>JAHRHZ010000134.1:2435147-2616467 GCA_024137785.1 Ginglymostoma cirratum
TTCAGCGGCGGGAGTCCGGAAGGAGGCGCGAGAGCAGCCTGGGAAGGCAAGCTTCTCCTTTTAAAAACTTACCTCGTGACGCGGAGTGCGCGTCGAGCAGGAGCAGACACGGGACGGTTGAGTAAGTGAGGTAATATATTTGGGCGGTTGCTTTACCCGACACACTACTGAAGTAGTGTCTCGCACCCATCCTCCTCCTCTAACCAAAAAGGGTCTGAGCGCCGATTTGGTAAGTTACTCGTGTTTTCTTTTCCAATAGTCTGTTTTTTACAATTCAGCACAACGGCAATGGATGCAAGGGCAGTTGCATGCTCCTCTTGTAGGATGTGGGAGGTAAGGGTCACCACTAGTGCCCCTGCTGACTTCATCTTTGAGAAGTGCACCCAGCTCCATCTCCTTTGAAACCGCGTTAGGGAGCTGGAGCTGGATGAACTTCGGATCATTCGGGAGGCTGAGGGGGTGATTGAGAGGAGTTACAGGGAGGTAGTCACACCTCAGGTACAGGAAAAAAGTAGATGGGTTAGAGTCAGGGGACGGAAAGGGAACAGGCAGACAGTGCAGGGATCCCCTGCGGCCGTTCCCCTCGATAACAGGTATACCATTTTGGATTCTGTTGAGGGGGACGACTGACCAGGGGTAAGCCATGGGGTACAGGTCTCTGGTGCATAGTCTGTCCCAATTGCTCAGAAGGGAAGGGGGAAGAGGAGGAGAGCATTAGTCACTGGGGACTCCATAGTTAGGGGGACAGATAGGAGATTCTGTGGGAACGAGAGAGACTCATGGTTGGTGTGTTGCCTCCCAGGTGCCAGGGTCCGTGATGTCTCGGATCGTGTCTTCGGGGTCCTGAAGGGAGAGGGTGACCAGCCCCAAGTCGTGGTCCACATAGGTACCAATGACATAGGTAGAAAGAGGGTTAGGGATATAAGGCAGGATTTCAGGGAGCTAGGGTGGAAGCTGAGAGCTAGAACAAACAGAGTTTTTAACTCTGATTTGTTACCCGTGCCACGTGATAGCGAGGCAAAGAACAGGGAGAGGTATCAGCTGAACAAGTGGCTGCAGGGATGGTGCAAGAGGGAGGGTTTCAGGTATATGGATAACTGGGGCTCATTCTTGGGAAGGTGGGACCTCTACAAACTGGGCGGTCTTCACTTGAACCAGAGGGGTACGAATATCCTGGGTGGGAAATTTGCAAGTGCTATTAGGGTGGATTTAAACTAGCTCAGCAAGGGCATGGGAACCTGTGGTGTAGTTCCAGTACACAGGAGGATGAGAGAAGGGAGGACATGGACAGGATTTCACCATCACAGGAGTGTGCTGGCAGACAGCAAGCTGGTTTGAAGTGTGTCTACTTCAACGCCAGGAGTATCCGGAATAAGGTAGGTGAGCTTGCAGCATGGATAGGTACCTGGAACTTCGATGTTGTGGCCATTTCGGAGACGTGGATAGAGCAGGGTCAGGAATGGATGTTGCAGGTTCCAGGGTTTAGATCTTTCATAAAGATCAGGGAAGGTGGAAAAAGAGGGGGAGGTGTAGCTTTATTCGTCAAGGACAGTATAATGGTGGCTGAAAGAACTTTTGACGAGGACTCGTCTACTGAGGTGGTATGGGCTGAGGTCAGAAACAGGAGAGGAGAGGTCACACTGCTGGGAGTTTTTGATAGGCCTCCGCAAAGTTCCAGGGATGTGGAGGAGAGGATCGGCAAAACGATTCTGGGCAGGAGTGAAAAGAACAAGGTGGTCATTATGGGAGACTTTAACTTCCCCAACATTGACTGGAAATGCTATAACTCTAGTACGTCCGATGAATCGGTTTTTGTCCAATGTGTGCAGGAGGGTTTCCTGACACAGTATGTCGAAGGGCCAACAAGAGGGGAGGCCACACTGGATCTGGTACTTGGTAATGAACCAGGCCAGGTGTTTGATTTGGTGGTAGGTGAGCACTTTGGAGAGAGTGACCATAATTCGGTTACGTTTAGTTTAGCGATGGAAAGGGATAGGAACATGCCACTGGGCAAGAGTTATAGATGGGGGAAAGGCAATTATAATGCAATTAGGCAAGACTTAGGAGGGGTAGAATGGGTTAGCAAAATGCAGGGGATGGGGACAATCGAAATGTGGAGCTGGTTTAAGGAACAGATATTGCGTGTCCTTGATAGGTATGTCCCTGTCAGGCAGGGAGGAAGTGATAAGGTAAGGGAACCTTGGTTTAGAAAAGAAATTGTATCTCTTGTTAAGCGGAAGAGGGACGCTTATGTGACATTGAGACGAGATGGTTCAGATGAGGCAATGGAGAGTTACAGATTAGCTAGGAAGGATTTAAAGAGAGAGTTAAGAAGAGCAAGGAGAGGACATGAGCAGTCATTAGCAGGTAGAATTAAGGAGAACCCTAAAGCTTTCTATAGGTATGTGGGGAATAAAAGGATGACTAGGGTAAGAATAGGGCCAGTCAAAGACAGAAGTGGGAAATTGTGTGTGGACCCTGTGGAGATCGGAGAGGTGCTAAACAAATATTTCTCATCTGTTTTCACTCAAGAAAAGGAGAGTATTGCAGAGGAGAAGACTGAGATACGGGCTATTAGACTTGAAAGGATTGAGGTTAGTAAGGAGGAGGTGTTATCAATCTTACAAGGTGTGAAGGTAGATAAATCACCTGGGCTGGATGGGATTTTTCCAAGGATTCTCTGGGAAGCGAGGGAAGAGGTGGCGGAGCCTTTGGCCTTGATCTTTGAGTCGTCATTGTCTACAGGTTTAATACCAGATGACAGGAGGATTGCAAATGTTGTGCCCTTGTTCAAGAAGGGCAGTAGAGATGACCCAGGTAATTATGGACCAGTGAGCCTTACATCTGTTGTAGGAAAAGTTTTGGAAAGGATTATAAGAGATAGGATTTATAATCATCTAGCAAGCAACAATTTGATTGGAGATAGTCAACATGGATTCATCAAGGGCAGGTCGTGTCTCACAAACATCATTGAGTTTTTTGAGAAGGTTACCAAGCATGTGGATGAGGGTAAGGCAGTTGACGTGGTGTACATGGACTTCAGTAAAGCCTTTGATAAGGTTCCATATGGTAGGCTATTGGAGCAAATGCGGAGGCATGGGATTGAGGGAGATTTAGCAGTTTGGATTAGAAACTGGCTTTCTGAAAGAAGCCAAAGAGTGGTGGTTGATGGAAAATATTCAGCCTGGAGTCCGGTTACTAGTGGTGTGCCACAGGGATCTGTTTTGGGACCACTGCTGTTTATCATTTTTATAAATGACTTGGACGCAGACATAGGTGGATGGGTTAGTAAGTTTGCAGATGACACTAAAGTCAGTGGAGTTGATGGACAGTGTGGAAGAACGTTGCAGGTTGCAGGGACACTTGGATAAACTGCAGAATTGGGCTGAAAGGTGGCAAATGGAGTTCAATGCAGATAAATGTGAGGTGATGCACTTTGGGAAGAATAATAGGAAGGCAGAATACTGGGTCAATGGAAAGATTCTTGGTAGTGTGGATGTGCAGAGGGATCTTGGTGTCCAGGTACATAGATCCCTGAAAGTTGCCACCCAGGTTGATAGTGCTGTTAAGAAGGCATACGGTGTGTTAGGTTTCATTGGTAGAGGGATTGAGTTCCGGAGCCGTGATGTCATGCTGCAACTGTACAAAACGCTCGTGCGGCCTCACTTGGAATATTGTGTACAGTTCTGGTCGCCCCATTACAGGAAGGATGTGGAAGCATTGGAAAAAGTGCAGATGAGATTTACCAGGATGTTGCCTGTTCTTGAGTGAAGGTCTTATGAGGAAAGACTGAGGGACTTGGGTCTGTTCTCATTGGAGAGAAGAAGGCTAAGAGGGGATTTAATAGAGACCTACAAAATGATCAGAGGATTAGATAGGGTGGACAGTGAGAGTCTTTTTCCTCGGATGATGACGTCGGCTACTACGAGGGGGCATAGCTGCAAATTGAGGGGTGGTAGATTTAAGACAGATGTCAGAGGCAGGTTCTTTACTCAGAGAGTGGTAAGGACGTGGAATGCCCTGCCTGCCAATGTAGTTAACTCAGCCACGTTAGGGGCATTTAAACAGTCCTTGGATAAGCATATGGATGATGATGGGATAGTGTAGGCGGATGGTCTTAGATTAGTTCACAGGTTGGCGCAACATCGAGTGCTGAAGGGCCTGTTCTGCGCTGTATTGTTCTATGTTCTAATACTGTATACTGCTCTCTTTATGTTTTCAATGTCGTAATTGGTTTTGTATCATGTCATTGTCCGATGTAGTGATTGTTTCATGTATTTTGCCATTGTGAGATGTAAAATTGCTTTATGTATTATTCACTCGATCAGATATAAAAAGCAGGGACTGTCCGCTGCTCAGAGAGAATCGCTTACGAGACTCTGCATTCTGTGCCAGGTTAAGTACAGTGATCCTCCACGGCTTGTACTTGCTTTGTAATAAAGGATTTGTGATTATTTCGAAACAGGTCAGTGTCTTGTTATTGCATCAAGTCCGTGGGGATCTCCGAAAACGAACCTAACAGACCAGATTCATTATTAATATAGGCCCTACTACTTCAGCTAGAGGTTACTCACAAAATATTCTACTCTTTCTGAAAGCGACAATCAAAAACAGAACATCCAGTAAAATCAAAATCATTTCCTTTCCAATTGCAGAATATGAGAACATCAGAAACAGGAGTCAGTAATTCAGACAGTCAAGCGTGTTTTGCCATTGTATGAGATCATGGCAATCTACTGTTGCCATTAGCTCATCTTTTATGCCAATTCTTCACACGCCTCAACTCTATGCCAGTTCAAAAATCAATCCACCTCCTCTTTAAATACTTTCAGTAATCTAGCTCCCCTTACTCTCTGCGCTAAATAATTCTTGGCATTCACTACCCTTTGTGAGAAGAAAACACTCCCTACACACACACCACATCCTGTTCACATGAACAAAAGATGTGAACATAAGGGCTTAGGTAGGAGGGATTGACCCTTATATCAAGCCACTCTTTGACTGAGGATGGTATGAAGGAACACCACCTAAAATCAATTTCATGGGAATCAGGTGTCATCACTCCACTGGCTGGGGTTATTGAGAGCAAAAAGGAAGATGCTTGTTATCTCGGATTCTCCAACATCTGCAGTACCTTTTATCTCAGATGCTTGTGATTGTTGGGCATCAATCCTCGCAGTCCTGCGACATCTCTGCACAAGATACCCATGGCGGCTTCCTCAGCACAAACACTTTCAGCTGCTTCATCAATGTCTTTCCCTATCATAGGATCAGAAGTGGGGGTGTTTATTGAGGATTACATAATATTCAAAACAATTTGTCACCCATCAGCTACTGAAACAGTTTATTTCCATTTGGAGAAAGACCTGCACAACATTGAAGTTGGTGCTGTTAAAGTGGAGGTAACATTCATGCAACAGAGCTACCAGACACTGCACATAATATAAAATCTTACTCCATTTCTCCCTGCACAGATATCTCTCTTTACAGGTTGAATATTTGCAGCATTTTTCTTTATAATTGAGACATTTTCACGGACACATCCTTCCTCAACCCACAAACATCTGTGCTGCCAAAAGCTATTTGCTTTAGATTAAAATCGCTTTTCCAAATGCTGATGTCCCAGTAACCCTTGGTCCATGTCAATTGAAGCTGCTCCACGCGCTCATTGCCATCCCCATTTCTGATTGTATCTTCACGGCTGGTCCATTGAGTTTCTCTGGTTCCGGGCCTGGGAACTGGGATTATATTGTCATCTGCGGCAGTCACTACTTCCTTGTGTGAGGGTACTGGTGAAGTAACCGATGTTAAACTACATTTCTTTTTGAAAAATGCATTTTCAATATTTTCCTGCACTATTCCATAAACTTGTGATGTTTTGAAATTTGAGTCTTGAACAGACTCAGTGACTCACCCTCCCACCGAATTTTAAATTTTCACCCCATTCTGACCTTCCCACATCTCGGTCCGTTATTTGGCAAGTATTCCTGTAGTGGAAAATTCATTACGTACATTCTAAACTATGAACGTAACATGGAAAACACGTGTCCGGTGGCGCAATCGGTCAGTGCGTGATAGTTATATGATAGTGTAGAGGCCTGTTAAATACCCGTTATGAGTTCGAGCTTCACGTGGATTAGCTTTTACTGACATGGGTATAGTACACTAAGAACAAGGGTCATGCTGAGTAAGTTCGACTTTATTGGAAAGTGCCAGTTTCTGTGGATTGAGAAACGAAGTTTTCGGTGGGAAATATCTCAGTTATCAACAACTATCCAGCACATATCCAACGCGTGTGGGAACATCTGCGGAGAGAGAACTGAATGTGATGTTTCAGCTCAATAACCTTTCTCACGTGGCTGACCCTGCATTGGCTACACTCTTGGAAAAAAAGCTTTTTTAAGCTTGTTTCATATTATTCAATATGCTGCTAATTGGCAGAATCTATTGTTAGGTTCGTTTTTGGAGACCGTCACGGACTTGATGCAATAACAAGACGCTGACCTGTTTATAAAAACTCAAATCCTTTATTACAAAGCAAGTACAAGCTGTGGAGGATCACTGCAATCAACCCGGCATGGAGTGTAGAGTCTTGTAAGCGATTCTCCACGGGCAGCGGACAGTCCCCACTTCTTATACCTTTTCGAAAGCATTGCACATAAAGCAATTTTGCATATCACAATGGCATATTACCTGAAACAATCACTACATCGGACAATGACATGATAACACAAACAATTACTACATCAAAAAAGTGAAGAAAGCAGGATACAGTATCGATTGCTCTAAAAGTGACTGCTAACGGCAGGAGACGATTTCAAGTTGCTCAAGTGACAGAACGTAATTTCAAGCTTCCGAAGTGTCTGGCTTGAACAAAGGTCAGTGTCCTGCCCGCGTTAGCAGAAACAGAAGTTACACTCTTAACAGGATTTCAGAAGTCTCACACCTTTACAAACGTTGCCACCTAATCTTTTTTTGAGACAGCTTCCACATGCCCCTGTGCAAGACAATAAAGATTTACAAAGTCTATACCTAATTCTATTCAAGCAGGAAGCTTAAGGCAGTGTCTTTTCTGCTTATGTATAGGAAGATAAGGATTTATGAAGTTTTACACCTAATTCCATTTGGGCAGGAAATTTTAAGGCAGTTCCTGCATACCTCTGCTTAAGCAGATAAAGAGAATTAATTTATAGAGAATATAGAAATCAATGGGATGTTATCCCAACAACACTTCAATCCCTCATTTTATCATTTCATGATAATCGCTATCGGGGCTGAGAAGGGAGCTGCTAACCTGTCAAACACAAGTCTGCAACAAGAGTTCAGGCATACCATAAATATACAGCAAACAGCTATGATAACTACTAGAATAACGAAGGCATGTAGTAGCTATGAGCCCCAAGAACCGTCCATAAGCCATCCCAACAAGCCCTCATCAGGTCGGGGTCCCTCACTGTACTGTTCCAACTGCCCTTGTATGGCTTGAATAGCCTGGGTAATATTATAGGACTTGTCAGTAATATGTGTAATGCACTTGCTCTCTATAATAGTACATTCTGCTCCTTGCTGAGCCACTTGATAGTGCACTGCGTACCGTGTTTGGTGAGCATAGAGCCGGAGTTCGGCTAATTATTGTTTGACTGCCTCCAATGCCTTCATTGTGCTGTTTCTCAGGGTGGTGCGTCCACGTATAAAGGAATTTCTGTTTTCTGCGGCCACCACCCCTGGGGATCCTCCCAAGCTGACAGTTCCCAGCATGCCGTATCCCAAGGAAGAGCCCAAGGCAATCGGATCTTGCCATGCAGCGCAAAACTCCCGGCTCAGGAATCCTGTGATATTTCGCTGTTGAGTCCATGCTCGTTGGGGACAAGGGACCGTGAGAGACCCAATGGTCCCAACAGCAAACAACACCGGCAAAGTTGGAGTGGCAGTTGTGAAGGTCCAGTTAAGAAGGAAAGCGAATCCCTTCTTAACCCGTTAGCAGGTAACAGGCTCACGTATTTCTTGACAGCTATTCCAGGAAGGCCGATCCTCATATGGATGGAAGTCTGTGGAGTTAAACGGAAACGTTTCTACATGAGTGCCATTACAATCCCCACAAGTCCACTGCATGCCCTGGGTCACAGTTATTGGCCTATATTCTAAACAGGGGCAGTTCAACAGTCCTCCTTTAGTTGTGCGAGTTCTTTTTATGCACCGGTGGGACCAGGAAACATTATGGGGGTGGTTAGTGACGAAAGCATGCGCACAACAAATCCCAGTTCCACTAAAGCAAGACGGATAGCTGTTGGGATTTGTACAGTTAGCCCTTTCCTTCCCACGCCTAGGTCGAGTGCCGATAAAATCAGAGGGGCCATTTGCTACCAATTCCACACACCTGCACTGCACACTTTTCGTCCAAGTTCCTCTTTCACCTCGGCAAGGTTTACCAGAATACTCTGCTTAATAGAGCTGGTAGGGTTCCAGCCTGGTGTTGCCACAAATAACACCTCGACAGACCGTGCTAGGAGGTAACCCGCAGTCCGATTCCAATGCAGCTGGATGTGTGTTCTATAAAACAGATTGTCCTGCTGGCCATGCACGGTCAGAATAATACTCAGTCCAGTGGTTAATTGCAAGCTGATGAGGGAATCCATCGTTTGCAGTCACTTAGGTGGATCCAGAGATTCTGTCCTTTAACTTTAAGATCTGTCGGAGTTTGAAGAAGCACTTGAAATGGTCCTTTCCACCTTGGTCCGAGTATAGGGCGATCCCAGTTTCGGACAAGTACGAAATATCCGATCTGTGGCCACGAAGATCGTACCTGGTCGTAAAGGTTTTGGTCTGGTGTCTGCAGAGGTGTTCCGAAGGAACACTTCAACTTGTGAATGGAGAAACTTTAGGGACGATGTTGGTTGCCGGAAGTACCTTTGCATTTCCTCTCCCATCACATTCAAGTCAATTTGGTGGTGTGGGCTGGTATTGGCATCCCAGTGTGTTCTGCTGGGTCTGCCATAGACTATTTCTGCTGCCGAGAGTCCTGTAGTGCAATGGGGTGTTATTCGCATGAATACAAACCTAGGGGCAATACCTTTAACCAGCTAAGGCCGGTCTCTAATGTCAATTTGATCAGTTTTGCTTCGAGTGTCCCGTTAGCTCTTTCCACTATCCCTGTTGCCCGGGTGTGGTAGGCACAGTGGAATTGCTGCTGGATCCGTAGCGCATCAGACAGTTCATATTAATCTTTCCGATAAAGTGAGGGCCATTGTCCGAACTAATTTGTCGAGGCACTCCAAACCTCAATATTATTTCAGTTAATAATAATTTTACTACTGTTGAAACTTTGTTATTTGTCGTTGGAAAAGCCTCTATCCACCTACTGAATACATCTGCAATGACAAGACAATACTTATAACAGTTTACGCGCGGTAATTCAATAAAATCTAGCTGAATGCATTCAAACGGTCCACCTGGCAAGGTTGTTTTTTCTGGTGACCCACTTACCAACATTGTTTTGCTGGCATGTTAGACATGATGCTATACGAGACTGGGCTGCCTCAGCCAGTCTGGGGTGCCACCAGGTACGGAGCATAATACCACTCATTCCCTCCTTGCCAAGCTGGGTGTCAGAATGCAGACAGTCAAGAAGCATTGGTAACCAAGCATCAGGTATACACACTTGGCCGACTGGGGTAAACTAAAGGCCTGACCATGCAGAATGCGAACATCCATCCGCCTTCCAAATATTCTTTTCAGAAGCAGGGGCGTCCCCCTGTAAGTGCTGAACAGTGACTATATCTAGCATGCCCGTCTTGTCCGAAGGAGGCGTTCGATTTACTGCCGGTGTGTTCATAGAGGGCACAAGAAAAGTTTAATCTGCAGCAAGCATGGGGCTGGATGAACACAGCAGGTCAATCTGCAGCAGCCTGTTTGGCAGCCTGATCAGCCCGAAGTTTGCCCTGAGTAACTACAGAATCATCGGAGGCATGGGCAGCGCATTTGATAATAGCCAATTGTTTAGGGAGGAGGATTGCCTGGAGAGATTTTTAACAAACAGGGAATTCTGGATGGGTGTACCTGAGGACGTTAAAAACCCACGCTGAGACCATAACTGACCAAAGTCGTGGGACACTCCAAGGCATACCGAGTGTAAATATTCGCTGACTTGCCTGAGGCTAGAATGCAAGCACGGGTAAGGGCAAAAAGTTCTGCTTTCTGAGCAGACACCGGGGTCTCAAACGCAGCCGATTCCAATGTAGAGGCAGCATCGACAATCGCGTATCCAGACAGGGGGCCACCCACAGGGGACGTGGAGGAACTGTCGTCAAAAAAACAGGATCAGGTTCGGAGAAGGGAGAGGGACGTCAGTAAGTTCCAGTCGGGGAGAGGATAGAAATAGGTTCCTTAGCAAGCAGTCATGTGGGAGTTCTAAGAGTTCATCTCGGGTAGCCGTCCAAAACATGCCTGGGTGAACAGTGGAGCAGAAAGAGAATGTTCAGAGGGGATTGTTAAGGAGTGCGACTTCATAGCTGCTTAAACGTGACTGGTTAAGGTGCTGAGTCTAATGGGAGGTGAGGAGGGCTACAATAGCTTGTGAGGTATAGACGGTAAGAGGCTGGTGGAGAGTAACATTAGAGGCAGCAGTGACTAAAGAATAAATCACAGGAAGATCCTGGGAACAAGAGGTTAAGCCCTGAGCTACATAGTCCAGGCGAGTATAGTAGTCAGAAACCTGTCGTTTGCGATTTCCGTGAGTCTGTGTCAATACCCCAGTAGCGCACCCATCCAGATCATTAACATATATCCGGAAAGGTCTGTCACATAAAGGTCTTCACAAAGCCAGGGCGGCAGCACGGGCTGCTTTTAAGTCTGAAAAGGCTGACTGTTGTTCGTTAGAGAGGGTGAATGCTTTTGGGGCCTTACAAGGAGCCAAAGGGGTCAATAGTTTAGTAAGCAAAGTTACATTAGGGAGTCACGGTCGACAATAATTTACCAAGGCTAAAAAGGCACTCATTTGTTCAGGGGTGGTGTGCGCTCCCTCCTTTTGTCCACTAGCGGTCTCTTCCGTATCGTGTTTCCTGTTTGTCCGTTTAGTTTTAGACCTTATACGACAGGAGATAGGGTCTGTAAAAGCAGCGGGTTTGTCAGGAAGTGCAGATGGGCTGATTACTGACGGGTTTGGAGATTCAGTAGCAGGCGGTTTGGTTTGGTCCACTTACGGTGGCGGAGATAGGGCTACGGGCGATTGCTGAGACTGATGGCAGTGTTGGGATTCCCATTAGATGTAGGTTGGCCAAGGACGGGTAGAGTTGTGGAAGGGGTAGTGATCCCGATGGGGCAGAGGGGTGCCTTCGGTGGAACTCCTCGTCTTGCTCATCTCTATCATTATTTTGGAGCAACATCGGCATGGCAGATATGTCAGGAGGTACCTCCGATTTTTTATTTTTTGTCAAAAAATAGACATTCTTAGTCAATTCTACCTGACCTAGGGACTCTAACCCCAGCCACCGGGGGCCTCTAACCTCCCGGATTTTCCATTCCTAACTTGTGGACTCAAACCTCCAGGCGTTAGGATTTAGCAGTGTTCAAGACCATGAGCCGTCTCGGGGTTCTGTCAGTCCAGAGCCACGCAGGGACGAGGGGTCGCACGGGTGGCAGGTTAGTGAGAGAGACCAAGGTGAATCGTACCTTGTGGGCCCGTCCTTCTCACTGCTCCGACACCCGAACAATCACTTATTCAGTCCTCCACATAAGACTGCCGCACATGTTGGAACACTGCTCGCTGCGCCAAATGATTTGGAGACCCTCACGGACTTGATGCAATAACAAGACACTGACCTGTTTAGAAAAACACAAATCCTTTATTACAAAACAAGTACAAGCTGTGGAGGATAACTGTACTCAACCCGACACAGGGTGCAGAGTCTCGTAACTGATTCTCCCTGAGCAGTGGACAGTCCCCACTTCTTATACCTTATCGAGTGCATAGTACATAAAGCAATTTTACGTCTCACAATGGCATGTTACATGAAACAACCTCTACATCGGACAATGACATGATAACATAAACAATTACTACATCGAAAACATGAAGGAAGCCGGATACAGTATCGATTGTTCGCAAAGTGACTGCTCACGACAGGAGGCAATTTCAAGGTGCCGAAGTGACAGAATGTAATTTCAAGCTTCCGAAGTGTCTGGCTTGAACAAACGTCAGTATCCTGGCCGTTTTAGCAGAAACAGAAGTTACATTCTTTATAGGATTTCAGAAGTCTCACACCTTTACAAACGTTGCCATCTAATCTTTTTTGAGACAGCTTCCACATGCCCCTGCGCAAGAAAATAAAGATTTACAAAGTTTATACCTAATTCTATTCAGGCAGGAAGCTGAAGGCAGTGTCTTTTCTACTTATGTATAGGAAAATAAGGATTTATGAAGTTTTACACCTAATTCTAGTTGGGCAGGAAGTTTTAAGGCAGTGCCTGCATACCTCTGTGTAAGCAAATAAAGAGCATTAATTTATAGAGAATATAGAAATCAATGGAATGTTATTCCAATAACATCGCACTATGACAATTTTTTTTTGAAAAAATGAATTAGATTTATCTTATTGTACAGTTTGACTGGTGCTTTCAACTTTTGTCAGAATTCATTGAATTCAAGTACTGCTGAGAAGAACAGGGGCTTGAAAATACAAAAAGCCAGAGTCTAGTTGGTGGATTTCTTCTGCAGGGATCAGTAAGTATGAAATGGACGCAAAATCATGATAAATGTGGTTATATCTTTAAGATACTAGATAAACTCAGCAATTCCATCTCCGAGAGACGGTTCACTTCCTGATTATGATGGCATAACGTTACTTACCAATACATAAAAGAGCTCTGTTCCATTTCTAAAGCTTCACAGGAAATCATCGGCTACACGTTTCAGAGCCATGACAATTTTTATAGTCGATGCTATTAAACTGCAAGTGTCCACGAAATTTATTGATATCTAAATTTCCTTTCTGTAATTTTTAAAATCCTGCTCAGTTGTTTCACAATTTATAATGCTTCACATCAAATAATATGCCATACCTTCCAAAACTATTAATATTTTTATAATCAGTTTTAATCAGCCGTTCATGAAATTTCTGCACATCTGAAGTCATTCAAAGTCAAATTGATTCTCCACCCACACAACTCGCCATTCCACCATGTCTCCCAGCCAGCCGCGGCTACAGACTCTCTCCCCTTGTTAAATACACTCCTTGTATGCTTGCTCATATGTCGTACTGGAATCACCTACTACCTTTGTTTCTGGAATATTTTTGCAGATTGTAATACCTCTCTGACGGAATGAAACTCTGCCCCAATGTTTCCTTTATTATTCACAGACACTTTTGAAGTTCTGACCTCTCTGACTTTGATTCACTCGAAAGAGGGAATTTTTATCTTATTTAGAAACTCCAAGCCTCGCATCATCTGGCAAATCCCCATTTGTTTACTTCCCAATTTTCTCTGTGTCAGTTTCAGCATTTCTAATTTTCCCAACATCTCGTGAATATAATCGGTAACTTTTCCACCACCCTGATAAAAGCCATCTGTGTCAGTTGTAATGACTTTATATCCCAGTAGGCAACTTCTGCGTCTTTTCTAATCTGTCTACGTATTTCTGGTGAAGAGTGCGGATAAGGATTAAACGCAATGCTCCAAAGTGAGGCTGAACTACAGACGTTATGGCTGTACTGTGATCTCAACCACCTCACCGTGGGGCTACAGTCACTTCCAGGACTGACTGGGTAAAGACAGTAAACATCTTTACCATAGTTAATCGTGGACCTGAGATCTAAAAGTTTCAAGAAGAACCGTCCTGCTTATTTGGTATCGTCTCTCCATATTCGTGTCCCCATTGTTCATCACTTTTGTGCGTCCCTGTGTTGAATTCCATCTAATGATTCATTTATTAATTAAGACATTTCCCTCCTCTCTCATTGATCTGAACTCTATGGAGAACAAACTGATATTACTTATGTGCGCCTGGAATACAGTCCTCTCATCCCTGAGATGAATCGAATGGACATTCCTGATGTGACCTCGAAGGCAAGTAATTCCTTCTCCGGTTTAGGGAGATCATTACTGCGAAAACCTACTGTTGTGTGTTGATTACACCCAAGGCAATTGCAGCAAGATTTTCATATTCAGCTTTTATAATCTGATTCCAGCGAAGGTTAACCTATAAGCTGCATTTCTCTGTGGCGTTTGTCTGTGCATGGTAGTCTGTACTTTACCGTGTACAATGACATTCAAATTTGTCTGAACCCACAGTTGCAAATATTTCAAGCAAACTGACTCGTGTGTATCAAACTGATAGAATGCAGAAGTTTACCAACAGCTGGGCACAGGAAGGATGTGGTGGCTAGTGGAAAGACACTGGTCTCATAAACGGGAAACAATGATTTTAATCCCCGATTCTATTTAGCATTGATTGTCAATTGCTGAACAATAGTGTGTGCCGTTGCCAACTGCTGGACTCCGGACTCTTGTCATTCCACCGCTACTCCATTTAAAGCACATTTCTCTTTTAAGTCACGGTACACCAATAATCTTTGGTAATTCTAATGATGATATAAATTGGTCATGCCAGATTGAGGAATGTAGTTTGAATGGTGAGGTGCTGAGGTGTTATTGGGGCCGTTTATTAGAACAATACTTTCCAGAAGCAACCAGAGAGCAGGATATCTGGTAGTATGCAATGCACAGGATTCACTATTGACCTCATAGTGAAGACGCCCCTGGGGAGCAGTGATCACAATGTGACAGAGTTTTATATGTACTTTGAGGAAGGGAAGGTTGATTCTAAGATGAGCGCTTAAGACCAAATTGAGGAAAATGATAACACTAGGAAGTTAGGGCTGGCTGAAATGAAGTAGAAAATAAGGTTAAGAGCGGGGTCAGTAGACTTGTAATGGTAGATATTTAAGGAGGTATTTCAGACACTATAAAAAAGCTACATTCCAGTCAGGAAGAGTCGAAGAGAATGAAGCACCAACCACGTCTAAGGAAGGAATGTAAAGATAAGATGAACTTGAAATAAGAGTTCCACAAAAATATTCATATTATGGCATATACACACATGTCACATTGCTTAGGTAAGCACATTTTCTATATCACCTTTCATCAGAAGTATCAGTTCTGAATAAGAGTCGCTGAACTTGAAACATTAACTCTGCTTTCAATATGGCTCTGACATCGTGCAACTTCTTATGACATCCCCAGAGCAGATCTAACACTAACATTTCTTCTTTCTGTCCTACACTTTTAAACTTAAATCTAAGTCTGAAAGAATTGCGAATAACGTTCTTTCAAATCTAGCTACAGGTTTAAGGGTGCTGCAGTCGTACAGATCCAAGTACTGACGACGCTTGACTCACAGACCCAGGGCAGCAAATAATGCTGATCTTGCTAAAGTTGATGTTGCTTAATGCACGCCCTGCGCAATGTAACCAGTATGTCTCTGTCTAAATCTTTTCCCAACCTCTGATCAGTACATCCTTTCGTACAATGACCTGCTTATCCTGCTTGTAAACAAAGCTTGACACTGTTCTCCGGTACACTTGACAACCAATCAATCATGTCCACAGATGATGCCAGTTGTGCTGCATTTCTCCAGAAATTGCTGCTTTTGTTCGGAGAACTTTGTTCAGTCTCATCGCTGGACTGCAGGAAAAGTTCAATTGTCCGAGAGGGTGTACAGAACAAATTGACCAGGTTATTGCCTGGGCTGGGCCATTTCCTCTGTGAAGATAAACGAACTAGGATGAAGTTGTTTTTCTGAGAACAGAGAAAGTTTGAGGGGAACTGATTAAGGTGCACAAAATTATAAAGGAATAGATGTAGGAGATTGTAATTATCTTCATCTAATTGAAAAAGATGAAGAACCGTCGATATTGATTAAAAGCTAGGGACGGAGGACTTAGAGGAATTTTAAGGAAGATGTGTTTCTCCCCCAGAGAGTTCTGGGTTTCTGGAATTCACTGTCTGTACTTACGGTAAAGCTAAGACTCATCAGATCATTTTAGGAATGTTTAGATGATTACTTGAAATGCCAGATCACACAAAGATAGGACCCAGGTACTGGAAAGCGGGGACAAACAGATACAAAAAGCTGGAAAGCTCAGCAGGTCTGGCAGCCACTGCAAAGAAAAATCAGATTTTGGGTCTGCTGAGCCTTCCTTCCATGTGCCAAAGATAACTTTCTGTAGTGTTAGATTTCAGAAGGTGTGGAGGAATGGAGAGCGTGTTGGGCTTCTAAGGGCTTATTAACCGTGTTATTCAAACATTGTGGGTTTGAGTCTCACCAGAGTCAAGTTTTAGTTCACGTTTGATAGGAGTCAATGATGTGGTGTAGAAGCCAATTAATTGTCACTTCCCATTGCTCAGTCCATACTGGTGACGAGAAGAACTTTGTCAGATGTTCAGGGCAAGGTTTCTGGAAATAAAACCACAAGTTATTGGTAAAGCTCAGCAGGTCTGGCAGCATCTGTGATGAAAAAGATCGAGTTAACGTTTCAGGTCCAGTGATCCTTCCTCAGAATATCATTTCAAACATGATCGGACCAGAATCAGCTTCTCACCTGACAAACCTGCGCAGTTCGTGGAGAAGCCCAACTAGTTCGCAACACAAACCTTCCCTTCCACAGTAGATTGTTATTTTCGTTTTTTTTTGAAGATGAGATCGATAATTGTCTGATTCTCAGTTGCAGACAGGGTCGTGTGGATGGTGTGGGGAAAGTCATTGAAGTGATAGATCAGCCATGATTGTATCGAATCGTGAGGCTTGTTGCTATTTTTCAGCGTTATTGTTGGTGGAGAGTTTGAGAGAACATGATAAGGACAAAGTGAATTGACACCACTGAATATCAACTCATCGGCTTTGCTCCGCCTCTCTCACAGCTGGAAAGTTCCAGCTTCAGACTAGACAATGGAAGATTTATTGCAAAAAATAAATCAATTCCCGTGGCTTTGTGCACTGACTACATTCTGAACGAGAATTTTGTAATTGAGGATTCTGTAATTGTCCACTCTGAATAAAGTGCGGGTCATTAACATCTGCCCAGAAGGGAGGTAACCCCAAGTTAAAAACCTTGCAACAACACTGTGCACTCTCTTCGAACCTGGGAAACAATTCCTCACCAAAAAAAAATGTTACTTCCCTGTTATCACGGGGCTTTTCATTCAATCGGGTTCAATTCCTCAACAGATCTGGTCACTAAGTAATTTCTTTATTTGTGTTCAGCTCATGCAAACAGAATGTCACAGTGGGAGCGAGCTGGGCCCATGACCCAGAAGTCATACCATATTCTGGAAACCGTCCTCTGCTGTTTATCATTTCACTAACAACAGGGAGAAGTATCTGCTGCTCTGCAAAGTTTACTCAACAGTTTTCAGAAACAAGATAAACACAGCCTCAACTGTTTCCTGTAGGTAACTGTAGATAACTATACTATAGGTTACTATAGATAACTGAATCAATCTCTCAAATTGATTTCATCGTCACACGGGCCAAGGTTGTAAATGCAGAAAATATGTACTAGTCGAGACTGTCCGCTCTCACACATCCCTTTTCTCTCCAGGAGCTGTCAGGATGATGGACTGTGATGCCTTTTCCGGTTCTCTGTCACTCCGGGATGGTTTGAATAGTAAGGTCGATTCTCTGATCTGAGAACGACGTGGTGAAATTTATGCACTTCAGGTGCAGTGTGTCTGAGAGACAGGACTCCCTGCAGTAACAGCCCACGCTGTTTCAGGTCGCAGCGATCTCTCTGTGACATCCAGAAAGATACAGATACAAGTCCCCTTTATTGGGATATATTTCCTCCTTTCGAGCAGCTCTGCATTTTTCGCATTGTCTCAGATGCAATAATTTGGATGAGGTTCCCAACAGAATTTTAGTTGCTGAGCATGCGCAATCTCTCTTTTTCACAACATTCCACACTTTCCATACCTCCCCCTGCCATCACCCCGCTTCCCTGCCTCACAAGCCCGTGTTTGACAGGGAGCTGAAGAGCGCATTCGTGCTGTTCTCCCTCAGAACTGCCAGCCAGTGGAAGATGATTTGTTCCAGTTGCCAATGGAGAGAGGCCGGTCCCGGGTGGGAGGGAGCAGACACAGCCTCTTGGGAACAGGTGGTCAGAATGGGAAGAAGCTGTTATTAAAACTCAGTGCTGCTCTCACATCACGAAGCAACGGGAAAATTCTTACTTCACAAAGAAAACTCACCTGATTTAGTGTTAGCAGCTCTGTGCTGTTGCTGGCTCATTAGTCTCGGGGTATGAATCCTGTTTCATGTGGCTGGCGTAAATAGGAACAGTTTTTGCTTTTAAAGCCTGAGCGATTCCGGGCGTTCAGTATCTCCAATCTTCACTAATGAGGACTGGTTTCGATGAGATCGAGATCCCCCAGTCTCTCGGTGGTGAATATATCACGTGTGGAGAAGCAGGAAGCAAGTTTTAAGAACATCTGCCTGTGGTCAACAGACCACATCACGCGTGGTGAAAAGTCCCACACTAACACAAATCTCTTGATCTTTCTATGTTCTAAAATGCCAGCTCCCTAGAAACAGTTTCTCACTGTCTGCTTCATCTAAACACTCACGCCATCAAATCTCCATTTAATCCTTAATGCCTTAAACAGAACAATCCTGGCCTCTGGAATCTCTCCAGAAAACTGAATTCCCTAACTCCTGGGCATGATGAAGCCGGAGGATTGCGACGAGGCTTTGTGGGAAAAAAGATCAGTTGGTAGTTGGAAACATGGAAAGGAAAAGAAAAACAAAATCTCAGTCTCCAGCTTTGCCAATCTTTCAAAATCTTTTGTGATCTAAGTGGAAGAAATTGACTTAATTCACCAATAGAGAGAACCCAGTCCCGGGGAAAGGACAAGCAGTACCGGCCCGGGAGCAGAGAGGTAGAATGAGAGGAAAATGTTCTTGAAACTGTTTGCTGCTTCGAATTCCTGGAGCAACGTCCGAGGTACTTCGCTCTGAGCAAGTCTCAGCTAGTTCAGAGCTGGGCAAGCAAACAATGGGAGCAGCTCGTTGGTCTAGAGGCATGATTCTTCCTTGGCATGTGTAAGTGAAACATGATCAGTACCGGACTGTGGGGAAAATTTACAAAGCCGAGCGAGCCGCGTCCAAGATGATACCGTGCAACATACTGACAGTTACTAAACCTGCGTGTCAAAATAAGCGGCTCCGAAAGAAAAAAACCTTCGTCTCGAATTGCAAGCTGATTTAGAATCCGAGAAAGGCAGATCCCATTGCGAAATTGTTTTAAAGGCAGTGCAGGTACGACCTACTTTAACATAATTCCTTTCACTTTCCTTGTCTTTCTGCTTATCCGGCTGTATTCTGGCGAAGATTACCGCTTTTGGGCAATGATTTTTGCAATGTTGATACTGGAGCACAAAAAAAAGTGAAGGCAAAGGGAATGACCTCCCACCAAATGCCGATAACCCTTTAATCAAAACAAAAATCAATGGAAAGCTGAATGCGTATTTCGAGACTCGGTTGAACAACTAATGCAACGTGCCTGTGAGAAACTATAAACGGGTATGCTTTCGCGTTTACAGGCAACCTGAAAAACATCGGACTGCAGTGAAAATGCACAAAGCCAAGCAGGCTGTGTACAAGATGATACCGTTCAGCATACTTACAGTTACCATGAGGGGACGCTAAGAACTGCCGATGCTGAAGTCAGAGATAACACAGTGTGGTGCTCGACGAACACAGCAGGCCTGGCACTACTGTTTTGCAGAATAAGTGGATTAAAAATAATCCTTCATCTGAAAAGCTGAGTTAGCATTAGAATCCGAGAAAATTGCGAGGCTGTTCGACCCTCGGTGTCGGTCCAAGTTGCCACATTCCTTGCCTTTATCCTCAGCTGTGCATTTGCCTGCAGAGCTTTCCAGACAGGACAAACAGTTGTGGAATTAAGCCTGTCAGAGAATACTTTGAGATGCATTTGACAGATAGGGTAAATCATGAATGAGTGGTGCAATGTGACACCAGCATATCAGGCTTCTCCTTGACTTTGAACCAGGACGCTTTCGCACGGAAAGCAAAGGCGACACGACTGCACTACAGAAAAAAGTACTGGCAAGCCAAATGCACTCATAAAAAGGTCGAGCACCTACGCTCTACATATCGGCCCATATTCAGGAGCAGGAAGGCGAGAAATTTAACAAAGCTTTCCACCACAATGCATTGGAATTAATCTCCTTTCCTCAACAAAAGTGTGATGATGGTTATCCAAGGACTGTTTAAATGCCCCTAACGTGGCTGAGTTAACTACATTGGCAGGCAGGGCATTCCACGCCCTTACCCCTCTCTGAGTAACGAACCTTCCTCTGACATCTGTCTGAAAACTGTCACCCCTCAATTTGCAGCTATAACCCCTCGTAATAGCCGACGTCATCATCCTAGGAAAAAGACTCTCACTGTCCACCCTATCTAATCCTCTGATCATCTTGTATGTCTCTATTAAATCCCCTTTTAGCCTTCTTCTCTCCAATGAGAACAGACCTATTTCCCTCAGTCTTTCCTCACAAGACCTTCGCTCCAGACCAGGCAACATTTTGGTAAATCTCCTCTGCACCTTTTCCAATGCTTCCACATCCTTTCTGTAATGGGGCGACCAGAACTGTACGCAATATTCCAAGTGAGGCCGCACGAGCGTTTTGTACAGTTGCAGCATGACATCATGGCTCCGGAACTCAATCCCTCTACCAATGAAACGTAACACACCGTATGCCTTCTTAACAGCACTATCAACCTGGGTGGCAACTTTCAGGGATATATGTACCTGGACACCAAGATCCCTCTGCACATCCACATTGCCAAGAATCTTTCCATTGACCCAGTATTCTGCCTTCCTATTATTCTTCCCAAAGTGCATCACCTCACATTTATCTGCATTGAACTCCATTTGCCACCTTTCAGCCAAATTCTGCAGTTTATCCAAGTCTCCCTGCAACCTGCATCATTCTTCTACACTGTCCACCACTCCACCGACTTTAGTGTCATCTGCAAACTTACTAATCCATCCACCTATGTCGGCGTCCAAGTCATTTATAAATATGACAAACAGCAGTGGTCCCAAAACAGATCCCTGTGGCACACCACTAGTAACCGGACTCCAGGCTGAATATTTTCCATCAACCACCACTCTTTGGCTTCTATCAGAAAGCCAGTTTCTAATCCAAACTGCTAAATCTTCCTCAATGCCATGCCTCCGCATTTTCTCCAGCAGCCTACCATGTGGAACCTTATCAAAGGCTTTAGTGAAGTCCATGTACACCACGTCAACTGCCCTACCCTCATCAACATGCTTGGTCACCTTCTCAAAAAACTCAATGATGTTTGTGAGACACGACCTGCCCTTGACGAATCCATGTTGACTATCTCCAATCAAATTGTTGCTTGCTTGATGATTAAAAATCCTATCTCTTATAATCCTTTCCAAAACTTTTCCAACAACAGATGTAAGGCTCACTGGCCTATAATTACCTGGGTAATCTCTACTGCCCTTCTTGAACAAGGGCACAACATTTGCAATCTTCCAGTCCTCTGGTACTTAACCTGTAGACAATGACGACTCAAAGATCAAGGCCAAAGGCTCCGCCATCCCCTCCCTAGCTTCCCAGAGAATCCTCAGAAAAATCCCATCCGGCTCAGGGGATTTATCTACCTTCACACCTTCTCAGATTGATAACACCTCCTCCTTACTAACCTCAATCCTTTCAAGTCTAATAGCCCGTTTCTCAGTCTTCTCCTCTACAATATTCTCCTTTTCCTGAGTGAAAACAGATGAGAAATATTTGTTTAGCACCTCTCCGATCTCCACAGATCCACACACAACTTCCCACTTCTGTCTTTGACTGGCCCTATTCTTACCCTAGTCATCCTTTTATTCCCCACATACCTATAGAAAGCTTTAGGATTCTCCTTAATTCTGCCGACTGGTGCAATTTTTCCTGGAGCAGCAGAAGCTGAGGAACGACCTGATAGTAGTCTCTAAAATCATGAGGAATATGTATAGGGGGAATAGGCAATGTCATTTTCCCAGAGTGGCCCGGAGCGCAAAACGACAGGCCGTATATTTAAGATGAGAGGTTCAGAGTTCTGAGAGGTATTTTTTCATGCCGAATGTGACGCGTGTATGGAGTGAACTGCCAGAGGAAGTGGTGGACGCTAGTAAAAATTTCATCATTTCAAAGGCATCTGAATGTGTGTATGAATCGGTTGAGCTAAGAGGAATGAGACCCTCTCACAGGTGAAGTGTTCGTTCGCTTTTGCCAAAAATGACCATTCTCTGTGACACCTTCCCAGGTTCTCAGTGAGGATTTTGGATTCAGGAAGGTTCCTCACAAACCGTGTTTGCACCTCATGTCTCG
Source organism: Ginglymostoma cirratum (assembly GCA_024137785.1). Classification (NCBI taxonomy): domain Eukaryota; kingdom Metazoa; phylum Chordata; class Chondrichthyes; order Orectolobiformes; family Ginglymostomatidae; genus Ginglymostoma; species Ginglymostoma cirratum. Next base: position 2,457,561 of record JAHRHZ010000134.1, read on the forward strand.
AGCGAATCCCCGACTGAGCTAGCCAGGCTTGACAAAATGCTCCTTATTTTCCCATTTCACACGGTGCCAAATCCCCTGCAATCTCATTTTAATGTGCCAAATATGATCCTCCTTGAAAATCACAAGTTTCCAGTTCATTCATCTCAATCACAAATAACAATATTTACATCTTCCACTTTTCAGCTGTTACTCCTTCAGACCATTATAATTCATTTTCATTTAACATTCGAAATTCATAGTTTAATGTCGGTGCCCTCATCCTTTAGCTGCCCATATGACTGTCAGCCACTTTGAGAGATGGTGAATCTGTTTCAATAAACCCAGTCATTTCTGTTACAGACTGTGAAATGCGTATCTGTCTGCCTAGTCTCACTCAGTACTTCCAGCACTTTGTTTACTCAGTACATCAGCAACTTCTGCAGCTTCACATTTGGCGAATGGACTTTCGGAGTTCAGTTAAAAAGATTCGAAGATCAAAAAGAATTTGCTGCAGCCCTTGTGAAATGTAAAAGGATTTTCACTCTTTTTCACAGGAGAAGAACCGTTCATAAGGAACAGGTTTCCACTAGTTTTGTCAGTTGAGTTTTCCCAAGTGGAGCTAAGTGAAAATTCCACTCACGTGGAAGTTGTGTCAATGTTGCTCTGGGGTTTAATGAGCGGGATGAAATCTCCCTTTTTTTCTTGAGACTGTGCTCAGTGCCTGTGGAAGATTGGACCTGGTTGTCGGATCTTGCCTTCCAGGGATGGGCAGCAAGCGGCTGATTGAAGATGCAGTGGCCACGTTCTGCTGACCGCAGAGGATTGGAGAATGTGATGTCAACTCCTACTGCTTCTCCCTGTCTCAATCAGCGTGGACCTGGGGAAGTGACAATCATTGATGGATTTTTTTTGATTCCAATCTCTTCGTGAACTTTTATGAATTAAATGTAGGTACATAGCTGGTTTAATTGTTAGATCACAATGTTGAGAATAACTGCATTAAAACCTGTATGTCTGGGGTCCGACTGGAAAACAGTGGAGCTGACAAAGTTTCGAAGCCATCTCCTGAAGTCACAATTCTGATTGGCAATCATCTGTATCACCGGAAAAGTCAAACGTTACTAAAACAAAAGAGGCTGCGCTCTTGGGTAGTCTCGAAACACCAATCTTTCTCTTAATAACCGAATGCACTGATCAATTGCAAAACAGAAGCTATTAACATGAAGCTCTGCCAAAGCTCCGAGTGCAGGGAGTCAGCCTCGTTGCACAGCTGGAGGTCTCTCAGTTTTCAGCGCCCATCTCCAGTTTATGTGTGTTGCTTACATGCAGTAGAGTTGTGATGTTAACACGAACATGAACAACAATGGTAACAGTCACAATGTGAACAACCAGCAAAGATAATCACCGTCACTGCTTCACTTCAATTGTCCCCGCTTTGTGAGGCGGTGAGGTTTACTGGCAAAGAAGACACATTTGTCATCAGGAGGCTGCTTCAGGGTCTCCGCTTTTACTGCTGGATTCATCACGAAGTTCCTTTCTGCACTTTCACAAGCACTTCTGTTTCTCCTTTACTTGCATTCTCATCCCTTCATTCTCAGTTTGGTCAGAATTTGGTGAGGCAGGATAAAATGCAGCAGTACCATGTCATAGCACAAAGACCACAAGCTGATCACTCTCATTCTCTGTTGTCATCATTCAAACATTTTTACACCAACAGTAAAGACATCGCTACAATCCTGTAATTGTGGCAGCATTTTTTTTTTCTGGTGGATTAGCAATTCCATTTTGAATTCTTAAGATTCATAATCTTTTGAGATAAGAAATTTCTCCTTACCTCAGTCATAACTGAAAGACACATTATCCGAGGAATGTGAGTCCAGTACTAAACACTCCATTCTCAAAGAGTCTCCGAATTTCAGACTTTACACAAAGCATAAATGGGAAATGACGGGTATATACATATGCAGTGTCAGATAATGTGAAAGAGGACCAGGTGGATACACAGAGACAAAGAGAGACAAATAGAAGCACATATTGTGGTAGACAATGAAAGGACCAATTCTCCATTCGACATGGCTGCTAACTGACTGAAAAGAAAAGAAAAAAAGCAGAGTATTTCACCACCTCAGGGCAACAGAAGGAGCATTAGTGCTGATGAAGTCCCTTTAAAGTTGAAAAGTTAACACTTGTAAGCTAATGAGAGTGTGTGATTTTGATAAATACGCTGATTCGAAAGATAAAGTTAATAATGTCCCCCGGCATTATACTATAGAAATTCACAGTTAGCCTGGTAGTGATGAACGGTCAGTGGATCCGAAACGTTAATTCTGTTTCCCTCTGCAGATGTTACCATGCCTGCTGAGTTTTTCTATCAATTCCTGTTTTTGTGTCAGATTGTCGCAGTTTTATGTTAATTGATAACTTTTGGGACAAAACAGATTAGGTGTCAGCTCCTGAAGAATCAGTCAGAAGTGTCATCACACCATACAGTAGTACAACAGAACTTCGATTCCCTTATGGGGAATCGGTCTCGGGCCGCAGCGGTGAAAGCACCGAATCCTAACCACTAGACCACCAGGGAACATGACCGAAAAGGTCGTGTCTTTTCTCCCTGACCTGCTTTTGCGTTTTCATGAGTGATCACTTTCGCTGCAGATCGGTTTTTCCATCTCTGGTTTTCTTATTAAAGCGTGGAAGAAGACCATTCGGCCCACCGTTTCAGTGCAGGTCATCAAAACCCATCCATTCTAGTCCTAGTTTCCAGCATTTGGTTCATAGCCTTGTGTGCTTTGACTTTACAAGGCAAATGTCAATTAGTTTATCTCTGTAATCTCACATAACACAACAAATGGGACTGAAGTTTGAGATGGTAAAACTATGTTAATACCTCCTTGAGGAACTCATCTTCATTTTCACCCACAGAGGGAAACACATAGACACATCCCCGAGAGTGACAGAGGCCTCAGGATTGTACCCGCTCCATGACCTTCGCATCTGCTCTCCGTCCCCACTCACAATTTTAGCTGACAAAAGGCAGCTTTAGGAGGATCACAAGTGACTTCTCCAGACAATGAGAACTGTTTCCGTGAGCTGGGATATGAAATGGACAATTGAGCTGAAATAGTCCCACAGGATGCTCACGTGCAACTTTCAATTTCGAAAACTCTTCAAATCAATCATTGCAGCTCCTGGGAATCTGACAGGACAGCACCCGGCAGAAATCCCTCACTAAAAGCAACTGACACACGACAGACTCTAAACACTTTCATGTCGCATCTCTTTCTGCCTGTATCCCTGTCTCACCTCTAGCTCTCTCTGACCGACCAACTCCAAGGTCAACGAGCTGCTTGATGCAAACACAGGCAGATTGCGAAGTCAGTCTTTGTCTTGACATCAGGGCCAGGGAATGTAAGGTACAAGGAAGGGCGAGACAAGCAATGGGTTTGCACACGCTTGGGCATAGAGACATCAGCATTGCATCTTCCTGATTCTCCCAGATACTGACTCCAGGAATATGCATAGTGCCAGTTATCCCCAATCCCAATGGAGAACATGTCTGACAAACAGATCAGGGGAGATTCAGTTCCACCCCTTCCTGGCTCCAGTGCATTTTGCAAACGTTGTCCTATCACTTCACAGCTGAGCTGCCCACAGCTGGTCAGAGAGGTCTCCAGCAAAGAAAACGACCCTTCAGCCCATCATGTCTGCGCCAAGTGAACTCCAGCCCCTGACAGTTCCAGTCTCACTGCCCAGCACTTGGCTTATAGCCCCAACAAGATGAGCAATGCAAATGTACACCTAAATGATTCAGTCAGAACTGCAGATGCTCGAGTCAGAGCTAACACAGTCGGGGGAGCTGGAGGAACACAGCAGGACAGGCAGCATCAGAGGAGCAGGAAATCTTATGTTTCAGCTCGGGATGCTTTCGAGAGTTCCTGCTTGTTGTGTTCTGAGAGGCAGTGAAATGCATATTCCTGCAGTTGGCGATTTGAGCGAAATGATTTTGTCCCTACCTCCTGTGATTCCCTTCGCAAACAAGAAGACAGGGACCAAACTCCTCGCTTATTTGCCTGAAGAACTCAACCGTAGTCAGCAGGATTCGAACCTACACAGAACACCCCAATCGATTTCACATCTATTGCCTTAACCACTACCGTGCCTCCCCTTTCCAGGTCGTTCTGAATCATTACTAGGTTTGTTTGAATCCAATCACTTCAGACTTCTCAAGGATTAAATTCAGTGCATAATGAGTCGGGTTGCTTCATCCCCATAGATGGGATAAATATCCATTTAAACACAACAGCGTAAATTTCAAGAAAAGCTCAGCAGATCTGACAGAGAATCAGAGTCAACGTTTCAGAACTCTGTTTCCTCCCACAGGTACTGCCAAACCTGCTGGGTTTCTCCAGCAGCATCCGTTTTTGTTTCAAATTCCCAACATCCGCAGCTCTCGACGTTAGATATTAAGGCAACATTGAGACACCTTTGTGGATACTCACTAAATAAGATTTCCATTTGAGAACACTTTTCTAACCATATTAAAAACCCGGAACTGTGTAGCAAAGAAAACTTTAATCGTTCCTTCGTGTGTGGCATCGAATGGTCGACTTCTCATTTAATCGCCGAACACGCTGACCACTTCCGTCTCAGAGTTTAACGAACAGTAACTTGCACGATCTTTTAAAGTAGGCTTTTCGCGAATTCAAGCTTCAGCCTGCCTCTCTAAGAATGACAATTGTTCTCTATCAGCTTTACTTTTCTGAAATGAAGCCTGCCATATTCATTGTGGAGACATGGGAACAGTCTGACCCTACCCTCCGCAGACACATCCATGTCACTGGGAACCGCTCTCCTACATCCAGGGCCGTCTCCCTTCGAGCCTTTCAGTGTCCTGTCTATTCCCGAGTTTTCTCATTGTCTCGGAGCCGAGATAAAGTTTTGAATCCCTGATGTGCAGGAAGGATAATTCTTCCCGTGTCTCTGGTCAGTTCATGTCCCGAGAACATCACAATCAATGTCCTGGCGCCTTAGAGAAGGGTTAGGTGTCTCGACTGTTTGTGCTTAGTGGGAAAGTTCACCCTTCAATCTCCCGTGATTCCGGTTCCCAAGCGTTTCTAAAGATTCGCAAAGTTGGAGTCAAGGTTTTCTGTTTTTCTTCCCTAACATTCCCCACACCCTCCCCCACCAACTGACAATATTTTCCCAAAATCTCTTTAAAATCATCCGCCTTGTAACAGGTCCAGGGATGAAGAAATCCAGTTTAATGAAGGGATTCCCGACGTCGGAAATGTTCCCCTTGAAGAAAAGAAGTTTAAACGGAGATTTCCTGGGGCTGTTTATAACAGTGGGGGAGTGAGTGGTGGGGATAAGTGGGATGATGTCGGGAGAAACTGTTGCCACTGGCCAGGGTCAGTTACCAGGGGACTGGGATTCAAGATACAGAAAGCAAGATCATTTATGTAGATTTAACGCAGAGAATACTGCGGAAACGAAGCTCATTTAGTGGTATCTGTCGAAAGAGAAACGGAGGGGAGGTTTTGAGTATGGCAGCATTCTTGCTCAGAACTTGTGTTTTCTGAAAGTCAACAAATGCCCAGACTCTGAAGTGGGTTTATGAGATGGATTTTCCAGAGTTTGAGAGATAGCTCATCCATCAGGAAGTTATTGAAAAAGCACAGACTGAGGAAACAATGTCATCAAGATTTGAACTTGCGCAGGGAAAGCCCAATGGGCTCCTAATCCATCACTGTTACCATTCGGCAACGACTACAGGGCCAAGGGTGCTGCTGAATATTTCTCATGGAATGGTTACAACAGGAAAGAGGAGCACTCGGTTTGTCTTGCCCGTGCCACAATCCTTCTCTTTCTTGTCGCGCTATATTTGATCAGAATGGAGGAGGATGCTGGGAGATTGAATTGAACTCCATTATTGAGAGCTGGAGTTAACCTATGATGCTTTCAGACTGCTCCGTGTTTTAACATTGATGTCAGCCAAATGTTAGGAATATTTTCATTGTTAACACAGTGGAGCTGGAGGAACACATTAGGTCGGGCAGCATTCAGAAATGGGGGAGAGGGAAGGGAGCTCAGAAATAAATAGAGAGGAGGGGTAGGGCTGGGAGATATCGGTGGGATGGTGATAGGTGAGTGGAGGTAAGCAGTGGTGGAGATTGATCAGTGTTGTGGGAGAAGCGGACAGGTGAGAGAGAAGATGTACAGGTTGTGTCAGGTCAAGGAGGTGGGCTGAGAGGAAGGGTTGGTCATGGGATGAGGCCAGGGTGGGAAGATTTTGAAACTGGTAAAGTCCACAATGAGACCATTGGATTGTAGGGTCCCAAGGCCTACCACAGGCCACTCACCTATCACCATCCCAGCCCCACGCCTCCTCTCTATTTATTTCAGAGCTCCCTTCACCCTCCCCCATTCCTGAAGAAGACTCCCGACCCGAAACGTCAACTTTACAGCTCCTCTGATGCTGTATGGCCTGCTGTGCTCTTCCAGCTCAACACTGTGTTATTTTTGACTCCAGCATCGGCTGTTCTTAATATCTCTGAGTGAATGGGAAGGATCGATTTCCATGATCAGAGAGATTAGTAGTCAGGGCAATAGATCTAGAAAGAAAGATGTCTTTGTATTTTGTAAACACCTTTCACCACCATCTAAATCACAGCTAATGAAACACTTTTGAAGCAGATTCGTCATTGGCCAATCTAATGTGCAAATCAGGGCAGTTTGTTTAACCAGAGGTTAAAAATGAAAATGTTTCAAATACTCACAATTGCTGCTGGATACACCACCAGTTCTTACTTAACTTTAGGGGTTTTCTGTGCTCTGATTTACACCCAGGTGCGTAATCTCAAGTGAAGGAGTTGTCCATTAAGACAGAGATGAGGAGGATGTTCTCCCGCTCAGTGGGTAACAAATCTGTGGAATTCTTCCAACAGAGTGCTGTGTATTCAAGGCTGAGACAGACAGGGATTTAGTCATTTAGGGATTCAAGGACCATGGTGATAAGGCAGAAAAGTGGAGTGGAGGATTATCAAATCTGCTATGAACTCGTTTAAAGATGTAATTGACCTGATCGGCCAAATAACTTCCATCTGTTTTGATGTATGACCTGTCATTTGAAAAATGCTCGAGGCCATTGTGAAGGAAGAAATAGGGGATGTTTAGAAAAGATTATTGCAGTCAAAATGAGTCAACAACGTTTGTTGAAAGGCAGATCACATTTGACAATTTTGCTGGAGTTATTCAGTAATATTCCAAGCACAGTTGTTAAAGGAGTCAGTAGGTGAAGTGCATTTGAACTTTTCGAAGGCTGTCAATAAGAGGCCATTTAAAAGGCCACTGCACAAGGTAGGAGTTTAGAGTCTAAATGAGCATGGACTCCGTATTGTTTCAGTAATGGAAGAGTCAGAATCGGGATTAATGGATATTTTTCGAGTTGGAAAGATGTAATTTGTGGAGTGCCAGAATGGTGAGTTATAGGGTTGCAATTATTTATCTCTATATTAATGATTTGGAGGAAGTAGCCGAACATAATGTATCCAATGTTGCAGAAGATACAAAATAGGTAGGAGGGCATATTATGATGAGGACGTGAGAATCTGCAAAGGGATACAGATAGGTTGAGTGAGTGGTCAAAACATTGGCAGATGCAGTTTCATGCCAGGAGAGTGAGGGCATGTATTTCAGTAACAAGTGTGAAAAGGCAGGATACTATTACAATCGAGAAAAAAACATCAAAAAGGTATGGTGCAGAGGAATCTGGGTGTTATTGTGCATGAAACAAACAAAGGTTAATGATATTTAATTTTTGGCAAATTAATGGCCTCCTTTCCTAACGCTCACATTAAAAGTGATGGTTTCCCAGGAAAAGACTGAAACTAAGTAGCCTGTAAATTAATCGAAAACCAGGATATATCTAGTGTTGTTCTATAAGACATATTTGATGTATTGTTTATTGTTCTGCAAACTTTACTTGCAATAGAGCCGGGAGTCGGAGGGGAGAAATTAAGGTCACCTCTGATTATTGCCATCCCTTTATCTCTCACACACAATGTCTTTTCCTTATATGTTTTGTTTCATATTGTGTATTCTGTTAGTGGGCTTGTAAACTACACGCACTGGTGACTTCTTTCCCTCACTATTCCTCATCTCTGCCCAAACAGATTCTACACCCTTATCTGCTCAATCAAGGTAATCTATAACCACTGAATAAATGTCACCACAACCTCAGTATTTCACACGCCTCTGTATGCCTTCTTGCAATATTAATTGATCCTCTACTGTGTTAATATTGCACATATTAAGAGGGGGAGAAAAGGGGTCAATGAACACTACTGTGATTCGGATTTGAGCCAAGGTTGCTGTGGATACAATGTCGAGTACTGACCATGAAGCTTCACAACGAGCCCCGAGGAAAAGCAAAATAAGCAGAGTGCTGGAGGGCACGCCATGAGGAGCACCAGAAACACAACAGAAATTCTCGTCAAATGGCAGAACAAAATGAGGGTAGAAAGTTAGTGGAATTCAGGGCCATGGCGGCTGTAAATGCCCAGCACTCAGATAGTTCAAAACTGAGATTAACAGACTTCGATAGATTAAAAACATCAAGAACTCACGGGATAGTGCAGAAAAATGGCATTGAAGTAGGAGGTCGCCCATGATTTCATTGGATGGCGAGGCAGGCTCTCTGGGCTGAGTGGTTGCATCGCATTTGTTATGTTTCAAAATTAAAACTTTTTTTCTTATTTTCACTTGGTAAACGTAAATCATATTCAGGTCGAAATACTACAGTTTTTCTGGGCTACGACCTTGGATGTTTTTCCTCAATCAAGTTTTACATCGGTTACTTCACTAGTTATCTCACGCAGGGAAGTAACCACTGCGACAGACGATTACATAATTCCAATTCCTGGATCCTGAACCAGAAAATCTCAGTGCCGTAACCGCAAAGATACAAGCTGAGATTTTCAACTGGTTTCATATTGTTTAATTTCCTGCAAATACGTACAGGCCATTAAAGTAATCTAAAGTACCGAAAAATAACGGGGTAGACAGTATAATGAGTAGGCTTGAGTTCATCTCACGTTGTGGAGAAAAAGCAGGAAAGTGGGGTTGAGATTTATCAGAACAGTGGTGATCTCATTGAGTGTCTGAGCGGATCCGATAAGGTGAATGGCAGTTCCCTGAGGACAAGTATGTTGTCTTTGCCGATGAAACTCACCACATCGCAAAGTCGGGGCTGTCAAAGTGGAGCAGTGACTGTGATTACCTTTGATGGCTGTTCACTTTGTGAATGTTACCATTGCTACTTATATCTGTGTTAACATCGTAGCTATAGCATGTAAGGACAGAGGGTACAAGGGGCCAGTAGTGCAATGTATAACATGCCTGATTACCGACCAGGAGATTGTAGGTTCAGCTCCTACCTGGTTCCAGAGCAACGTACAAATTTATTACACCTCCAAACTAATCTTTCTCACTGCTTTGAAGCCACGATGATATTTGATTTCTACAGGAACGAGAGCCCTTTCATTGTCTCCTATCAGTGAATGTCACCGGTGACATGTCAAAAGTCAATGTCCCAGGCTTTGTCAGAGAAGGGGAAGCTGGAATAGTCCCACAAGCTGCTTATGGGTACATTTCAGTTTCCAAAAGCCATCGACCCAATCAATGCTGCTGGAGGGAATGGCAAGGAAACAGAACAAATCTCCCAGTCTCAGCTTCAAGAATCTTTAGAATCTGTTTTGGAAATAGAATCAGAGGAGAATGGACGGTGAACTGTCTGACTGAACAGAGAGAGTTCGGGCACCATTCCGTTCTTTAAGAGGCTGGGGCATTGACTCTCATGCTCTCGGGGACATTACTTGATCCTAAAGGATTCTCATCAGAACTGCTTTACCTTGTCTATTGCCCATGTCAGGAGCAATCAATTCCGATTCCTTAACCAGGAGTCACAACCAGTCCGCAGAGGTGAAATTGCCAAATCCTAACCACTAGACCAACATAAATGAGGACAGAAGCACGTGCATTATTACTTGATGATGCAGCCTTTGGATTTCTTTTCTCTTGCAAAGTGATCGAATCATCGAGTTTTTATGTACCCATCATTTAAATTGGCCTTGTATGCTCTGACGTTTCAAGTGTTCATGTCAATCATGTTTTCCCTGTGACGTTTTAATCTCAAAAGACACAATAAATGGGACTGAAGTTTGAGATAGTAAAATTGTTCACGTCCACCTCGGGGAATTGAACCTCATTTTCAAACACAATAGGAAGCAATCAAACACATTGCCCCGAAAGTGACAGAGGCCTCAGAAGAGACCAACTCCCAGAAGAGACCAACCCCAAGAAATCAAGGTTTTCACCCACCTGGCTTATATTGTTCCATTTCAGACTTCAAAATCATAGTCTGTTTACAGCAAAGAAAGGAATCATTCGGCCGCTCCACTGTCTGTGTTACTGCCCCATTTTTCCACGTCACTCTGCAGTTTATACAGCTCCAACTCAGTCTTCCTGCCAAACTGGAACATTGCTCACATCAGCTGGTTCTGAAAGATCTTTCTTAAATACCTTTAAGGACAAACAGAAATGTAGCATTTCAAGCGCATTTCTGGCTGGTAGAGGAAATGACTTGGTGGTGTTAAAACTGTTGTATCAGAAATAATTTCAAACAACATTTAAAGAGCTCCTTTGGATGTTGGATGCAGCAGGTGGTGACAATTCTCGCAAGCCCCAGAAATAAATGAATTCACGGTCACTCGGGGAATCACCAAACTACAGACCCAACACTGCTAGCATGGGTGTCCTCTAAGAGAGGGTCTCATGTATTAGAAATTGCAATGTCATTGATAACTGGATAGACTGTGCATAATAGACCAAGACAATGTATAATAGGGTCGGTGGGCCTGCTGTATTTCTGCAGTGTAGTGGTTACTACATTCGACTCACAGCACTGCTTCCTCATTATCCAAACCAGAATTTATAACTAAAACATCAAAGGGTAACACCACTCTCTGATTGAGAGTACGGCGTCATAGCCTGTTACTTGTCCCTGTCCAACTCCGCCTGGAGCCGAGGTGAATCATTGATGGCTCTGTTTCAATCCAATCTCATCATACAGTTCTAGCGGGTGAAGTGGAGGTACTTGGTCGGTAAATTGTTTGATCTGAAATCGCTGAGGTTGTGTACTTCGGTGGTATTGAGTCACAGTTTTTTTCAGCCACTGACCAATTGAGACACAGAAACTGGAGCCAACATGGCATGCAAGGTCCCTAAGCAGAGATCTGAGGAGGCACTGTACACCTGGAGCTCTCACTGTTTTCAGCCCCAGTTGCCCACTTTACCGTTTTCATCACTGAAACTGACAAAGGTCTGAGTGACTGCAAAGACCGAGAATGTAAGTCGAAACAACAAAGTTAGCCTTGGCCCAACTTCCACCCAGGGTACGTCACAAGCGACTCTAATAGCAGTGGGATCCGAGCCCTCAACTCAACAGAGGCTGGAGCTAAAAATCCAGCACCTTAGACCATTCGGCCATGCAACAACAAAAAGTTCCGCTGCCAAAATCTTCATGACTAGTGTTTACAGCGAATTAGACTATTAATCAATCTGAAGAAACTTCGAGCTCCTCATTTTTTAAAATTCTTCCCATGAGTGTGAGTACTTCAGCATTTATTACAACTTCCCAGGTGCCCCTGAGAATTGGGGATGTAAACTGCGACCCTTATCTGGTCTGGTCTACATGTGACTCCAGACCCACAGCAATGTGGTTGATTGAATAAATGCTGCCTAGCCGACGACGCCAGCTAATGAATAAAAGTACAATGAGCCATCAAAGCTGTCATCACTAAAAGCTAGGAGGGAAGAACTTCCTCTCGATAGTTCAAACTAGGGCCGTGGTTCCAAAAGCGCCAAATCCGAACCACGAGACGACCAAAGAACGCGCCGGAGGTGCTTGTATCATTTCTCAACGACATTGTTTTTGCCTTTCCATTTTTGCTCCTTTTGGTGACAGGTAAGTTTCTCCCTATCTTCGAGTTTTTATAGCTTGGAAAAAGATTATCTGGCCCATCGTGTTGGTGCGTGTCATCAGGCATCGATCTATTCTAATCTCAATTTCTAGCATTTGGCCCACCATGTTGTGTGTGCTGACGTAGCAAGAGCAAATATCAATGAGAGTGACCCTGTAATCGACGAACGAGACTGAGGTTTCATGACAGTAAAACTGTGTTACAGCCCTCTTATGGAACTCATCCTCATGTTTAGCCACAGAGGGAGACACACAGATACATCCCCAAGAGTGACAGACGCCTCAGGATTACACCCGCTCCAGGTGCTTCACGTTCACTCCCTGCCCCCGACAAAAGGCAGCTTTACATGGACCACAAGCAAGTTCTCCAGGCAATGAGAACTGTTGTTGTGAGCTCTGAAATAAAACGGACAGTGAGCTGAAAGTGTCCCAAACGCTGCTCATGCGCAACTTTTCATTTCCCACCCACTTCAGCTCCTTGGAATCTGACAACAAAAACACTAGCCTTACATTCCTGCTTTGGAAGAACATATCAACTTGCAAGTGCAGAAGAGATGCCAGGTGTGCTTAATCCAGGCAGGACTTGAACCTACAGTTTTCTGATCCAAAGTCAGACACGTTATCAATCACGTCACTGGCCCACTCCAGGCAAGGTCATTCTTGTCGAGTTATGATGTCAACAGGGGCCAAGGTGGAAGTGTGATTCATGAGGTGAGCGCCAGCAAAGGTAATCTCTATCACTTATTCACTTCAATGGACCCCACTTTGGGAAGCAGTAAATTTCACTTGCAAAAGAAACAAATTTGCCCTCAGATGCCTGATTGACTGTCACCTCTTTCTTCACTGAGACTTGCCATCGTTTTATTCAGTACTGCACGAGTTTACCAACCAAACCAACAAAACGCAATTTCAGACTATTACTAACCTAAACCTTCGTCAGGTGAAGTGGATGCATGTGATATATTCGCAGCAAACACCCTTTGGGGACATAGACTGAAATCGATTTCATAAAGAACCATGCCCATGCTCTCGTCAGATGCAACAACGGCTCATGCAGGATTCAAGTCTGCAACTTCTCGCATTTTTAACAGCCACCTGATGTGAGAATCAGACCATAAGACCAATGAAGCAGTGTACTAACAGCCCACTTAACAATAAATGAGGTGCCACTCAGGCAGTGATAGTGTCCCTACCTCGGATGTAGGACACAGAGTTCAAGTTCTATCTGCTCCTGAGGTCTGAAATAACATATCTGAACATGTTGCTTTAAAAAAAATTTCTATTCCCCGTTGCTTCAATGAACATCTTCTTCTCGTTCTGTCTCCTTTCCCCTGGGGCAGAGCTCTCTCAATCGGCAGATGCATTAAACCATTCGGCCACGGGCAGGCAGGGCTGGTGGGAATGGTATACGCTTTGTCGCTGTCTCTCAAACACTGGAAGAAGGGAGGAGCAGAAGGGGTCGAATCAGAATCAGCAAGTTGTAAACTGTGATTTGGAACTTTCATCAAATTACATTTATCAGAGAAAGACAGAAGGATGGAGAGCTGCTGGGAAAGATGGAAGTCTAAAGTAGAGATTAATCCCTTCAGCAACTTAAAATGCGATTTTTCTGTGCAATCTGCTTGATGTTCAGAATTTGTCTTCACACAGGGCGTCCATTCGTTTGTGACCTCCACAGCGGGAGTTAAGGTCCGACACCAACAGTCCCGCGTTAAGTAAATCTGAGTGGAACACTCACGCACTGAGAGTCGTCCCCAACGGCCCTGAGTTGCGGGGCTGCAGACAGTACCACGCGGAAGGGAGGGTTAATAATGAGCCATTGTTTCTCCCTCAGCCGCTCCGTCACAGAGACAGGGAGAGTGACGTCATAAACCCATGGCGTCATTCTCGGACAGAAAGAAGCCATTCAGCCCATCGGGTCCACAGCGACTCTCTGCCTCTTGTATTTCTCTGTCGTAATTCACAATCGGTGATATCTGTCCCTAATAATGGTGAACTGTATCTGTGTATTGATGCAGTCCCTGGCATCCTGATCCTTTTGTCATTCACGTCTGAAACAGCGTAGGAAATTACCGCCAGGCATGAAAAAAATTGCACATAATGCGTTTCTGCATCATCGGTTTATTCCCATTTCGGGGAGGAAGTTTTACGATTTATTTCGGAGCAGACCGACTGAGAACGGGAGAAGACCGTTCAGACCTTCAAAAGTGTATCAGCTCACCTGTGTGAACTTGGCCAGTGCATCAACATGAGATATTTATTTCAGATACATGAAGCTGAGAGAAACAGACAGCTGATTAAAACGCATGGTGTAGGACAATGCAAACCACAATGCTCACCCGTAGCAAATAACAGAGGATGGTTTCTATCCATCGACCTCTGGGTTATGGGCCCAGCAAGCTTCCGCTGCGCCACTCTGCTACCTTGCTGTTTATTTTGAGTGCAGCATTTCCTTTCGAGTGCGATGTTCAAAGTTCTTCACTGTTGTTTTGTTGCACAGACGTGTCACAGCTGTATAAATATAACCTTGTCTAATTTCCCACATTCTGTTGGTCGATCTGTTATTTCACTCAGAATCACAAAACTTGTCCCAGCTCAGACGAAGGCGATGCACCCTACCTTAGTTATGCCGCGTCTCCACAATAAGCAAATGATTATCTCTTTTGGTATCAGTCTTATGCCTTCTCCCTGTAACATCTACACAGGTACTTTTAACATAACCATCGAATTCCATTTTGTGTTGATTGACTCTGCCTCTGTCGCTGTCAGATCGTGATTTATCGACCCTAACCACTCCTTGTGTGAGAACGTTCTTCCTCATGTCACTTTTACTTCGTTTTCCTCATGCCTTCAAATCTCTGCCTAACCATTCTCAATTCTTTCAGGCGTGGCGTGGTAGCACTTTCTCGCCTTTATTTCCTCTGTCTAGGCTCTTCGTGACATGTAAATCTTCAATCAGACCACTTTGCAGCCTTCTGTTCCCCAAGGAGAATTGTCTCAACTTTCCAAACCATCTTCATTTCTGACATACAAGTAGATTTTAAACCTTCAAAATTTGGACACAACTTCGATGTACCATGCTCACAACACCTTCAATCCCTCCAGAAATAATTATTTTGATGCAGACTGGCCTGTTTTGTTCTTCCAGTCTTCTCTTTGTCTACCATTTTCATGAACCTGTTCAGTGCTATCTCCAATCACTTCACGTTCCTACTTTCTGAAGTTTCACACTCACAATTGAGCAATACTTCAGCCTAGGAATTCATTCAGAGTCTGATTGCCTGTGTGAACATTCTAAAACTCTTGTTCTTCCTTTGAACAAGTGTCTCCTTTGGTCGTTTTCGCTGCAATTGTACCTCTACCCTATCCCAAAGCCAGGCAGTTCGACTTCATTTCACGAAGCTGCTTTTTGAGATAATGAATTGGGTACTTTGGCTAAACACGTGTGGTTGTTTAGGATGTAAAACCGGGACTTCTGACATTTATAAATGTTATAAGACCCAAAGCAAGAATCATAACCCTGGACCACTGAGCCACCTGTCGACCACAGGGGCTACTCCTCAACCAGCTGAGACTTGCTTCGTGCGACGTACATCCCACATTGCTTCAGGAATTCCAAGGATCAAACAGTTTTCTGGACATCATCTTCTCATTCTGTCTCCCTGCTGCCGGGACGATGCTGTTTGTCCATTACCCCAGGACCGGGTCCTCTCATTAAACCATTGTTTTTCTTCCTGCAAGCAGTGCTGGGGAAGGGTAGTGCCCTTTTGATATTCTCCTCCTTCTCAATCACTTGGGGTGGGTGAGTCAGCTACATGCATTCCCCTAATCGTCTGTTATCCAAGAGATAGGAAAATGGTGAGCTACTGGGAAAGAGAGAAATGGAGACAAGAAATTCTTCCCTCGGGTAAATTAAAATAAGTTCTTTTCTTGTGCAGCCTGTTTGATGTTCAGGATTAGTCTTCAAACAGCAATCCTGCAGACAGTCTTTTGAAAAGCAAGCGTTGGTTTCTTTGCTGCTTCCACAGCAGGAGTTAACTTCTGACAACAACAGTCCCAGATTAAGAAAATCCAAGTGAAACGCTCACGCACTGAATCCCCAACGGTCCTGAGTTGCGGGGCTGCAGACAGTACAATGCGGAAGGGAGGGTTAATAATGAGACATTGTTTCTCCCTCACACGGTCCGTCACAGAGACAGGGAGAGTGCCGTCATAAACCCGTGGCGTCATTCACGTGCAGAAAGAAGCCATTCAGCCCATCGAGTGCACGGTGACCCTCTGTCGCTTGTATCTCTCTGAGGTTTTTCACAATCAGCGATATCTGGCCCTAATAGTGGTGTCTGTGCCGTGATGCTGTCTCCGACACGCTGATCCTCTTATCATTCACGTCTGAAATGGCGTGGGGAATTACTACAGGGCATGGAAAAAGTGCAACTGATGTGTTTCAACTTCCCCAGTTTATTCCCATCTCAGAGAAAAGGTTTTACAATTCAGTTTAGAGGAGACCCACAGAGAACAGCAGAAGACCTTTCAGACCTTCACAAGCGTGTAACCTCACCTGTTCAAACTTGGCCCGTGTATCAATATGAGATATTTAATTTCATATACATGAAGCTATGGGATCGGAAAACTGATCAAAGCACAGAACAAAACACAACACACCTGGTGCAAATAGGCGAGATCGTTTGGACATCTCCACCTCAGGATTATGGGCCCAGCATGTTCCCATTGCTCCACTTTGCTATCGGGCACTGTGACCATCTTCAGACAAGGCTTCAGCTTTATGTCTCGTGTGCGGAATGTACCTTCTAGTCCTATGTCAAGAGATCTTAACTGTTGTTGTGTATTATTCTGTTGCACAGACGTGTCGTGGCTGTGTAAATATGACCATCGTC
This sequence comes from Ginglymostoma cirratum, assembly GCA_024137785.1. Taxonomy (NCBI): domain Eukaryota; kingdom Metazoa; phylum Chordata; class Chondrichthyes; order Orectolobiformes; family Ginglymostomatidae; genus Ginglymostoma; species Ginglymostoma cirratum. Next base: position 2,474,472 of record JAHRHZ010000134.1, read on the forward strand.
TATGTTCCCACATTCTGTTGGTCGAAATCTGATTTCATTCAGAATCACAACATTTGTCACAATGCAAACGGAGGCCATGCAGCCAGCCTCAGCTGTGCCTGCTCTCCAAAATGAGTAAATGAGTGTCTCTCTTGCCTTCTTCCTGTAACTGTGCATAATGTGACTTTTATCAATAGCCACCGAATTCTGTTTTGTGGTGAATGAATCTGTCTCTGTCGCAGTCAGATAGTCATTTGCAGACCCTCTTCACTTCTTGTGTGAAAAACACTCTTCCTCATGTCACTCGTACGTGTTTTCCTCATGACTTTAAATCTCTGCCTCACAGTTCTCGATCCTTTCAGGCATGTAAGTATTTTCACCCCCTTATTTCCTCTTTTTATACCCGTCATGACTTGGGAAGCTTGAATCAAGCCAGTTTTCCGTTCTCGAAGAGAACTGTCTCAACTTTCCATTCTCTTTTTATTGCTGACTTTGCTCATACACGTCACCATTTATGTGGAACTGTTCAGCGCTGTATCGAATCGCTTCCCGTCCCATCTTCCTGAAGTTTCACACGCAGACAATTGAGCAATAATGCAGCTATCAGATTCACTCTGATGAATGGTCCAGGCCCGAAGCATCAACTCTCTGACTTGTCTGATGCTACCTGACCTTTTGTGCTCCTCCAGCGCCACTCTGTGGCGATTTGGACTCCAGCTTTTGCAGTTCTTGCTATCTCCGGATTCATTCAGAGTAGGATTGCATGGCGAACATCCCACAACATTCGTTTTCACTTTGAACAAGTCCTTCTCTTTGCTGTGTTAACCTGCAGTCGTAGCTCTGCTCCATTCCTAAGATCTGCCTCATTGAAGGAAGTTGGTTTTCTGCAAAAGTGGAAGTTAAAACTCTGAGCTCGTCTGAGAATTGAACACGGGACTTCTCGCACGTCATCAACATGCACGACTTTAGCAAGAAGCATACCCCTAGAACAACGAACCGTCTGCATAAAATCATTCTACCCTGGCTCAGAGTGCGGTACATTCCACGTTTTTCCAGGAATTCGAAGCAGCAAAAAGTTTCAAGAATATTTTCTTCTCAATCTGTCTCTCTGCTCCCGGGATGGTTCTGTTTGCCCTTTCTCTTGGCACCGGGTTCTCTCCATTGACAGATTATTATACAACGTTTTTCCAGTTGGAATACAAAATATTTTGAAAGATTCACGTCGCTGGAGATTGGATTTCTGGTTTGTTTCCCTTCCATCTTTCCACCTACTATATGAATTCTGTTCCCAAAACGCAATTCTCAAGTTTCATCATGCCCAGGGAGGAGGGAATTTAGATTTGTGGAGTATCTCCAAAGGCCGGGATTATTCTGTTTAGTGAAAAGAAGGTGAAATAGAGATTTAATGGCACTTGTGTTTGGATGAAGCAGAGAGTGAGAAACTGTTTCCACAGAGCAGAATCAGTAATCAGGGGCATGGGATTTTAGAACATTGAAGATACAGAGAGTTGCATTTATATCGGACTTTTCACCACCTGTGATGGTGTCTGTTGACCATGGGCAGAGGCTGTTTAAATTTTGCTTCCTTCTTCCCCATATGATATATCTTCACTGCAAAGACTCTCATGCATCTCAGAGTGACCTCAATCTCATTGAAATCAGACGTCATCATTTTAAAGCGTTTTGATCTGCTTCCGGCAACACCATGCGTCTGAAATGAATATCTCATATTGATATACGAGCCAAGTTTACACCGGTGAGGTGACGCACTTGTGAATGTCTGAATGGGCTTCTCCTGTTGTCTGTCGGTCTCCAATGATCTGATTTGTTAAAGCTGTTCTCTGACATGGCAGGACTAAATTGTTTAATTTGAAATACAGCTGTTGAGGTGTGTCCCATGCGCGGGATGCCCTCCAGTAGTTGCCCACGTTGTTTCAGACAGCAGCGTCCTCCCAGTGAAATGAAAAGTAGTGAATGACAATAGGATCATCATGTCAGAGAAAACGTCACGGCACAGACACAGTTCACCAATATTAGGACAGACATCGCTGATCGTGAATAACCTCAGAGAGATAAAAGGGACAGAGAGTCGCCCTGGACTCGTTGGGTTGAATGGCTTCTTTCTGCACGGGAACCATGCCATGGGTTTATGACTTCACTCTCCCTGTCTCTGTGGCGTGGAGATGCCGGTGGAAAGTATCACTTCACCTGATGGAGGAACAGCGCTCTGAAAGCGTGTGATTTCACTTAAACCGGTTGGAGGATAACCTGGTGCCTTACGACTTCTGACATTTTCCACTGTCTCCGTGACATAGTTGGCGAGAGAGGAAGAATCAATGGCTCATTTTTAACCCTCCCTTCCGCTCAGAACTGTCTGCAGCCACACAGCTGAGGGCCGTTGGGGATGACACTGACTGAATAAGTGTTTCACTCGGATGTTCTTAATCTGGGACTACTGGTGTCAGAAATTAACTCCGGCCGGATCGCGCAAGGAAACTGGTGTTTGCGTTGTAAATGTTTTTCTGCAAGATTGTTGTGTGAAGTCGAATGTTGAAATCAAACATACTGCACAGAAAGATCCCATATTAATTTTCTAAACGGAATAGTCCCCAGTTTAAACTTCTATCTTTTCTAGCAGCTCTGCATCCTTCTTTCTGCCTCTGATTAATGTCATTTGATGAAAGTTCCCAATTGTCGTTAATATTTTCCTGACGTCTGATTGTGCCTCTTCCGCTAATTCGCCCTTCCAGTGTTTAAGAAGGAGTTGCAAAACGCATATCATCCTCAAGCACTGCCTTCCTGTGGAGGGAAATGGTTTAATCCACCTGCCATTGAAGAGAGCCCGGTCCTGGGGGAAAGGAGCAATTAGCAGCAGCCCGGCAGCAGGGAGACAGAATGGGAAGAAACTGTTCGTTGCTGCTTTCACTGCCGAGCTGGGAGTTTTTAAAATATAAGCAGCCGGTTCAAAGATGTTCTTGCACAGCTCTTGAGCAGATGGAAATTGAACCCAGTCTCCGACGTCCGAGTTTGTGAAAATATCACCGTATGAGCGTCACCTAGATCACAAGTGAAAGCGATAGCTCATTGCAATTAACTTGTTGGTTCAGAGGTGTGGTTCTCCCTTCGGGTTGTTGAGGCGTCTGTGTCAGGTTCCTTGTTCCAGTCCTCGATGAGCCCTTATTATCTACAGCAATGTTCTCTATTTGCTGTTTGGCTTCTTTTCACAAAAGTCCTCGAGAGCTTGTGAGCATGGTTCATTGTGAAGTCGAAGTCTGCCTGAGATCCCAAAACGTCTTTGTAGTGCATGACAATCACAGGCACTTTCATATCCAACTTCAAGTAAACAACTCTGAGGATTCTAAATTTCTATCAACGATATCCATGACGCTTTTCTTGGCGAAATGGGAGAAATATTGTGTTTTGGTGGCTGAATTAACCGAAAAATATCCAGATAGAGGAACATCGTCAGTTGTTTCTTCCCTCTCATATCCTTCCTCTCTCGATGTACCTGAAAGAGAATCGAGAATAAGTCTGGATCCACCTTGGAGTCGACGCGAGGATGGCGGTTGCTGATGTAGATTGATCAATGTCTTGTTTTTGATTGATCTCAAATTTCCTGTCACTTTTATACAAGAACAATGTTTCGGGGTTTGGTGTGCACATTGTCCTGGAGAGAATGCTCAGTTGCCTTCGTGTGCAAAGTAAAATACCGACTGCGCATCATGGGCTCTGAGAGATAGGATTTATGATCACTTGGAAAGGCACAGTTTGATTCGTGATAGTCAGCACGGATTTGTGAGGGGTAGATCATGCCTCACAAAACTTACTGAATTCTTTGAAGAGGTGACCAAACACGTGGATGAAGGTAGAGCAGTGGATGTGGTATACATGGATTTAAATAAGGCTTTTGATAAGATTCTGCATGGTAGGCTCATGCAGAAGGTAAGGAAGCATGGGACAGGGGGAAATGCGGCAGATTGGATTCAGAATTGGGTGATAGTGGTCAGAAAATGTTCAACATGCTGCTCAATTACAAGTGGTTTACCACAAGGATCTGTTCTGTGTCGTCTTCTATTTGTGATTTTTGTAACCGATTTGGATGAAGGAATGGAAGGGTGCAACTTTTCCAACTTTTGCAACTTCACGTGAACATAATCCTGCATCGTGTCCACTATCCCGATATAATCGTTTGTGTCCTTTCTAATCTCTGCATTGTTGGTGAAGACTGATGACAAAGATTGCGTACAATGATTCAGGTGAGCTAAACTACAGACATTACAGTTGTACAGTGATCTTTTTGCTTATTTAATGTGATTTTTTTTCCATTAATAAACTCAACTAACCCAAATTATTGCCTAACCACATCATGGACTTCATCTCTATGGGGACCAAAACCTCTTGACTCATTACCTTTGATATTTTCATGGCATGTGGGAATTGCTTGTAAGGTCAACATCTCTAAATCCCCGTAACATGAAAGACTCTCAGCCATTGCCAAGGTAAGTGATATTGAACCACCTCTCTGTGGGGCTGTAGTCACTTCCATTGCAGACTGGGTAAGGACAGTAAATTCCTTCACCAAAGATCAAACTGAATCTGAAATCTACATTTAAGAAAAAAAAACTCCTACTTATTGTGTATTGACTTTCTGTGTTGATGCCCCGTTTGAGCATCATTTCGTACTTCCCCGTATTGAATGCTACCAAATGATTACTTTGTGAATGAAAGTATTTTCCTCACCTCTCGGTATTCTAAACTCTATAGGGCATTGACTGATGTTATTTGTATGCACCCAGAGCACAGTCTTCACATCCCTTGGATGAACCCAGTGAACATTTCCTGACGTGGCCTCCAAGGCAAGTATTCCTTTCTCCGGGATAGGAAATCATTACTGCACTGACCTGTATTTGTGTTCTCATTAAAACCAAGCCAGTTGCAGGAAGACTTTTACATTCAGATATTGCAATTTTATTCCTGTAAAGGTTGACCCAACACTTCATTCTCGTTTGTCTACGGATGGTAACATTTCCTGAATCGTTTAGAATGACATCCAAATTTGTCTGAACCCGACCGTTCGCTGCTCTATCTTCATCATCCTGTTATGTATTTTAACATCACGTAATTTGTCAGTTTGTCTTACTTTTCTAATGTTTTCAAACAATCTCACTCATAGTAATGAAACCAATAGAATGCATTGTTTCAGTCAATTCGTAAACTCCACAGAACCAGGTGGAGTGCGTTGGTCTGGTAAATTGAAGGTCATGGTTTGGATTTCTACGTGTGTCTCGAAGCTTATTGGTTGTTAATTCTAGGGCAAGATTTCCTGGAGCATCAGAAGCTGAGGAACGACCTTATAGTCGTTTGTAAAATCGTGAGGAATATGAATAGGGGAAATAGTCAATGTCATTTTCCCAGAATGGGCCCGAGCGCAAACCGATAAGGCATGAATTTAAGATGAAAGGGGAATAAATTAAAAGAGCTCTGAGGGACATTTCTTTCATATTGAAGGTGGAGCGTGTATGGAGTGAACTGCCAGAGGAAGTGGTGCAGGCTCGTAAAAATTACAACATTTCAAAGGCACCTGAATGCGTGTTTGAATCGGTTGGGCTAAGAGGAGCAAGACCCTCCCACAGGTGAAGTGTTCGTTCACTTTTGCCAAACATGGCCATTCTGTGTGACATCTTCCCAGGTTCTCAGTGAGGATTTTGGATTCAGGAAGATTCCTCACAAACCGTGTTTGCACCTCAGGTCTCGAGCGAATTCCCAAACAGACAGATCTTAACGGGCAAAAGAAACAAAATTGCCAAGACGAACACATTTCTACACATACCGAAGCGCGAATGCTTTCTGTGAAACACCTCCAGTTCTCTGGGTTACGAACTACTCACACAACTGGCATCGGGGCAATTCCAAACTGCTCCTCCAAATGCGCTGGAGGTTTAGTGCAACGCCAGTTACTGGAAACTGCTCAAGTCAGGAAATAAAAGAGCAGAGTAAGAACGTCCCACGAAAAGTGAATGCAAGCAATTACAGTCTCGATTAGATTAGGTGTCCCTTCTGGTCAGCAATGCGGGTGTGCCTGCACCGCAACGATTTCAGCGTATCAAGAAAGTGGCTCATCAGCTCCCTTCTTGAAGGAGGTGAAAGAAATTTCACATTTCAATTACCCTCCTTTTAATCAAAAAAAAAGGCAAATAACTGAGAGTAGGTACAATGCAGGATTTTGTTTCACAGCCGCAGCAAAATAACAAACTGCATTCACTTGCAGCAATAGGGTGAGCAACACAACTTGCCTGGAACGTGAAGCAGACGCTGTTTATTCCCGCTGTCATGCTGGGGCAATTCCACACGTGTTAACCACTGCACCCGAGATCACGCCATGGATGCTGACCCAATGAGTTGTTTGTGCTGTCTGACATCAAAGTTACATTTAGCGAAACAAAGACAAGCTAAACGCAGCCCATCCTACTTCGGTCTGGTACGAGAGCTGGCAGCAGCGGGATTCAAACCCACGCCTGCTCAGAGGCAGGAGCTTTAATCCAGCACCTGGCACCGCACAGCCACACTACCAGCCGGCTAAACCCTGACATTTTCCAACATTGCTACTGCACACAACTAAAGCGACGGCACAGGGAAATGCTTGGAGGAACACGATTCTCCTCGTCCATTTTCTTAGCTGCTCGGCAATGCCCGGCTCCAATATTAATTTTGTAAAAGATGCCAATAGCCCTTCAATCAAAACAAAAACCAATGGAAAGCTGAGCGCATCTTGTGAGATTTGGTTGAGCAAAAAATGTAATGAGCCTGTGAGAAAGTATGCTCGGTTATACTTCGACAAAGAACACATGACTGCATCTGATTTCTGGAATTTACACTTTCGCTTTGGTCAATGATTTCGTTCATTGCTCGAAACAGAACGACTTTCGCATTTACACGGAACTTGAAAGGCACTGGTCTGCAGGGAAAATGCATCAAGCCGAGCAGACCGTGTGCTAGATGATGCTGCGCAGTATACTTAGATTTACCATGCCGGTTTAGCAGACAAAGTGGCCCAAAGAAATCCCTTCATGAGATAAATCCGGATTGGCATTAGAATCCAAGAACAACAGATCACATTGCAAGGTAGTTCAAACCTTGTTGCAGGTACAAGTTGCTACTTTTCTTGTCTTTCTCCTAAACCATCCATTTTCCTGCAGAACGTTCGAGGCCTGGACATGAGCAAATATCAGACGGCAAGCAGCTGATTTGGAAACCTGCGTGGGAAACGAAGAAAAGCGACTCACTACATTTTATTAAATTCCACGGCACTTGTTCAGAGTTGCACTAAAGGCACTTTGTAAACATATTGACAGAACGTAAAAGGCGATCAGAGATGTCAAAGAGGTGCTAACAGCATGTGATAGCTTTTTGCTCAAGAAGTGAAAAGCTCTCGCGTCTGAGACACCTTCACGTCTCTTGTCGCTGACTGAATAAGATAGAAGTTGTTTCACTTGAACTGCATGCTGCAGCCTTTCCTATCCCTCCTTGTTTCGATTTGCTTGCTCCTCTGTGACATAAAGAGAAAATAACGGACACAATGTCAATCGGTAGCCTGTTTTGTCATTTCCTCAGTTTCAATTCGAACACGGCTTCCACTTCAGAGCACATGTTAATGTTAGTCACTCTATGAGACCGCGAGTCAAGAGGTTCGTCTGAGCCTGTAAATCCCTTCATTTCTCTTGTTGACTGAATGGGCCGCTACTGAGTCAGCTGCTCAGAAATGCAAACATGTTTCTCTATGCCAAAACCTGCCTGAGGTCTTCTGGTTTTGAGGTATGGCAAAGGCCAACGGAACTAAGGCTTTCAGAGATTACATTGAGATGCATTTGACAGAGAGGAATGCGAGGTGCACTACGACACCGGCAAATAAGGCGTCTCCTAGACTGTGAACCGGGAGGCTTTCGCACGTAAAGCAAATGTGATACTGCTCTGCTCCAGAAGGAATGAGAGTGCACCAGATGCACTCTCAAAAAGGATGACCATCCGGGCACATTCAGGACCAGGCAGGAGAGAAATTTAACCAAGATTCATACCGCAATTAAATATAATTATCCTCCATTCCACAACAAAAGAAGATAAGGGTGATTTCATTCAAAGAAACGTTTGCTGGCGTGAACAGCAAATTAGGAAGCTCCGTCCACACCCATGCCGAAAGATACCACTGTAGCAAAGGAGCGCCACTGTTTCTAACTGGTTTTGACTCAAACACATGTCGCGAGGTAAACGAACGTGACAACCACTAGACGACAGGAACAGGAGCGGAATGTCGCCCTCCCCACCGACCTTCCTACAGCAGAGAAATTGGCCAGCGTTCAACGGTTGCTCTCTCTGTTTCAAATAGATCGATGTCGTCCAGCGTTTTTGGCATTACTGAAAAAATAAAAGATATCACGTAAAGCTGTTCAAAAAAGATTCACGAGGGCATTGCCTGGGTGGCAGTGTTCGAACTGTACAGCGAATCTGAATAGGCTGGGGCAATTTTCCCTGGATCTTCGGAGGCTGAGGGTCGACCTGAATGAAGTTTATAAAATCAAGAGGCATATGGATAGGGTGAGTAGTCAACGTCTTTATCACACGGTGGGTGAGTCCAAAACTGGAGGGCGTATAATTGAGGTGAGCAGGGGAAAATTTAAAAGCAACCTGAGGGCCATTTTCTTCATGCAGATGGTGATGCGTGTATTTAATGACCTGCCAGAGGAAGTGTTTGGAGTCTCATGAAATTACAACATTTCTAAGGCATCTGGAAACGTGTATGAATCGGAAAGGTTGTGAGGGATTGGGGCCAAATGCTGGTAAATGGGGCGAGATTTATTCAGGATATCTGGTCAACATTGTCGAGGTGGACCGAAGTTTGTGTGTTCGCTCTCTACATTTCTCCAACAAAAGTGATGCTCACTTGCACAATTCAAATGAGGCACGGATGCAGCGGGCTACCCCACTTGGTGGGTTGACCTGTAACAAAGTCCTAGCTTTGGTTACTTGGCACTTAAACGCAGCTCATCCATACCAAGCTTCAGCGCAACAGCTGAGCAACACAACAGACAGCCAGCGTAATTAGTAGTGGTCAGATTCGAACCCATGCCCTGAAGAGTCAGGGGCCTAAGTCCAGTGCCTCAGACCACTCGGCTATATTGCCACACCGGCAGCCTCATCAACTATGACTCTTTCTGATGTTACTACTCCAACACAACAACAGCAAAGGCACAGGACACGTTTTCAAGGATCCCTGTCTTGCTCGTCCATTTTCTTTGCTGCTCGGCAATGCCCAGCTATAATATTATTTTCACACCAGATGCTGACAGCCCTTCAATCAAAGCGAAAATCAACGTAAAGATGAACGCATTTTGTGAGCCTCAGTTAGGTGACAAATGTAATGTGCCTGGGAGAAAGTAAATTCGCTTATGCTTGGATAAAAAAAAAAACATGACCTGCACGACATTTCTGGAACTCAGATTTGCGCTTTGGGAAATGATTCCGCCCTTTGCTCGAAAAAGAACAACTTTCGCGTTTACACGTAGCAGGCAAACACCAGACTACCTGGAAAATGCACCAAGCTGGGCAGGCCGTGTACCAGATGATACCGTGCAGCACACTTACAGTTGCCACTCCAGTTTTTCAGAATATGTAGCTCAAAGATAATCCGCTGAGTTAGCATTCGAATCACATTGCGAGGCTGTTCAAACCTCGGTGCACGTATGAGTTACCATTTTTCTTCTCTTTCCCCTTAACCATACATTTTCCTGCAGAGCTTTCCAGACCTGGACATGAGCAAATGTCAGACGGCAGCCCGTTGAGTTTGAAACCTGTGTGGGAAACAAAGAAAAGCGATTCACTACATTTTACTAAATTCCACGATGGTAAAATAGAGATACACAGAGGGCAATTTCTAAGCATATGTACAGAAAGGAAAGGCGATCAGAGATGTCAAAGAGGTGCTTACAGCATGTGTTTGCTTTTTGTTCAAGAAGTGAAAAGCTCTCTCTCCTGAGTCACCTTCACGCCTCTTGCTGCTGACTGATTAAGATAGAAGTTGTTTCACTTGAGCTGCATGTGGCTCTCTTTCCTATCACTCCTCGTTTCGATTTTCTTGCTCGTCTGTGACATAAAGAGAAAAGAATGGATACAATATCAGTTGGTAGCCTGTCTTGTCATTTCCTCAGTTTCAATTGCAACACGGCTTCCACTTCAGAGCACACGTTAATGTTAGTGACTCTCCGAGAGCGCGAGTCAAGAGGTTCGTCTGAGTCTGTAAATCCCTTCATTCCCCTTGTTGACTGAATGGGCTGCGACTGCATCCGCTGCTCAGCAATGCAGACATGGTTCTCTATTCCAAAACATGAAAGAGGGCTTCTGGTTTTGATTCATGCACTTTGAGACGTGGCAGAGGCCAACGGAACTAGAGCTTTCAGAGCTTACTTTGAGATGCATTTGACAGAGGGGAATGTGAGGTGCACAATTACACCGGCAAATAAGGCTACTCCTAGACTTTGAACCGGGACGCTTTCGCACGTAAAACAAATGTGATACTGCTCCACTACAGAAAGAATGAGGGTGCGCCAAATGCACTTTCAAAAAGGATGACCATCTGTGCACATTCAGGACCAGGAAGGAGAGAAATTTAACAAAGATTCATACCGCAACCAAATAGAATTATCCTCCTTACCACAACAACAGCATATATGGGCAACTTCATTCAAAGATAGGTTTGCTGACGAGAACAGCAAATTAGGATGCTCCGTCCACGTCCATCAAGAAACATATCGCTGAAACAAAGGAGTAGCACAGTTTCAGCCCGGCCTCCAACAGGAGACTTTCCGCGTCTGAGATGAAATTGCTAACCACTACACTACAGAAACAGAACCCCTCATTGCCGTGTTCTCCCCATCGTCCTTCCTACAGCAGAGAAATTGGCAGCCGTTCAATGGTTGATCTCTCTGTTTCAAATAGATCGATGTAGTCCAGCGTTATTGGTATTATTGAAAAATATAAAATATATCACGTAAATCTGCCCAAAAAAGAATCACGAGGACGTTGCCAGGGTGGCAGGTTTCGATCTGTACAGCGAATCTAAATAGGCTGGGGCAGTTTTCCCTGGAGCGTCAGAGTCTGAGGGTCGACCTGAAAGAAGTTTATAAAATCAAGAGGCATATGGATAGGATGAGTAGTCAAGGTCTTTATCACAGGGTGGGTGAGTCCAAAACTGGAGGGTGTATAATTGAGGTGAGGGGCAGAAATTTAAGAGCGACCTGAGGGTCATTTTTGTCGTGCAGATGGTGGTGCAGGTATGCATTGAACTGCCAGAAGAAGTAGTGGAGCCTGATAAAATTGCAACATTTCCATGGCATCTGGATGCGTGTATGAATCAGAAGGGTTTAGAGGGATATGAGCCAAATGCGGCTGCATTAATTTAGGATATCTAGTTTACTTTAGCCAGGTGGGCTGAAGGTTGCGTGACGATTCTCTACATTTCTGGGAAGAAAGCAGAACCACAGGCACAATGGAAATGGGGGGTAGTTGCTCTGTGCTCTCCAACATTGATTTGAAGTGGCATGTTTGACTCTCTTGCTTTCAATTTAAATGCAGCTCATCCAAAACAGCCAGCCAGCCCAAGTGGTAGCGGTGGGATTTGAGCCCTCACCATAGTCTTGATTTGAATGTGAATCCAGCACCATAAACCGCCTGGCCACATTAACCCCGGTCTCCAGAGCTCAAATATGACTCTTTCTGAGGTTGCTACTGCAACACAACTGAAACAAAAGCACACAGAAAGGCTTCAAGGATTCCTGTCATCGTCGTCCATTTTCTTAGTTGCTCGGCAATGCCCAGCTACAATATTATTTTCACACCAGATGCTGGTAGCCATTCGATTAAAGCAAAAATCAACGGAAAGCCTAATGCATGCTCTGAGACTCGGTTAGACAATAAATGTAATGTGGCTGGGAGGAAGTGTACTCGGTAATGCTTGGATAAAGAAAACATGAACTACATGTCATTTCTGGAAATTAGATTTTCCCTTTGATAAATGATTTTGCCCTCTGCTCGAAACGGAACAACTTTTGCCTTTACATGTCGCATGAATAACACTGGACCACCCCGAAAATGCAAAAATCTGAGCAGCCTGTGTACCACATAATACCTTGCAGCACACTTGCAATTACAACGCCAGTTTTGCAGAATAAGTGGCTCTAAGATAATCTTCTGTCTGAAAACCTGAGCCAGCATTTGAATCCGAGAATGAGAGATCACATTGCGAGTCTGCTCAAGCCTCGGCGCAGGTCCGAGTTGCTCCTTTCCTTGCCTTTCTCCTTAACAGTACATTTTCCTGCAGAGCTTTCCAGGTCTGGACGTGAACAAATGTCACATGGCTGCCAGCTGAGTTTGAAACCTGTGTCGGAAATGAAGAAAAGTGGCTATCCAAATTTTACTAACTTCCATGATACTTATTTAGAGATGCACAAAAGGCAGTTTCGAAACATATTGACAGAACATAAAAGGATATCAGAGACATCAAAGAGGTGCTAATAGCATTGATTGCTATTCGTTCAAGAAGTGAAAAGCTCTTGCATCTGAGTTACCTTCCCCGTCTCTTTTTGCTAACTGAATAAGATAGAAGATGTATCACCAGAGCTGCATGTGGCTCACTTTCCTATGCCTCCTTGTTCAGATTTTCTTGCTGCTCTGTGATACCCCGCCAGCCTTCACCTCCAAAAGAAGATCATGTTATTCCACACATTGTTTCCTGCCAGTTCTCCCATTCTAAATTGATGTCCATATATTAGCCCCAATCCCATAACATTTGATTTTGTGCACTCGGCTTGGGGCCTTATCAAAAACCTTTCTGCAAATCCAAATGCATTGCATTCATTGCTTATTTATAATTTATCCAAAAGTCCATTTCTCAAATATGGTTCCCACTTCATAAACCTATGCTGACTCTGTGTTTGCCCATCACTTTAAGTCCCAGTAATTTTTCCAAAACCTTTTATTTACTAATTTCATTATATTCCCCTTTTCTCTTCATCTTGCTGAGAAGATTTGTTTTGTTTTGTTTTGCTTTCTTCTATGAGTACAGAACTGAAGTAGTTGCTTCATAGTTCTGTCATTTTCCTGTTCTCTATTCTCCATTCTCTGGTTTCTTACTGGAAGGAAGGTGCACTTGTTTTCTTTCACCATTGCCATTGGCATGTTTTTAGAAGCTAGTACAGTTCACACGTATAAGCCGTATTCATATACTTTTTAGAAACCCATCAATTCTTGTCTTCACCTGCTAATTGATTGACCTTCCACAATCACAGAAGCAAAGACTCTGTACAGTCAGAAATACAGCACGATTTACATTTGTCCCACTTTCCTATGCGAGGCCCATAGGCGAGAATGTTATGACACTTCAAGTGCTCGTTGAAACATTTAATGAGGTTGCCCATAACAACTACCATCACAGGAAGTGTATGCCAGACCCCACTACTCTCTGTGTGAAAAACAATCTTCAGATCCTCTCTAAAATTCAAACACTTCTCTTTAAAAGTGTGTTCCCTTGTTCTTGTCCCTTTGACTAAAAGGAATTGCTGCTGTCTATCCACACCTTCAATGCTCCTCGTAAAGTTATACTTCGGAATTATGTTCCCCCTCAGCCTTCTTTGCTCCAAAACAAGCAGCCTGATCTTATCCAGACTTTCTTCATAGCTCATATGCGTTATCCCAGGGAACATCCTGCTGAATCGTCTCTACACTCCCACCAGTGTCATTACATTCTTCCTGTAATGTGGCACCCAGAACTGCAAACAGTATTCCATCTGTGGCCTAAACAAAGTCCTGTTGAGCTCGTATAATCTATGCCTCGATGAATAAAGTCTATGCCTACAGTCCCCTATGTCTTCTTAACTAGACTATTAACCTGTCCAGTTACAGTCAGGGATCTGTGGAGAAGCACCCCCTGAGCTTTCTAGTGTGCCGCCATTCATCGACTGCTCCCCTGTCTGTTTCCTTCTTCCAAAGTACTTCAGCTCATATTTATCAGGGTTAATTTCCATCTGCCATTGATCTGCCCATCTGACCATTCCACCTCTCTTCCTGTAACATGAAACTTCCTCCTCACTGATAACCACATGGCCAATCTTTGTATCACTGTCCCCTATCTCTTCTCCACATTCACTTCTGAATCATTTATGAACAGCATAAAAAAGGGGACACAGTACTAATCCATGTGGTGCACCAACAGACGCTGGTCTCCAGTCACACAAAAAGCTATCGACCACTACCCTCTGTATCCTGACACTAAGACGACTTTGGATGTAACTTGCCAAGTTACCCTTGATACAATGAGACCTTACTTTACTTATTAGTCTCCCATGTGGGACTTTGTCAAAGACCTTGAAGAAAATCTGTATTAATTATTCCTTCAAAAAAAAACGTTAGACATGACTTCCCTCCGATCAAGTGATCCTGAACATCCATGATCAAACTTTGCCTCTAAATAGAAATCAATTTTCTCCTTTCCTATTTTTCCCAATAGCATCCCTAACACTGATCTAATACGTTATGGTCTCTAGTTTCCTAGTCTATCTCCACCATCTTTCCTGTAAATTGTACCCTCATCAGCTGTTCTCTAGTCATCTGGCAACTCCCCAGTGGTCTGATTCTGCATAAAAAATTGGTTCAGGGCATTTCGTCGCTTATCTCCAACAGCAGGTTGAGATACAACACATCTGGATCTGGGGATTTGTCTAATTTAATACCAGTCAAAAACCAGCAATCCCTGCTCGCATCTTATATCAATCTGCTCAAGAGCTTCACAGTCCATTTTCTCAAATTCTGTACTTGCATTCTTCTTCTCCTAAATAAAAACAGATACAGACCTCTTTTATAACAATCTATCAATATTCACCAGCTTCTCGCGCGGATTCCCCCTTTGGTTTCTAATTGACCCCAATTTTTCCCTGCTTATTCTGTTCTGCTTGAAGTACCACTCATGCGACACAGTGGCTCAGTGGTTAGCGCTGCAGCTTCCCAGCGCCAGAGTCCTGGGTTTGAATCCAGCCCCAGGTGTCTGTCTGTGTGGAGTTTGTACATTCTTCCCGTGTCTGCGTGGGTTTCCTCTGGGTTTCCTAACACAGTCCAAAGATGTGCAGGCTTGGTGGATTGGCCATGCTAAATTGCCCATAGTGTTCAGGGATGTGTGGGTTTTAGGGGGATGGGTCTGTGTGGGATGATCCAAGGGTCGGTGTGGACTTGTTGTGCTGAAGGGCCTGTTGCCACACTGTAGAGATTCTAATGAAAAGTACTTGTGGAGCATTTTTGGATTCTTCTGAATCTTGTCTGTATGCACTTCTCTACTTAATTTCTTTGTTTTTATATTTAGAATCACTTTAAATAACTGTAAAACAAATTTTTACCTTTCCATTTGCATATGTTTCTCCCAGTACCTTTCTCTTTACTTTTATTTACCAACTCACTATAGGGGTTCTTAAAAAAATCCTCCTGAATATCCAACTATGCCATATCTTGTCATTCACCATTGTCTATGCCTACATGAAACACCTCCAAATAATTTTAAGAAGTTTGCCAATTCTAATTTTCCTTTCATAAATGCTTTATCATTTTCTCCAACTTTATTATTACTTTCTAAATATTCACATCACCTTCCTTAATCTGGATACCAACACATTCTTCGTGTAGTTGATGAGTTAAACGCCGTGTCGTTCACCACTCTTCTTCCCTTCCTAAATCATTGGATTACGTTTGTAATCTTCCAATTATACAGAATGGCTTCTTGCCTTTGCGGAAAATAACACAGTGATCACCAATGCAATCAATATGCCTATTGCTGCATCCTCTTAAATTCTAATATGAGGTACATCTGGTCCGTCAGACTTATCAATGCTCAATCGAGCTATGTTTTCAAATACTGCCTTGTTTACTGATATGAATGATTTTAGTCTTTAGTTACACATGGTCACTTGGTATTTCTGGGAGATTTCCTGGATCTTCCTGTATGAAGTCAAATTGACTGTTTAGTTTCCCTGTAATTTCTCTGTTCTCCAAAATGCATTATGCTGTCCGTACATTCCTTGTTCCACATTTGACCCTGCTTCCATTTTTCCTTTCAAAAATTGGTATGAGCTTTCAGTCATCTTTATGTATCTTATTAGTATGCATTCTTGTTAGCTTTTTGATTTTCTAATCTTTTTATTGGTTCTCCTTTGTAGGGTCGTTAATTTCTCTGTATCGTCACAGATAGAATATTGTGCGCAGTTCTGGGTGCCACATTACAAGAAGATTGTGATTGCACTGGACGGAGTGCAAGCCAGTAACAGGATGAGACCATTCAGCCGTTCATGCCGGTTACACAGGAATCAGAGCAGATATTTTAAAGACTTCTGCCCGTTACCCAGAAACTGTAAAGTGAAGTAGAAGTTATAAAAAAGGAAGAACTTACAAAAATCATCTTTACTGGGGATAGAAAGAAGCGAGCAAACTATTGTGATTTAAGGCAAATTATCAAATTTGAATTAATAACAGGAGATTTGCAAAATTAAACTTCAATCCATCAGAATCAGTATGGTTTTATGAAGGATAAATCGTTTTTTACTTATTTGCTCGACATTTTTTAAAGCTGTGACATCAAGGTGGATAATGGGGATGCTGGGAATGTAATATATCAGGATTTTCAGAAGGCATTGAATAAGATGCCACACAAAAGATTAATCCGCAACATCTGTTTATAAGCACTTTGTTAGCTTGGACAGAGGATTGACAGACCAACAAATGCTGAAATGGAATAGAGCGGTCATTTTCTGATTGGCAAAGTTTGGGATGCCATAGGGCTCGGCCCTCAGGGCACAACTGTTTACAATCTAGATTATTACTTGGATGAGAGGATATAAAATACTATAGCCAAATTTTCAGATGACAATAACATAGGTGGAAAAGTAGGTTGGAATGAAGACGTAAAAAATTTTCAAATAGATATGGATAGGTCGGGTGAATGAGCCAAGATTTGGCAGATGAAATTGAACGTGGGTAAGTATGAGGTTATCAATTTTGATCAGGGGAATAGAAAGGCAACCTTTTATCTAAATGGAGGGAAACTTCAGAGTGCTTAAGTGCAGAGGGGTCTAGGTTTCCTCGTACGTATCGCAGAAAACTTGAATGCAGGTAGAACAGGTAATTGGAAAGCCAAGTGCAATTTGGGGTTTATATCCTAAAGAATAGAATATAAATATAGGGAAGTGCTGCTGCAACTATGCAAGCCATTAGCGATACTGTAACTGGGTACTGTGGACAGTTTTGGTGCCCTTACTGAAGAAGGGACGTTAACTGCCTTGGAAGCAGCTCAGAAGGGATTCATTAGATTGATTCCGGAAATGAGCAGTTTATCTTTTGAAGAGAGATAGCGCAGTTCAGACCTGTTTTGTCTGGAGTTTCGAATAACGACAGCAGATGTAATTGAGGTATATAAGATACTAAATGTGACTGACAATGTAAAGGTGGAGTGGATATTTCCTCAAGAAATCTAGAAAAATAGATCATATTTTTAGGATAAGGCAGAGCAGATTTAAAACAGAGGTGAGGAGAACTTACATATATCAAAGCTTTGTGAATCCGTGCAATTCATTACCCCAGAGTTGAGTGGATGCACGGATATTGAGTAAATGAAGGGTTATGGAGAGCGGGCAGGAAAGTGGAACTGAACCCAAGATAACATCGAACATGATCGTAATAAATAGCAGAGAAGGGTGTATGGTCTGATTTGCCTACGGATGCTTGTGTAAAATCGAGCCCATTGAATGTGCTACATAGGAATGGAGGAGGACGGATTTTGAACAAGGAAACAGACAGTCAGGATAAATCAGTATTAATCAGCTTGACAGAACGTAACCAGTGGAATCACACAGTGACCAGTGCTGGATCCTCAACTATTTACAATTTATATTAATGAAATAGCAGAGTGGGACAAAGATACTGTAACTAAGTTTGGCATTTACGCTAAGATAACCAGAAAATTAAATTATCAAGAGAAATTGGTAAATCTGCAGATGGATATTAATAGGTAAATCAATGGATCACAGTTTGGCTTTGAAATATAATGTGACTGAATGGGAACCTGTCAATTCTTTTCAAGAAGAACCAGTTCAGACTTAGGAAGTGTTGCTCAATCTCCCTAATGGCCTGCTCCCTGACGTTCTGAGTGGCTCTATTGCTTTCAGTACACATGGGATGTATTGATGTGGTTGGTTGGTGGTGGGAAGTGGTGAGGGGAAGGGGGCTTCAAGCAGGGGGCCTAAATCCGAGAGGCCATCCTTTCTTCCTACTTGGAGATCCAAAGGCGATGGGAATGGCTGACTGTTTCTGAAAGAAGAGGTTGCAGCCACTGCCAGGAGAGTGGGCATTCAGCAACAGAAAGTATTGTAGTCATACTGCAATATTAATGGAATGAGAATTCCTTCAGTACTTCCACCTTTTCCCGTTGACATGAGTTCCCTCAAAGCCATGGACACCAACAGGAATCTTGCTATATTAGGAAAACATTGTTGAGGGAGAAAACATTCTGTTCACCTTATCCACCATATCTGTCCGCCGTCATTGAATGGTGACATTGATGACGACATGCTGGGAGATGATGGTTATGTCGCCCATTCCTGGCTGGAAATTTCTGGACCAGGAAAAAAAAATCAATGTAACTGTGAGCTGAACAGCCACTGGAAACACCATCCACACTCCGGTGTGAACCTACAGGCCTTGTTGAAGGAGGTGACATCACTCTGTGACCAAATACTTGTTCAGTTAAGGTCCCCTCACAATCTGCCCCTGGGTTACGTGCAGCTTGGGAAGCTATTCTTTGAAAAAATGTGGTAGATACGGCAGGTCCCTTTCCGCACAAACACTCACTTCATGTTTTCAGAGCTTCCCCTCTCTACAGCTCCAATTGTTGTTCATGTTGCAGACCCAGATGCTGTATTTACAGTCCCCATGCTCCGTCAAGCATTGGGTCACCAAATACTCAGGTCACCCTGAATGTCTGAGGCAGCTCACAGCACAACCTCTAAAAAAATCCCCAATACCTCCAATAATGTTTCAATAAAAGGAGTCAGTCAGAAGCCCCTGCAATATAAGTCAGACAACCAGTGGACAAACACAGAGCAAGTTTCAAAAACATATGTTAAAGCTACTGAAATCCCCTGTTCAACATGGAGCTCCGCATGTGACATACTGAATTGTGAACAACGGCCTGACACACACCATTTCAGGAGTAGATATTCACTACGCCTACCTTTGAAACAAAAGGGAGCTAAAAACCAAGGCCAGAGAAAAATGCAGAGGGACAGAGACATTCACATTAAAGATAGAAACAGACAATTAATTAACTGGGGACATGTTGTGGAGACATGGAGAAGCATGCGATGGAGTTGGATTAATTGGAGGAACGAGACCTTGTCGAGTCCAGTCACAAGAATGAGAACATAGAATATAGGCATTGCAAGATCAGTCGAAGCTGTTTTGATGCATTAAATATTGAACCTGCCTCGCAGAAACAGCCCAGATATCATAAACTGGGAAAAGATTACAGCCTAGCATGAGGTGATGTGCAGACAATGCATGTGTATCGCTTAGTTCACTGGACTATGTGCCCAGGATGCGGAGCATAGCAAATATTTACAGAGTATTGGTACTATAATTGCATGAGATTACTGTGGGTGACAGTGAATGGGGGTCCCACAAATTTATGACTCCATGTCTCCATTGCACCATTTCAAGGCAAGGGTGTTGTGTGTGCGTGTGTGTGCGCGTGTGTGTGTGTACGCGTGTGTGTGTGTGTACGTGTGTGTGTGTGTGTGTGTGTGTGTGTGTGTATATGTGTGAGAGTGAGAGGGAAAGGGGATGGCGGCAGATGTTAAAATCATTGTTTGAGAGAGAACATGCACGGAGGAAATCAGTTTAACTACGAACAACCAACAGGGGTTTCATTAATTGACAGAGAGAGATTGCAGAATGTTTCATGTACAGATGTGAGGACATGCTTGAGGATACTAAAATAAAGGCATTGTCAGATCGAGTAACAATATAGTTCACTGCACACAGGAATGACAGATGGATGCAATTTTGTATCATAGAAAATAGGCACTGCAGATGCTGGAGAATCCGAGATAACAAGGTGTTGTGAGTTTGAATACAAACAATGTGGTTTTGACTATGATTTGCTTATGCCGGTTTGAAGCTGGGAGTGTCAGCAGCAGATTATTGGCATCAATAAGACTCTATTTCAAATCTCAAGGTTCAAATAGCAGATGGATTCAACCAGTGGAGTATAATCTAGAGGTGTTAATAGTTAAAATTAGGAATGATATAGGATGGTGTCCGGAACCAGTTCATGGCCAGTGGGAACACCACAGTTGTGTTTTGTCTGTTTCAGTCTCAGATACTGGCCAGAGATGGAATGGAGTCAGAGGAAAGAAATGGACTTTGAAAGCAGAACAGAAAGCAGAACCTCTATGCTCCAAATGTTTAAACGACAAGGTCAGTGATGCAATGTATCTTGGGTCACACTGAAACTGAGTAGGTCAACATAGAGATCCATGTGGGGCAATGTTAGAAGCAAAGAGGGAGAGAATGAATGACTAACCTTACTTATAGAGTTAGTATTCGTATGTACAGTGAACATCTGGACTCAGAGTCTCAGTGGCAACAATAAAAGCAGCTAGGAGTGTAGAGTAAATGAATTGAACAGTAACACAGTTATTCACGGTTTAAAGAAATAATAACTGGACAGTGAAATTTACTAGGGACACCAACCATAGCCAGGATAGGATAATAAAAGTATTGAATAAAGTAAAGTGCATATTGATTCACTGTGATTATGGCAATTGATCATAATATGTAAAAAGAGTCCAAACATCCTCGGATAAACCCCTGTCCATTGTTGTAACATTCGAGCCTATTGTTCTCAGATTCTCCTCCATTGCTGGTATGTTCCTGTCTAATACTCTCAGATTCTGATATCTCCTCCCCCGTCTCTGGAGCTGCTGATCCCTGTTGACGCTGTAGGTGATATTCCCGATGACACTATGGGATAACACGGTGAACAGAGCCCATTTATCATCAAAAGAGGGAAAACCTCCACTGGTTAGAATCCATGGAGATTGACATTAATGACAGTCACCAAATAAACAGGTGACATCATTTTTCAAATCATAAAAGAGAGAACATTTACTCGGTATGAATGGAATGAATGTGAGGGTGGCATGATTCTTTCAATCTTTTTTACTTTACTTTTTTGGATACATGGGAGTACTGCCAGAACACTGCAAGGTTGTATATGCCCCAACTCATCTATGAGCAGAGGCAGGATAGAATAACAGACAAACTGCATAAAATGACTGCTGTGGAAATTTCTATAGACCATACATCAGGATAACAATATATATTGCTCATTGACGTTGAATGATGTTGCTCCTAGTTTTATGTGCCCTGTTATCATATTGTCTTACATCCTTCAGGCATCATTCAGAGCATTGAGACTGCCACTCAAGAATGGGGGCAACAATCTATCCCCATGCGTCTGTCAGAGACAGGTAGAAGGACACCATTCACTCCACTTAACCCATCTCCACTTGAGGTGATGGAAAGCTGGAATGTTGGCACATTTTGCAAAGAGAATCGTTCAAAACACAGCGAGGGGCTATTGCAACTGTACAATGTCTTAGTGAGAGAGCGTCTGGAGAACTTTGTATGGCTTGCGTTTCTGCAACAATTAGATACAGTTTAATGGCTGCTCACCATCCATGGTATGCTCTGTCACTGATGTATCAAGTCTGTTAAACAGGAACAGGAGGAGGTCATTCTGTCTCTCAAGTCTGTTACACAGGAATACGACGAGGGCATTCAGTCTCTGGCGTTCTGTTACAGGGAAACAGGAGGAGGCCATTCAGCCTCTAAAGTCAATTCCAAGGGAGCAGGAAGAAACTATTCAGCCTCTTGAGCCTGTTACACAGGAACAGGAGGGGTCATTCAGTCGCTCGACACTGTTGCAGTTGAAAAGGAGGAGAACATTCAGATTCTCTAGTCTGTTACACAGGAACAATAAGAAGCCATTAAGCCTCTTGAGTATGTTCCAAGGAACAGGATGAGGCCATTCAACCTCGTAAGTTGTTAAACAGAAGCATGAGCAGGCAGTTCAGCCTCATGAGCCTGTTTCACAGGACCAGGAAGTGTCCATTCAGCCTTTTGGATGTGTTCCACAGGATCAGAATGAAGCCATTCAACTTCTGGAGTTTGTTATAAAGAAGGTGAATGAGGCCTGTTACAGGGGAACAGCAGGAGGCCATTCAGACACTACAGTCTGCCACACAGTGAGTGGATGAGGCAGATTAGCCTCCTGTTTTGTTCTTGGCGAATCGGGCGAGGGCATTCAGCCGCTGGAGTCTGTCATCGAGGGACAGGTTGAGGCCATTCAGCCTCTAGACCCTATATCACAGGACGAGGACGAAGGCATTCAGCCTCTGAAGTCTGCTATAGGGGAACAGAAGGAGGGCATTACGACTCTCAAGACTGCTTCACAGAAACACTAGAAGGCCATTCAGCCTCTGGAGTTACAGAGGAACAGGAGCGGGCAATTCAGCTTCACGAATCCGTAATAGCAGAACAAAGGAGGGCTATACAGCTTCTCAATTTTGTTAAACAGGAACAGGAGAAGGCCAGTCAGCCTCTCACATCCGTTACATGAGAAAACCAGGAGGCCATTCATCCTCTTGAGCGTGTTACACAGGAACAGCGGAGGTCATTCAGATTTTTGAATCTGTTATGGCAGAACACAAGGAGACCGTTCAGTCTCCCTAGCCTGTTACAAAGGAACAGGAAGAGGCCATTGAACCTCTAGAATCTGTCACATAGGAACAGGCAGAGGATATTCTGTCTCTTGAGTATGTTCTACAGGAACAGTAGGAGGTCATTCAGCCTTTCGACCCTGTTAACAGAGGATAGGATAAAGCCATTCAGAGACTTGTCACACAGGGAGTGGATGAGGCTTTGAAGTCTGTTATTGAGAAAAAGGAGGAGGACATTCAGCCACCCAAGTCTATTACAGTGCAGCAGGATGTGACCATTCAGCTGCTCATGTCCTTTACAGAGGAACAGGGGGAAGGCATTCAGCCTCTAGAACCTGTTACACAGGAACAGTAATAGGCTGCTCGGAGAGTCACCTTTGTCTCACACGGAGTGGATGGTGCCATTCAACCTCTCGAGCTTGTTTTACAGTAACTGGAGGAGGATAACCAACCACTAGAGCCTGTTACAAGCAAACAGGTGGAGACCTTTCAGCATCTTCAGTCTTTTACACTGGGATGTGAGGAGACAATTTAGTCTCTTCAATATGTTCCACAGGTATAGGAGGGGTCCAATATCTGCCTCTCAAGTGTGCTCCACAGGAGCTAGATAGGGCCATTCAGCCTAGCAAGTTGTTAAAAAGGAACAGGAGGAAGCTATTAGAGATAAAAGGTGCTGCAGATGCTGGAGAATCCGAGATAACAAGCATGGGGCTGGATGAGCACAGCAGGTCAAGCAGCATCATAGGAGCAGGAAAACTTGACCTTTTGGGCCTAAACACTTCATCAGAAATGGGGGAGGAGAAGAGGGTTCTGAAATAAATAGGGAGAGAGGGGGAGGTGGATAGAGGATGGATAGAGGAGAGGATAGGTGGAGAGGAGGCAGACAAGTCGAAGAGGCGGGGATGGAGCCAGTAAAGGTGAGTGGAGGTAGGGGGGGTAGGGAGGAGATAGGTCAGTCCAGGGAGGACGGACAGGTCAAGGGGGCGGGATGATGTTAGTAGATAGGAGATGGGTGTGTGGCTTGAGGTGAGAGGAAAAACAGGTTAGGGAGGTGGAGATGAGCTGGGCTGGTTTTGGGATGCGGTTGGTTGAGGGGAGATTTTGAAGCTTGTGAAATCCACATTGATGCCATTGGGTTGCAGGGATCCCAGGCTGAATATGATTTGCTGTTCCTGCAGCCTTCGGGTGGCATCACTGTGGCATTGCAGGAGGCTCAGGATGGACATGTCGTCTGAGGAATGGGAGGGGGAGTTGAAATGGTTCGCGACTGGGAGGTGCAGTTGTTTGTTGCGAACTGAACGCAGGTGTTCTGCAAAGCGGTCCCCAAGCCTCTGCTTGGTTTCCCCGATGTAGAGGAAGCCACAATGGGTACAGCGGATGCAGTATACCACATTGGCAGATGTGCAGGTGAACCTCTGCCTGATGTGGAAAGTCTTCTTGGGGCCTGGGATTGGGGTGAGGGAGGAGGCGTGGCGGCAGGTGTAGCACTTCCTGCAGTTACAAGGAAAAGTGCCGGGTGTGGTGGGGCTGGAGGGGAGTGTGGAGCGGACAAGGGAGTCGTGGAGAGAGTGGTCCCTCCGGAAGGCAGATAAGGGTGGGGAGGGAAAAATGTCTTTGGTGGTGGTGTCTGATTGCAGATGGCGGAAGTGTCGGAGGATGATGCATTGGATCCGGAGGTTGGTGGGGTGGTATGTGAGGACGAGGGGGATTCTTTTTTGGTTATTGTTGCGGGGACAGGGCATGAGGGATGTGTTCCGGGAAATGTGGGAGACACGGTTGAGGGCGTTCTTGACCACTGTGGGGGGGAAGTTGCGGTCCTTGAAGAATGAGGACATTTGAGATGTGCGGGATTGGAATGTCTCATCCTGGGAACAGATGCGGCAGAGGCGAAGGAATTGGGAATAGGGGATGGCATTTTTGTACAGTGACATGGGGAGGTCAGCAGAGGGTGGCATTTTATGACTCTAAACACAACAGGGGAAGGTAGAGGGGGGCTGACAGGGAGAGAGGGAGGATTTGACCCCAATTTCAATGGATTTAATCAAAAAAAACAACAGTGACCTTACTGCATTCAGATGCAGACAGAGATACACACAAACATAGATATACACATTAACACACACAACACATACACAGAGAAATACACACACAGATACGGACACTTACACGCAAACAAAAATACAGGCGCACACACACACAATGACAGTAATGTCAATAAGACAGAAATGGATGGATTTTTCATTAATAAGGGGATCAATAGTCAGTTGGAGAAGGCAAGAGGAGGGGTTTGAGAAACATTTCAGTAAGGTGCAGCAGACTCAGTGGGCTGAATGACCTCATTCTGCACCAATTTCCTATTCTCTTACGGTCCTATGGTGTCTGGGATCGTCTTCCCGTGAGCTCAGTGAGGCGGAATTGGGTAAGCATTTGATTGAACAGAGTTAATAGAAATATGGACCGGTTTGAGGAGCTGAATGGTCTATATCTGTCCCTAATTGCTCTGTCCTTGTGTCTCAAATGAGTATTGATTGGGTTGAGAATAAGAGCCTTCCCATTTTAGATTGAGATAAGGATGTACCTTTCTCTTTGGGGTTGTGTGATCTGGAGTATTATCATTCCCAAGGAGCAGTGAAGGTTGGGTTACTTAAAATATTCAAGGTTGCGTTTGAGATCTTTGATGAACAAGAGAATTAATGTTTTAATGGGACCACACAGGAAAAGGCTGTTCACCCACAACCACATCAACAATTAACATCCTGAATGGTACTGTAAGCTCGAGGGACCGAATGGCCAACTGCAGACCCGAACTCATGTGTTGTTCTCTCACTCAACCTCTCAACATTCTTACAGAGGCATTCCCCATTCAGGATCGTTACAGTAATCCCTCTAAGAATGTGCATAGCAATAGAATGCAGGCATTCAGACCTTTGAGTACATTACACAGCACAGGACGAAGTCATGCAACATTTCTATGTAGCTACCTAAGAACAGGGGTGCCCTGTTTAACTGTCAGGAAATATACATGAGATTAAATATTTATTTCCAAGTTGTAAAGCTGGAACTTGGTGGAGTGCCTCAGGAATCAGTGTGAGGTCATCAATGAATTACAATCCATGTTAATGACTTGGATGAAGGGACTGATTGGATTGGAGCTCAATTCGCTTATACGCTAAGATACTCAGTTAATACTATGTCAAATGGAGTAGCGGAGTCTGCAATGTGATTTAGGCAGGGGAAGTTAGTGCGCAAAACTTTGGCAGAAATATTAAAAATTGAGTTATGGGAGGTTTGTGCTATGACAGAAGGACAAAACAACGGTAAACTACTTAGATGCGGAGAGATTGCAGAACTTGATGATATGTAGGGACTTGTGTGTTCTGGTACATTAACCACATAAAATTAGTCCGCAGATGCAGCAAGTGATTGGGAAGGTGTATGGGATGATGATGTTTCTTGCAAGCATTAATCGGGTATAATCGTCAGGATATCTTACTGCATCTGTACAGGCATTGCAGAAACCACGTCTGATGTATGGTAAACAGTTATGATTCTCTAAACTGAAAAAAAATGCAATTGCTTTAGAAGCTTTTCAGAAATGTTTCAGTTTAGTCGCTTCTGGCATGAAGGCCTGAAAGAGTCATAGACTCAAACAGTATGGAAACAGACCCTTTGGTCCAACTCATTCATACCGATTAGAAATCTCAATCTGATCGAGTTCCATTTGCCAGTTTCAGGGCCATATCCCTTTAAACTCTTCTTATTCATGTACACTTCCAGATTACTTTTAAATACTGTAATTGTACCCAACTCCATCACTTCCTCTGGCAGCTCAATCCATACGGGCACCACCTTCTGCGTGATAAAAACAAACCCATAGGTCTCTTCTAAATCTTTCCCCTCTCATCTTAAATCTATGCTCTCTAGTTTTGGACTCTCCCACCCTCGGAAAATGGCTTTGGTTATTCACTGTATTCATCCACTCATGATTTTATAAACCTCTATAAGGTCATTACAATTCAGGCCTGAAGTGAGAGATGTTCATGTTGACCCACATAAGATCTTGATGAGAGTCTATCATATGCATTGCTCATAAACACTTCCTCTTTGATGGGAGACTAAAACTAAGGATTTTATTTTAAGAAAATAGTGTGCTCATTTTAACACAGATATTACGAAGACATGAATTTATGAGATGCAAATTACGAGTTCACATATGAACAATATGTCTTTATATTATAAATTGCTCCTACATGGTGAAGGGAACAGGAATGGAATCATACAGTCTGGATAATGTTCAAGGAGACCTCACATGGTCCAGTTTGGTGGTCGGTTAACATTATTGCATGCTTCAGCTCAGAGAAGGAAAAAGTGTACAAAAATAAAGATGTTGGAAAAGCTCAACAGGTCTGGCAGCATCTGTGAAGAAGGAAACAGAGTTAACGTTTCGGGTCCGGTGAACTTTCAGAGGTAGGGTCACTGGACGCGAAACGTTAACTCTGTTTTCCGTTTCACAGATGCTGCCCGACCTGTTGAGCTTTTCCAGCAACTTTGTTTTTGTTCCTGATTTACAGCATCAGCAGTTCTTTTGGTTTTCAAGGAGAAAGTATAACTTGCTTGAGTAGCAATGGCCTATTTTTCCCTCTGTCTTTCTTCCTCCTCACAGTGACGTGTCAGAATTGAAACCAATTAGTCATCTTTATCATTCGTGAAGGATTCCTGCAGAAGATTCATTGGAATCTCCCCCTGACTGAAGTAAACGGATTTCAGGTAAATCCAAATGTTCCAGGAAGAAACCTGATTGCCAGCAGCTAGTGGGAGCAGATTAACTTCAGCAGCAGAATTCGATTTGGGACGATCTCATTTTTCCTTTTGTATTGAGTTTGGTTATTATTTGGACAAGGCTCTTTCAAGAAGCTATTCTGCAGAGTCTTTTTCCTGTTTGTCTTCAGACATGAGTATGTGTGTGCCTGTGTGCGTGAATCTGCTTGTGTGCATGTCTGAGTCCAAGTATGTGTGTGTGTCTGAGGGTGCGCAATTCTGTTTGTCTCAGTGTTTATAGAAAGATAAGTATTGATGTAGACATTTTCAATGTACAAACTGCTATCATTGACCTTTTGCCACCATAGCTTGAGTAACTTTGCTTTGGAAACAGATTCGTTTTTTTTTGCAAATTTAAGACATCTGCTTGAATTGTCCCTAACACTGAAACTAAACCAGTCTGAAGCTTATGTAAGTGGCCATATCAGCAATCTGGTTACATGTAAAATTTCTTGTCACCAATAGAGGAGTGGGGCTAGAAAAGGAAACAGTGACCCTCCAACCTCCATCAGAAGGTTTAGGGCGGCACAGTGGCTCAGTTGTTAGCACTACAGCCTTACAGCACCAGGGACGCAGATTCGATGCCAGCCCCAGGTGACTGTCTGTGCGGAGTTTGCACATTCTCCCTGTGTCTGCTTGGGTTTCCTCCGGGTGCTCCGGTTTCCTCCCACAGTCCAAAGATGTGCAGTCTAGGTGGATTGGCCAAGCTAAATTGCCCGTAGTGCTTAGGGGTGTGTGGGTTAAAGGGGGATGGGCCTGGGTGGAATGCTCCAAGGGTTAGTGTGGACTTCTTGGGCCCAAGGGCCTCTTTCCACACTGTAGGGATTCTGATTGTATTTCTAATTCAGAAGAATGATGAGGAGAATTTCTCAAAGGGCAGTTTGAGAGGGAATTCTCTTCCCCAGAAATTTCTGGTTCCTGCGTGTTTTGCATTTATTCAAAGCTGTGTTAGTTAGATATTTGGTAGAAAAGTGAGTCAAGTACAATGAATTGACGATAGGAAAGTGCGGCTGAGACCACAAAACAGAACAGAGATTGCTGGAAAAGCACAGCAGGTCTGGCAGCATCTGTGAAGGAAAAACAGAGGTAACTTTTTTGGGTCCAGTGATGCTTCCTCAGAACTGATTAGATATTTATTTACCAAATATAATCAGTGAAACAGCTAGGCCTTTGAAAAAAAAAATTGCTGGTTCTTTGGTTGCCATTGGTGAAATTCACTTTTATTTCAATCTTATCATTAGAATTAAAGTTCTGTTATCAGATGTGTTAGTATTTGTGACAGTGTCTTTAGGGTAATAATCTGTTTCTCTGAATTACCCATCCAGTGACATTATCATTCTGACATGGTGTCCCTTTCGTGAAGTAATTTGAAACAGGAACAGTTTATGATCGAAATACTTGTGACCCAGGAAATGTGGTCACAAGAGAGCTGGAACAGTAAAGTCTGAATTTTACCAATGCGTGGATAATAGTTTATTCAGCATCAAGACCGATGCAGAGTGGGAGACTGAGGATATTAAGGAGCTGGTAGTGGGCAGATTTGGTGATGGAGAGAATACCGATACATAAATCAGTTCAAAGCAAAAAAGGTCCTCAAGGTTGTGAACAGTACTGTTCTCAGATGTTTGTGAGGGTGGGGTTAACTAATGGAGTTTGTAACTGAAACCGAAGACAATAAATCTGTCTTTTCCAAAAAAAAATGACAGAAGTAGCAATAAAGTTCAACATGGTTTATGGAATTAATAAATGAACAGACATCTCAAAGACTTACCAGGAACATCAACAACAGCGAGAATGGGATAGTAACCCACCTGAATAATCATCAGCACACCTAATATCCGCCACAGTAATGTTACACCATGCCAGGAAAGATAAACTCCTGTCCACTGTTGTAACATTCCAGTCTATTGATCTCATGTTCTGATCCATTATTGTCACATTCCAGTTCATTGTTCTCAGATTCTGATCTCTCCTCAACCTGTCTCTGCAGCTGATGATCTCTGTTAGTGTTGGAGGTGATGCACTGCTGTTATTATGGAATAATGCTTTGAATGAAGTCCCTTTAAAGATAGGAGAGGGAAAGCCTCTAGTGACACAACTAGAATCTGTGGAGACTGACATCAATCACAGTCACTGAACAAACAGTTCCAGTTAAACCCTTTCAATACGCACTTTCAGTTCACAATAATAACTGGATTATATTGGATGTTGACATCGGTGGCTATTGGTCTTATCTCCCAGTGCCAGTTGTTTTTGTGAAATTCCATGGTGAGGGAGAATGATGGATTTTTTTTCTTTTCACATGCTAGATGATTTTGCTGTGTTGACCATGTGCAATGTTGCTTTCTATATTACTATTGGTCATCAGTGAATGATGGGGTTGGAATGATCAATGTCCAATAGAAACAGATTATACAGTGTTCGCCATTGACTGATTCACCAGGAACGGAATGGTTTTGTTCCCCATGGCACCAAGTGGAGCTTCTTTCTGTCCTACTGACACGGTGCTTAACCAAACATCCTCGTTACAAAGAGAACAATCATCTCCTCACAGAATCAGCAGTCCATGCATCAATTATCTTTTGTGAGGACAGAGGGTACATTGTTCAAACAATCCGTGTTCTGTCCTTTTACTCTTTATTGTTTCAACCGATGTTCCAACGTCAATTGAAGTGAGATCAGAGTGACTTCCCTTGTCATCAAAGTTGTGCTTCACTGAGTGTAGCATGAACGTCCCTGACCAAAACTGTGATTACTGCGATTTGGAGAAAAGTCTGCCCTGGTGATGTCCTCGATCTAACAATGGGAAAATTATCCCTGCAAGTTGTCTTCCAAGTCACATGTCATCTTGATTGGGGACCAGTTTAGTGTTTTATCATTCTCATTTGTTAAAAAAACTTGGAATCCTTTTACAAACATCTCTGCGTGTACACCTGCACCACTTATACAGAGTATGTTGAAGAAGATAGCTCTCTTTCACTTTCTCCAAAGGTATTGGGGATGCCAAATAAATTCTACCCTTGCTGGTGCCCTCCAAATCCTATGGGGATAAATGTATCCTGTTTAAAACAAAGACATTTTATGTTTTCACAGTTTGATCTGTAGTTTCAGATAGGTAAGACCTTATTGGATGCTTGTGACCCCAACCTTCATTAGGAACATGACATTACATTGACAGTGCTGTCCCCATCATTTTTAATCAGTTCCTTTCAGAGGATTGACCATGCAATTTCAGTTCCACTGAGTTCAACATTTTCATAGTTGTAACATGGTTATTATTATGAAGAAGAATAAACCTCCTTCTTCCCATGTACTCATTTTGAAAATGGTTTAGTTTTCCTGCCAGTTGTTACTACTCTCCCCTCTCCCGCTGTGCTAATGACCTTGATGACTGTTCCCATGATTCTGTCCCACGTTCTTCTGAGGTAATCATATGTTTCCAAAGAGAGGGTTTGTGCGAAAGCTTGGATTGTGAATGTTATCAAACTAGCAGACCACACTAAGAAGGGAGGAAAACACCAGAAACCCATCTAAACTGAAACTCGTTCCTCAGCACCGATTCACAATCCTCAGCTATTTCAGCAGTCACCGTCTCTATTCTGAATTATGTGGACATCTTTCGGGTTTAGCTGAGGAGCAGCTAACAAGAATAGTTTTATTTCTATATGATCAGGCATTAATCATCTCTAATAGGAGAGAATACACAAACCCTCCCTTGATATTATGTGGAATAATTAATCTACAAAACGCTAGTGCGGCCTCACTTGAAATATTGTGTACAGTTCTGGTCGCCCCATTACAGGATGTATGTGGAAGCATTGGAAAAGGTGCAGAAGAGATTTACCAGGATGTTGCCTGGTCTGGAGCGAAGGTCTTATGAGGAAAGACTGAGGGACTTGGGTCTGTTCTCATTGGAGAGAAGAAGGCTAAGAGGGGATTTAATAGAGACCTACAAAATGATCAGAGGATTAGATAGGGTGGACAGTGAGAGTCTTTTTCCTAGGATGATGACGTCGGCTAGTACGAGGGGTTATAGCTGCAAATTGAGGGGCGATAGAATTAAGACAGATGTCAGAGGCAGGTTCTTTACTCAGAGAGTGGTAAGGGCGTGGAATGCCCTGCCTGCCAATGTAGTTAACTCAGCCACATTGGGGCATTTAAACAGTCCTTGGATAAGCATATGGATGATGATGGGGTAGTGTCGGGGGATGGGCTTAGATTAGTTCACAGTGCGGCGCAACATCGAGGACCGAAGGGCCTGTTCTGCGCTGTATTGTTCTATGTTCTATGTTCTAAATATCCCGTGCGTAAATGTTGACCAGAAAGTCAACTGGACCAGCCATGTGAATGAACACGTCAGATGATAGCAATTCTGTGGCGGGTAGCTCACTTCGTAAAGCTCCTCAAAAACTATCCACTATCTACATGGCACTTTGCAGGAGTGTTATCGGAGATCATCTGATACCTGCATGAGCGCAGTTGCAACAACCTTTTAAATTCCTTCCACCACCAGTAATACTTACGGCAACACTGCCACACAAGATGCCTTCCAGGGACTGTTTCCCAGCAACACTGTGGATGCATCAACAAGAACTGGACTCGAAATTCAAGAACAATTAATGCTGGTCCCTCTGCTTTAAACTTCCAAATGAATTAAACATAAAATCCGATTTTTTTTTTCACAATTATTGAACAAGGTGGAGAGTTCTATTGATGAATGAGATCGTCGCTGTTTTTGAGTCTCTGTGATCCATTTGCAGAGCTCATTTCGTGCATAAATTAAAAGAAAAGATCAGCTGACAGCTCAGCTCACAGATAACATGTAATAACGCTTTATTTAAGAAGCAGCCGGATAAGTACTTAAAGTGCTGGGGCTTTGTAGACAATGGACACTGCGGTAAATGGGACTAATATGATTTGGTGCTTTTTTTGGGCTGGTATAGACATGTTTAGCTGAAGGGCCTGTTTGTGTGCCGCATGAATAATTTTTGAAAACTGAAAATGTAGTATCACTGCTCCCTTAGCCTGTGAGCGTCACATGGTGGGGAATACAATCTCCAAGGTCACACAGTATCCTGGCTTGTATCTATATCATTGCTCATTCACTAACACTTGTTCAGAATCCCGTGCCTCTCTCTCTAACATATTTCTTAGTGTCCCTGTATGGGGACCACTTCGGTCTACCACCATATTCTGCAGAGAAATTAAACACAGGCAATAAATAGTGGCCTTGCTAACAAAAGGCAACTCACAAGAACAAATGAAAATAATCTGCACTCTGAAAGGCATTCATTAGACCCGATGTGATTTCTAAAGGAATTTTAATGAACTTTTCCCTTTGTTCTCTGTCTGTATCTCTCTGTAAAACCATGAAACGTTCTGAGTATTTTCCCATTGCTGTTTAAAAATCACATTTGGAAGTTGGGCCCATCATTCTGAGAGAGAAAGCCTTCGCGGTCATAAGAATGCTCTCATTATTCTTCCCAATCAAAAGACATTGTAGAAACTAGTAAGTGATTGGACAGCTCGAACCAACTCTGCCAGGTGATAAGATCATGAATGATCTGATTGCAGCCTCAGAGGCAAATTCATGCCTACCGTAATACCCTGTCATTCTTGGTCAGGAATGTGTCTGCCTCTGCCTTAAGGATATTTCATGACATGTCCTTCATGGCTCAAAGAAAGGAAAATTCCACAAACTCGTGACCCTTTGAGGGGTTTAAACGAAATAAAAATTTTCTTTCAAAGCATATCCTTCAATTTTACAGTCCATCCACTAGTGGAAATCTATCGCACAAATTGAAATTTGTTTCAGCGTTCGACTTGAAAAGACTTCTCAGAATATTTTGGTTTTAAAGAAGTTCACGTATCATTCACCTGAATTCCAATAGGTCCAGGATCAATCTGATCAAGAATTCCTCCGAAAATAAATGCTTCTCATAGGAATCAATTGAGTGAATCTTCCCTGGACTGCTTTTAATGTCTATACGCCCACAACTGTCCTGCTGTGGTATCGCCATTACCTTGTAAAACTGTGGAAAAAACTTCTCCAATTCTGAATGCATTTTGTTTCAGAAAGTTTCAACATTTATATTGCCTCCTAAAAAATCGATGTACATGCAAAGTTTTTTTTGCAATCCTGATGCCCAGTTCCTCTATGCCTCAATTTTGCATTTCGCCATTGAAATGATACTCTGATTTTCTATTTACTTTTTCTATTTTCTATTTATTTTCGAAGACATACGTATTTTCCCTCCCAAGCTCCATACACCAATATTTGCCTGTTCACTTGACTCTACTGGACCTGTGTACAGCTGTAACTCCTCTTCATATATACCCTTTCTAACTTATTTAAATGTTTATTATTTCATAATACAGTCAGGATATTTTGCCAAAAAATTGTTTATGATCACATTCTAGTGGAATTTACAATGTAATATTATGTCTAAACTATCAATTGGTACAATGGCAATATGTATTTCACAGTCACATGACCCAGTTCCCAGGCTGCAGTTGCAGAAAATAATCATTAAATCACAAAAGAATGGTCAAGTCTCTGTCCTTCCCATATAAATTATCATTTGCCCTTTTATTATGAGATGGGCACATTAATTAACTTCTTTATGTCTGACTCTAACGTTTTGATTTTGCTTGTTCCAGGCACTTAAAAATTAAGAGTTAAGAACGGGAATAAGCCATCTGGTCGGCAGCCCTGCCCTGACAATCAACAAGACCTGATGGCGATCTTATCTCCACATTACTGTCTTGCTCCCCACACACTGAGCAAACCTGCACCTCCCTCAAACAAATGCCTCGACTCCCGTCACCTCAACCATCAACAATCATTAAAACCTAGAAGGAGTCTGCTAAGTCAACACGACCAGGGAGGGGAACACAGGAGAGCTGGTGTCAGCAAATGGCGCAAGAGCATCTAGTAGAGGGTGCTGCTGTGTTGAACTTCATTGCCATTTCTGTAAGCTTTATTTGGCAAAGAAAGAAATTATTGACTTCAATTTTAGTTACAAACTCCATTCATTAACCTGTCCCTCAGGAACATCTGAGAATAATACTATGAAAGATGGTGGAGGTAATCAGTCTCTCCTTTTGTCTCATTGGTGAGTACTTCCGTTCTTCAATATCCCAGTGAGGTCTTTAGGAATTAGGGGCATAAGGGATAAGAGTAGTCAGAAATTTAGAACAGACACTGAGCAGGAATTTTTTAAAAAAAAATCAACTCAGAGTTTCAAGGTCTACACGCTTAACTGGTAGCACATAAAGAGGAGCCAGAGAAGGAGAATCCAGGATCAGAAACAATGTTTAAACAGTGACATCACAGGAAAATCCATACGTTCATTTGTTGGTAAGTAACTTCTAACTCGAATTACTCTTTTGAGTTGCTTTCAGACCTTCAGTAAATTTCAGAAATATTTCACAAATTAAAACTTAAAGGCCAGCAGGAAATTTAAAAGTGAAAGGTTAATGGTTATTAAATAATTTGGAGATGCAATGCCAGGCGATATGTTGTCCTGGCATTTTGTGGGAGATGGTAGATCCAATTACGGTTTATACTGATCACATTTGTTACAAGTGTTGAGTGTTTGAGGATCTCTGACTCAGAGCTGATGAACTAAGTCACAGCTTTGAACACGGCAAGACTTCAGGGAGGGGTGAAGAATTACCTGGATGTTGTGTTTCAGGAGGGAGTTACACACAGCAGGTTAATTGCATCAAATTTAGCCACCGGTCAGTGTTAGGATCAAGAGGCATGATATGTTTTTTTTACCTGGCTCCAAAGTAAGGGAAATCTTGAACCAACTTGAAAGGACGTTGGAGTGGGGGTGGGGGTCGTGGGGATTCGGCTATTGTAAACCATGTGGGGACCAACAACATTGACAAGAGTTGGGAAGAGTGCCTGTTTAGGGACTGTTCGGAATTACATGGCATGACATCAAGGGATTACTCTTTGGATTATTACATGAGCAATGTGCAAATTGGCAAATAAATTAGAAAAGGAAAGAAGTAAACAAGATGCTGAATGAGTTGTGCAGGAAAGAGTTTTTCCATGTCGTTAGTCACATTTCTCCACGTTTACAAATGAAATCGTTCAGAGCTTGAACGGTGTGGTCCAGCAGCATGGATTTTGTTGCTGATTAACAGCCGATGCAACTCCCCCATATTTACTTGTGAATCCACTCATGTTTCTGCAGATGTGTAAGGAGTTAATCCTTTCCCAGACTCTGAAGAGATGAAATCCTCTCCCCAGTATGTACTGTCTGTTATTTCTGTAGGCCAGATAAGTTTGTGAATCATTTCCCACATTTGGAGCATTTGTGTGGTCTCTCTCCCCAGGGTGAATTTGCTCACTTTTCCGTGACTGTGATGACTGAGCAAATTCCTTTCCACAATCTGAGCAGCTAAATGGCCTCTCTCCATTGTGCACTCACCGGTGTGGATGCAGGCTGGATATCTGAGTAAATACCTTACTGCACTCTGATCAACTGGTTAGGTTCTCCCCAGTGTGAAATTACTGGTGCGTCAACAGGGTGAAATATTCATTGAATTTCTTCCCAGACTCAGAGCAGGTGAAAGGTCTCTCTCAAATGCAGCACGATGCTGTTTCTTCAGGGCAACCAAGTCAGGAGATTCATTCCCTAATTCAGAGCAGGTGAATGGCCTCTCCCTGGTGTGATCGTGTTGATAAAATTCCAGTGTTGAGAGGGAACGGAATCCTTTCCTGAAGTCCTCACATTTCCAGTTTTTCCATGTTGTGGTGTCGTTCATCTCTGAAAATTCAACACTCAACTGAAGCCTCATGCATACAGAACATGAATATTGTGTCTCCCTTTTGTAAGTGATACAAAAGCTTGTTCAGGCTGTCATTCTCTAAAGAACTTTCCACAGCCACTTCACTGGAAGCTCTTACTTGACGGTGGGAGGACAAGTCTCAAGAGCTTTTCAATGTTTAAAACTTTTGATGCAGACAGAACAAGTGGACATTTCTCCATCAATAGTTATTCAAGCCCCAGTTAACTTAATTAATATCCGCACATGATTTTGACATTTCTGCCTGCAAATCTTCACCTTCTAGCATCCTGTAAGGAGGTATAAGTAAAGATTAGAAATTCGGAACAGACAATTATATTTTCTCTGGAAGAGCTTATTTCCCTCTCTTCCATAAATCTGTAACCCTTCATCCCATACTCTCTCCCAACATTCTCACTGTGCTGCCACTAATGTACTCATTATGTACTCATAATGTCCTCATTCTCATGGAGTTTCTGATAAATATATCCATGCTCACCAATTTATGTCCTGCAAAGATTCTGCAGCCTTCCTGGGTTCACTTCTTTTCTCTTCAGTTGTTACAACTCAGTACTTTAATAGAAGAAAATATTTTGCTCACAGATACTGGACAGAAGGGGACGTTTCAGTCTGGGTGAATGTATTCCGCCTGGGATTGTGGGGGTTGGAGTCTCCTTGAATCTACTGGCGCCCTGTCTTTGTGAAGTAGACGAAAAGTGTGGGGCGGAGAATAGTGAGGACAGGGTCCCCCTTCAGAGACACAGGACATGCGAACCGTCACTGGTATTCACTGAGGCAAACAGATTTCTAACATAACGAACATAGATTCACCCAATTGTGAGACAGGGAGATGAATATGGGATAGCAAATTTAAACCAACCATGAGGAGAAACACATGTCTCAAAATATTATGAATCCGACAATCTCACTATCCAAACTTTTTGAAATATAGCAAATGCCAGGACACTGAGCATATTTGATGAAGGGCTGCAGATTTTTAGAACACAGAGCATCGAAAAATATAGCACAGTACAGGTCCTTCGGTCCACAATGTTGTGCTGACCTATTATCCTACTCTAAGATCAAACTACCCGTCATACCATACATTCTACTATCATCTATGTGCCTATCCAAGGATCCTTTAACTATCCCTAATGTGTCTGATTCCACTACCACTGACAGTAGCGCATTCCACGCACCGACCACTCTCTGTGTAAAGAACCTACCTCTGACATCTCCTCCATACATTCCTGCAATCACCTGAAAATGATGCACCCTCGTAATAGACTATTCCACCCTGCTAAAAAGTCAATGGCTATCCACTCTACCTATGCCTCTCATCATCTTATACACCTCTATCAATCACCTCTCATCCTTCTTCACTCCAATGAGAA
The DNA here is from genome assembly GCA_024137785.1 of Ginglymostoma cirratum. Classification (NCBI taxonomy): domain Eukaryota; kingdom Metazoa; phylum Chordata; class Chondrichthyes; order Orectolobiformes; family Ginglymostomatidae; genus Ginglymostoma; species Ginglymostoma cirratum. Next base: position 2,512,324 of record JAHRHZ010000134.1, read on the forward strand.
AATTCCTGGCTCCCTCAACCTTTCCCCGTAAGGCCTGTACTCCAGTCCAGGCAGCATCCTGGTAAATCTCCTCTGCACCCTCCTTAAAGCTTCCACATCTTTCCAATAATGAGTCGAAAAGAACTGAAAACAATACTCCAAGTGTGGTGTCACCGGGGTTTTAAGAAATGCAGCATAACCTCATAGCTCTTAAACTCAATTCCACTGCCAATGAAAGCTAACACACTATACAACTTCTTAACAACCCTGTCAATTTGTGTGGCAACTTTGAGAGATCTATGGGCGTGGATCCCAAGATCCCTCTGTTCCTCCACAGCGCCAAGAATCCTGCCTTTAACCCTGTATTCTGCTACCGAAAACAGCCATCCACATTGTCCACAACTCCACCAACCTTCGTGTCAACGGCAAACTTACTAACCCACCCTCCTACTTCCTTGTTCAAGTCATTTATAAAGATGACAAAGAGCACACGTTCAACAACAGATCCCTGCGGAAGACCGCTGGTCACCGAGCTCCAGGCCGAATACTTTCCATCTGCACCACCCTCGGTTTTCTATTAGACAGTAAATTCTGTATCCAGACAGCCAAATTTCTTTGAATCCCATGCCTTCTTACTTTCTGAATGACCCTACCATGGGTAACATTATCAAATGCTTTGATAAATTCCTTATACACCACATCCTTGCTCCACCTTCATCAATATGTTTTGTCACACCCTCAAAGAATTTAATAAGTCTTGTGAGGCGTGACCTGCCCCTCACAATCTCATGCTGACTATTTATAATCAAACTGTGTTTTTCCAAATAATCATAAATACTATCCATGAGAATACTCTCCAATAATTTGCCCACCACAGAAGTAAGACTGACGGTCTGTTATTCCCAGGGTTATCCACATTTCCTTTCTTGAACAATGGAATGACATTTGACCACCTCCAATCATCTGGTACTACTCCATTAGACAGTGAGGATGAAAAGATCATTGCCAAACGTGCAGCAATCTCTTCCCTCACGTCCTGTAGTGACCTCGAGTATATGCCGTCTGGCCCAGGGGACTTAGCTATCCTCGTGTCTTTCAAAATTTCTAACACATCTTCCTTCCTAACATCAACTGTTTGAGCAAATCAGCCTGTTTCACGCCATCCTCACAAAATAAAACGTCTCTCTCACTGGTGAATACGGAAGCAAACTTTTCATTAAGGCCCTCCCCACCTCCTCTGACTCCGTGCACAAGTTTGCTCCACTCTCCCTGATTAGCCCTACCCTCACTCTGGCCATCCTCTTGTTCCTCACATAAGCCTTTTATACTGAAATAGAACGCCTTGGTGTTTTCCGTAATGGCACCCAGCAAGTAATTTTCATACCACATCTCGCTCTCCTAAGTCTAAGTTCTTCATTTCTTGCCTGGAGTTGGGTGCACTTCTTGCATGTGAAGCCAGAAGGGACACAAGTGGTGACCCTTAACTTCCACATCCTACAAGATGAGCATGCAACTACCCTAGCTTCCATCCCCTCTACTCTCGATTCCAAAAGAATAAAGAAAAAACAATCTTAGTTTACCGAGCCTCCACATAGTATGTTTTTGTTAGAGGAGGAGGATGGTAGGGAGACATTAGTCGTGTAGTGTTTCGTGTTGAGCCAATCCCCGAATATATTAGTTCACTTACCCGGCTGCACCCTGGATTGCGCTCTCGCTACTCCCACCACGGAAATTAAGAAGGCTGCTGACTCACGAGGCAAGTGTGTAATGTCAGGCTATGTGGTAACATGGCCCGATGTGTGGTGTAGTGGCCTGGGACATTTTAGGTCCTAAAATTATTGAACTCGATTTTGAGTCCAGAGGGCTGCAGGGTCCCCAAACCGAAAATGAGATGTCTTTCTTCTAACTTGCAGCGAACTTCGCGAGAACACTGCAGCAAGCCAGAGACAGGCACGTTGGTCAGGGAACAAGGTGATCCATTAAAATGGCAGGCAACAGGTACTTCAGGCTCTTTTTTTGCGAGCAGAAAGTAAATGTTCTGTGAAGCGGCTATCTAGTCTATGCTTCATTTCACCAATGTCGCGGAGACCACATTGTGAGCAGAGAATGCAGTAGACTAGATTCTGGGAAGTGCAGGTGAAGTGTTGTTTCACCTGGAAGGAACCATCCCCCTCCCCGTTTTTTTGCAAATTTTAGGGCCTAATCTCTCCCATGTCCTAGCTCCCTACTCTACACGCCAGGTCTTGTTACCACATAGCCTGCCATTACACACTACCTGTTATTAGTCACTAACAGTCCCCGTTAACAACTAATCACCCTCCCAGCCTGATCGTTATCAACTCCTTTTCTGTCCAACTGCTGTTGTCTCTCACAAGGACTAACAGCATCTGTGAAGGAAGAAACAGGGTTAACATTTCGGATCCAGTGACCCTTCCTCAGAACTCACCAGACAAAAAACTTTAACTCTGTTTCTTCCTTCACAGATGCTGCTAGACCTCCTGAGCTTTTCCAGCAACTTCTGTTTTTTTTTATTCCTGATTGACAGCATCCGCAGTTCTTTCGTCTTTTGCTGTTCTCTCTCCTTTGGCTCTATCCTATCGTCTGGTCCCTACCCCATTCCTTTCTCCTTTTTTTTCCGCTTGTAAACTCACGTTTTACCAGCCACCACCAATTCTGGGGAAGGGTCACTGGAACCGAAACGTTAACTCTGTTTTTTTTTCCCTTCACAGATGTTGCCAGACGTCCTGAGCTTTCCCAGCAACTTTGTTTTTTGTTCCTGGTTTACAGCGTCCGTAGTGCTTTCAGTTTTTATAAACCAAAGCATGAATTCTGCCTGTGAGAGGCCTCAAGTTGTCTGGATCACTTACTACTCACATACGTGGCAGCAGGGCAATTCCAAACTGTGCTTCCAAATATACTGGAGGTTTAATCCAACGACACGTTCCTGAAAGTGCTCAAGTAAGGAAGAAAAAAAAACAGAATAAGAATGACCCGCGAAAAGTGACGATTAGCAATCACAGTCTTGAAGTGCTGGGTTTCCCTCCTGATCAACAATGCGGGTGTGGGGGCATGGCAACGATTACAGTGGATAAAGAAGGCAGCTCATCAGTTCCCTTTTCATAGACATAAATGAAGGAAATGAGAGAAATTTAACAAAATTTCATATCAAAATTACCCTCCTTTTCGCCACAACAGTAAATAACTGCGATTAGAATTAATGCAGCATTCGGTTTCACAGCAGCAGTGGTATAACAATCTACATTTGCTTTCAGTGTAAAGGGTGAACAAATCAACTTGCCTGGAACATGAAGCAACTGGGTAGCCTGCTCATTTCCGGTATCATTCAGGGGGCATTCCACATGGGATAAACACTGCACCATAGAAACATGGCCTAAACACTGACCCGATGGGGGCTCTGTGCTGTCCCACATCATAGATCAGTTTCCGAGCAGCAAAGGTGTCGTTGCATCAGCTCATCCCTACAGGCTTTGTCATAACCCACGAGTCCTCAGAGACTGAAACCTAAATCCAGCGCCTAAGACCACCACGAGCCGTGAGATCAAATATGACATCTTCCGATGTTGCTAATGCAATACAATAACAGCGAAGGCACAGGGAAAGGCTTTGAGGATCCCTATCCGGCTCGTACTTTTTCTTAGCTGCTCGGTTATGCCCGGTTAAAATGTCAATTTTCCATCAGATGCCGATTGCCCATCAATCAAAACAAGCATCAATGCAAAGCTGAATCTACCTTGTGAGACTTGGTTGAGCAAAAATGGTGAGAAACTGTATTCAGTTATGTTTCAATAAAGAGAAAAGTAAACTGCACGACATTGGAGGAGAGTAAAATGGAAGCTATGCAGGATAGTGTGATCTTAGTAAGATAATAGGTCGGTACAATATCATGGGCCGTAGAGTCTGTACTGTGCTGTACTATTCTATGTTCTATGTTCCATTTTTGGAATTTAGATTTTCGCTTTGGAAAATGATTTCACTCATTGCTCGAAATAGAACAACTGTCGTGTTTACATTCAGTATTAAAAGCACCGTACGACAGGGAAAATGCACAAAGCTGAGCAGGCCGTCATGTACTAGATAATACGGTAAAGCATACTTGCAGATATTACGCCGGTTTTGCAGAGGACGTGACTCCATCTCCAAGTCCTCCATCTGCAAAGCTGAGTTACCATGAGAACCCGAGAATGACAGATTACACTACGAGGCTGTTTGAACCTCGACGGAGATATGAATTGCCATTTCTTTTGTCTTTCTGCTTAAACGTGCATTATTTTCTGCAGAGCTTTCCATACGTAGACAGAAAGGAATTTCACAGGGCTGCCCGCCGAGTTGGAAATCTGTGTGGAAAAGGAAGAAGAATGACTCCCTATATTTTACAAAATTTCACGGCATTTATTTAGAGATGCACAAAAGGCAATTGCTCAACATGTTGACAGAACGTAAACGGTGACCAGAGATGTCAAAGAAGTGAGAACAGCATGTGACTGTTTTTTCTTCTAGATGCGAAAAGCTCCGAGTCACCTTCACGTCCCTTGTTGCTGACTGAATAAGATAGAAGTTGTTTCACCAGAATTGCATGGGTCTAGCTTTCTTTTTCTTCCCTATTTGGATTTCCTTACTCCTCTGTGATATATAAAAAAAGGGATACAATGCCATTTGGTAACCTAACTGTATTTTCCTCAGTTTCAATTACAACGTGACTTAGATTTCAGAGCACATGTTAATATCAGTATCCTCCATGAGAGTGTGAGTCAAGAGATTCATTTAGCTCTGTAAATCAATTTATTCTTGTTGTTGACTGAATGAGACGCTAATGTGTTCAGCGCTACGAAATGCCAACATGTTTCTCTGCTCCAAAACACGATTGAAGATTTCTGGTTTTGATTTGACGCACTTTGAGAAACGGCAGACAACAATGGAATTAGGCCTTTCAGAGACTATTTTAAACTACATTTGACAGAGAGGGTAAATCAGGAATACGTGGCGCACTGGGACGCAAGCAAATCATGCTTCTCCTTGAATTTGAACTGGGACACTTTCCACACCAAAAGCAAATGCAATATCCTTGCGCTACAGAAAGAATACGGGCACGCTAAATGAATTCTTAAAAGTGATGAGCATCTGTGCTCTACAAATCGGCGGATATTCAGGACCAGGAAGGAGAGGAATTCAACAAAGCATTCCACCACAATAAATAGGAAATATCCACTTTTCCACAACAACAACAGCAGCAGATATGGATGCCTTAATGGACAGCAAGGTTTGCTGGTGAGAACGGCAAGCAAGAAAGCCCCGTCCACAGCAATCTAGAAAATGGTCGCATGTAACCAAAGAGTACCAATGTTTCTCCTCGGCTTCTCGGCTTCGCGTGTCAGACAATGGTAATAACAACTACACTGAGGAAACAGGGCGTCCACCCGTTGACCTTCCTACAGAATTGACATTTGCAGAAGTTTAACGCTTTACCTCTCTGTTTCTAATAGATCGATGTTGTCCATCCTTACTGACATTATTAAAAATAAAAGATATCACGTAAAATTGCCCAAAAAATATTCACGAGAATGTTGCCAGGATTGCAGGGTGTTGATTGTAGGGTGAGTCTGAACAGACTGGGGAAATCTTCCCTGGAGCTTCGGAGGCTGAGGGGCGACATTATAGAAGTTTATAAAATCATGAGGGGTATGGGTAACATGAATAGTCAAGATCTTTTACCTAGAGTGGGCGAGTGCAAAACTAGAGGATATATAGTTAAGGTGAGAAGGGAATAAATTAAAAGCGACGTGACAGGCTTTTTTTTTCACACAGCTGGTGGTGCAGGGATGGAATGAACTGCCAGAGGAAGTGCTGGAGGCTCGTAAAAATTACCATCTTTCAGAGGCCATCTGAACGCATGTAGAATCAGAAGGGCTTAGAGAGATGAGGGCCACGTACTGTCAAATGGGGCTAGACTAACTGAGGATATCTAGTCGACATGGATGAGATGGCCTGAAGGCTTTGTTTCCACGCTGTGCATCTCTGCGATGCTGCAGTTGCTAGCCCCCGGTTTAATTGATGGCTTGCAGGGACTTTTGAGCTCGTCTCTATGGCGCAATAGGCTGGCACATTCGGCTGTTACCGGAAAGTTGGTGGCTCGTAGATCACCTAGAGGTGAAGTGTTCATCAATTAGATTAGGTTTTCCTTCTGAATAACAATGCGGGTGTGCCTGCGCCCCAATGATTGCAAAGTATCAAGAAGGCAGCTCATCAGCTCCCTTCTCCTGAACAGAAATGAAGAAAATGAGAGAAATCACATGCCTCAATTACCCTCCTTTTCGCCCCAAAAGGCAAATATCTGCGAGTAGATTCAATGCAGGATATTGTTTCACACCAGCAGCGAAATAACGATCTGCATTCACCTTCAGCGAAGAGGTTAACCAAATCAACTTTCCTGAAACATGAAGTAGCAACGTTCCTGCGATAATGCTGGGACCATTCCGCATGTGCTAACCACTGCACCATGGAAACACGCCGTGGATGCTGTCCTGATGGAGGCTTTGTGGTGTCCCACATTACACATTGCTTTGGGCGAAACAAATAGAAGTTAAATGCAGCTCATCCGTCCGAATCTTCGATATAACAGATGGCAGTAGTGGACTTCGAATGCACGCCTCCTCCTAGACTGGAACCAGAATCCAGCACCATAGACCACTCAGCCACGCTACCTATGTTGCTACTGCACACAAGTGAAGCGAAGGCACCGGGAAAGTCTTTGAGGAACTCCATCCTCCTCATTCATTTTCTTCGCTGCTCGGCAATGCCCGGCTACAATGTCAGTTTCGCAACAGATGCCGATAGCCCTTCAATCAAAACAGATATCAACACCAAGCTGATCGCATCTTGTAAGATTCAGTTGAGAAACAGATGTAATGTGCCTGTGAGAAAGTATTTTCCGTTATGCTTCGAACACGCAACTGCACCACATTTCTGGGTTCACCCTGATCATTTCTGTCACACACTGAAAATTCACAGTGTTTCCCCTCTGTTACTGAGAATAAAGATATAAATGAGTAAACACACATGGTGACAAACGAAGATAATTTCCCCTGTGATCTGGGTAACTTTCAGGGAGAATTCACTGACGTTTTCTGTGGAATCCTCTGAATCAGTTAATTCTGGTTCAGCTCCATTTGACAAGGAGCTCGCCGGGAAGAGGCCATTCTCATTCTGTGACTCTGAACAGTTTTGTTGGTGGAGGATTGGAGTTGGGTTTGCCCGTTTGACATATCATTCAATGTACGAGCGGCTGCACCTACAAACCGATCTCTAAGACTTCAAGAAAAACAAAGACAGTTGTCTCTCAGAAACTGGATACCGATATCTGAATAACAGCAGCACCAGGTAAACCATGTTTTGGGTAGCGACGCTGTTGAAAGAATGAAACGCTGGGCTTCACCACAGACAGTGAGGTTGTAAGAAAAAAATTACGGTTCGATCCCGTGATCCTGAGGTTAGGAGTCGCATGCTCTACCGACTCAACTAGACAGAATCGTGCTACAATTTCGTGGTTTCCCATTTCACGCTGAACCAAATCCAACTGTGCCCTCATTTCAAGGTGCTGAAGATGATCCACCTAGAAAATCTCAAGTTTCCAGTTCATTCCTCTTAATCACAAATCACATCATTTACATCTTCCACTTCTCAGCATATTCTCCTTCAGTCCATTGTAATCCATTTTCAGCACTTGTTCCGGGATTTAACATTGAAAATTCATATTTTAATGTCAGTGCCCTCATCCCTAGGCACCCCATGTGACTCTCAGTGAGTCTGTGAGATGGTGAATCTGCTCCAATGAACCCAGTGATTTCTGTCACAGACTGCGTGAAATGTGCTTCTGTCTGCCGAGTATCACTCAACAGTTTGAGGACTGCCTTTGTTCAGTACATCAGCAACTTCTGCCGCTCCGCATCTGGGGACTGGATTTTCACAGTTTGGTAAAAGAAGATACGAAGGTCAAGAAGAATTCGCTGCAGCCTTTCCCAAATATAAAAGGAATTTTGCCCCTTTCTCACAGGGGAAGAGCCGTGAAAAGAAACAGGTTTCCACTAGTTCTATCAGCTGAGGTTTCCCATGTGGAGCTCAGAAATACTTTCACTCATTTGGAGATTGTGTCAATGCTGCTCTGAGGTTTATTGCGCCGGATATAATCTCCCTGTGTTTTCCTGAGCCTCTGCTCAGTGCATTTGGGGGTTAGGCCCCAACTGGAGTATCTTGCCTCGCAGGGATGGGCAGGAAGCAGCTGATTGAAGCTGCAGTGGCCACTTTCTGCTGTCAGGGGGGAATTGGAGACTGCGTGGTCAAATCCGACTTCATGTCCCTGTCTCACTCCGTGTGGAGCTGGGGAAAAGAAAATCATTTATGGGTTTGTTTGGTTCCAATATCTTCATAGACTTTTATGGGTCAAATGTAAGTACATAGCCAGTTTAATTGTTGATCAATTTGTTGAGAATAACTACATTCAAAGCTTCATGTCTGAGGTCTGACTGGATAACAGTGGAGTTGACCAAGTTTGGAAGCTATCTGCTGAAGGCACATTCCTGACTGACAATCTTCTGTGTCACAGGAAACGTCAAAGGGTAGTAAAAACAGAAGAGCCTCTGTTCCTGGGTAGTCTCGAAACAATAATCTTTCCTCTCAATAACCAAATGCGCTGACCAAATGCACCTCAGAAGCTCCTGACGCCAAGATCTGCAAAAGCCCCTAAAGCAGGAAGTCAGCTTGTTGTGCGGCTGAATTTCTGTTTTCAGAACCTGTCTCCAGTTTACGTGTGATAGTAAGAAATGCAGATGGGGCGTCCTTGGAGTAGGCTTCGCAGACAGTTTTAAGTCACTCGAAAATAACAAGAACTGCAGATGTCCTGATGACCTCCCCTGAAGAAGGGTCCCGACCCGAAACATTGACTCCCCTGCTCCTCTGATGTCGCCTGACCTGCTGTGTTCCTCCAGCTGCACGCTGTATTGACACCAGTTTATGTATAAAGTTTACATGCATCAAAGGTGTTTTGTCAACACAGACATGAGCAACAATGGTTGCATTCACAGAGTGAACAACCAGCAAAGATAATCACCGTCACTGCTTCACTTTGTGAGGCATTGGTCCCTTTGTGAGGCGATATGTTTTACTGGCAAAAGAGGCTGCTTCAGTGTCGCGTCATTTTTTTTTTGCTGGATTCATCCTGAAGTTCCTTTCCACTCTTCCACAAGAAATTCCACTTCAGCTTCTCGTCTTCTTCTATTCTCACTCATTCATTCCCAGGTTGGTAGGAATAACCAGGGGCGGTAGGATAAACTGTAGACTTAGCGAGGAATGTTGTGGTAATGGCTTAGACAGGATGAACTGATTACCTGCTTTCTTTGCTGTCACCGATTCATTCATTTTACACCAACCGTAAAGACATCACTATAAATCTGGAATTGTGGTGAAATTGCTTTTTTTTCTGAAGGATTAAGAATTCTATATAGAATTCTAAAGATTCATAATCTTTTGAGAGAAGGAATGTCTCCTTACCTCAGTCCGAAGTGACAAAAACATTATCAAAGGAATGGGAACCCAATTGTCGACTGTCCAGCCAAGAGGAAATAGCTCTCAGCAGCTCCATTCTCAAATTGTCTCCGAATTTCAGACTTTTCAAAGAACAGAAATGGGAAATAAGGGAATGAGTCAGGAAATGTGAAAAATGGTGAGGTAGACACACAGCGGCAAACAGAGACACACATTGAGGTAAACACTGAAAGAACTAATAATCCATTCGACATGGCATGTAAGTGACTGAAAATAAAGCAAAAAGGCAACATTTAAGCATACCATTTCACCGCTAGGGGCAAAACATGCAGCACTAGGGCCGGTAAAGTCCCTTTAAAGTTGGAAAGTTGACGGTTGTAAGCAAATGAGAGAGAGCTATTCGACATATGAAACTAATAATTTCCTCTGGCATTATAATATACAAATGCACAATTAATCTATTACTGACGGTCACTGGACTTGAAACATTAATTGTGTTTCTCTAAACAGATGCTCAGTTTCTCAATCAATTCCTGTTTTGTGTCACAGTTTCAAAGTTTCACAATTATTTCTTTTGTGTTAATCTGGACAACATTAAGGACGAAATCGATTGTCTTCCAGGTTCAGAAAAGCAAACCAGTCAGAAGTGCTGTCATCACGTTAAATTAGAAAGGCATAATTTTGATTCTCTGACTGGGAGTCGAACCCGGGTAGCGGCGGTAAAAAAAAAGTCGAATTCAAGCCACCTGACCGCCAGGGAAAGCAATAAAAGCCGTTGTATGCTTTTCTCAATGACGCTGCTTTTGACTTGTGACGTGAGATCATTTTCGCTGCAGATCAGTTTCCTCGTATTCGAGTTTTTACAAAGTGGAAAAAGATCTTTTGTCCCATTTTGTCACTGCTGATTATCAAAACACCAGGATTGTAACTTCCTGATTCTTCCAGATACTGATTCCAGGAATATACACAGTTCCAGTTAACCCGAATCCCAGTGTCTCAAAGGATAACGTGCCTGACAGACAGATCAAGGGAAAATCGGTTCGCCCCCTTCCTAGTTTAGGTGCATTTTGCAAACGTTGTCTGATCACTTCAAACTGAGGTAACCATAGCTGGTCATATAGGTCTCCAGCACAGAAAAAGATCCTTCAGCTGAGCAGGTCCGCACCAGTTGAACTAACGCCGCTGATGATATGAAAATCTGTGAAATTTCTATGATTCTAGTCTCATTTCCTCATACTTTGCTTGCAGCCTCACCAAGTTTTGCAATGCAAGTGTTCATCGAAATGCATTTTAAATTGCATGAAGCTTTCTGCTTGTTGCCCTCTGACAGGCACTGAGTTGTATATTCCGACCATTGGTGATGTGGGTGAAAAGCGCTTCCCCATCCCAGTGGTGGCTGCTCTCCCAAACTAGAAGATGGTAACAAACTCTTTAGCATTTGCCCTCAGCTCTCAATCGTAGCCGCCAGGATTCAAAACTGTAAAGGAGAACAGAAACGACTTTCAAATTCAGCACGTTAACGACTTGACCACGACGACGGAAGTGTGCTTTGCTCCGGTCACTTTTCCAGGTTGCTCTCCCTAGATGCTGCCAGGTCTGCTCAGTTCTTAAATGTATTCTTATTTTATCTATTGGGCTGAAATAACCGGACCCACCATGTACCGAATTTAACATTTTAGAAATCTGTGAAGTGATTGGATTCGAGCAAACCCAGCAATCATTGATTCTTGCACAGCTGCACAGGGAGGAGCAGGCAGAGAATCACAACAAACATGTCAGAACGCTAGAGATAACAAGGTGTGGAGCTGGATGAACACAGCAGGCCAAGCAGCATCATAGGAGCAGGAAAGCTTGACGTTTCGGGCCTAGACCCTTCATCAGAAATGCATTCAAGCTTTCCTGCTCCTATGATGCTGCTTGGCCTGCTGTGTTCATTCAGCTCCACACCTTGTTATCTCGGATTCCCCAGCATCTGCAGTACCTATTATGTCAGAACTCTGTTTCCTCTCACAATTACTTCGAAACCGGTTGAGTTTCTGAAGCAGTTTCTGTTTTTGTTTCAGATTCCTGGCAAGAGCAGATCTTTACTTTAGCTATTAAACCAACATCGAAATACCTTTGTGGTAACTCACCGGATAAAATTTCCATTTGGGGAATATTTTCCCGACCATATTAAAAACTCGGAACCCCGTGCACTGAAAAGGGACTTGGTGGAGTCGCAACAGCGCTTGCTCCACCTAGGGGGCTGCAAACTGCCAAACTCGTTCTTAACAGCTGGAAGTGTGAACAAATTGCGCGAGAGAAACTGGTGAGCACCAAACTTGCACAATCCCTTAAGGCAGATTCTTAGTGAATTCAAATTTCAGGCTGCCTCCATTGGAATGACAATTGTCTTGTATCAGTTTTACTTTTCCAAAATAAAAACTAGGGCATTCAATGTGGAGACGTGGAAAAATTCTGATCCCGCCCTCCGCAGACACATCCATATCACCAGGAACCAGTTCTCCTACATCCAGGGCCATGGTCCTTCGAACATTTCATTGCCTTGTATATTTCCGAGTTTTCTCATTTTTCCTGGAGCCGAGATGAAGTTTGAATTTCTGACATGCAGGAATGAGAATCCTTTCAATGTCTCAGGTCAGTTCATGTCCTGAGAACAACAGAGTCAATGCACAGGCCTCTTAAAGTAGGGCAGGTGTCTTGATTGCGCCCAGTTGGAAAGTTCGCCCTTTATTCTGCTATGGTTCCTGTCCACAAAAAACTTTCACAGACTGGAGACTGAGTTTTCTGTTTTGCTTCCTTTATATTTTTCCAACCACCAAGTGACAAAATTTTCCCAAAATCTCTTCACAATCCTCCGTCTTGTGGTTCCCACAGGAAAGGCGAATATTCAGTTTGTCCTGTCCGTGCCACGACCCTAATATTTACTGTCACCCTGTAATTGATCATAACGGAGTAGACTGTTGGGAGGGTGAATTGAACTAGACACATTGATGAGAGATAAAGTGGATGGGAAGGATCCATTTCCATGAGCGGAGAGATTAATGATCAGGGCAATGGATTGAGAAAGACCTCATGACTTGAAATTGTGTATCGGCCTGAGCGATGCTAGCTGTGAATCATAACCACTGGAACACCAGCTTTGCTGACAGTAACCCTTGCGACTTGACTTGTACACTCTCTTATGCCATATCTTCATGTCAGTAGTAACTTCACCAGAAACGTGTTTCTCTCGAAACTTCCAAACAGATATATATATCACCCTGGCTGTCAATATATCTAAATTCGAACTGTGAGCATCTGCTCTGGGGCTATTGTTCAGTAGACAAACTCTAGGAAGGTATAGAACAGTCTGCTGCTCACAGGAGCCTGTTTTGAGGCGCTGTGCTGCAGTGAAGGGGTGTTACCAGTAAGGACGTCGTTCAACTCGTACTATTCCAGACACTGGGATAGAAATTACCAGAGGTGTCTCGCTGAATTTATTCAAAGACTTAGCTATAGGAGACGATGACATAAACACGAACACATATTTCACTGAAGTGGATCATCAAATAGCAGAATGAATAGAATAATGTGAATAGAATGATGACAAGTTCCAGAAGGGAAAACAGTGATACTAATTCAAACATCTGATGTCTGTTTTCCAGTTAAATTCATCACTTCTCCAGGTGGGAACAATTGAAGTGAAACCGTGACTGTGATTGTCTTTGCTGATTATTCACCTTGTGAATATTGTCATTCATGCACATGAACCTGTTCACACTACAGCTCTGAAGCTTTTAGCGACGAGATTTGGTCTGTGCCAGTTGCGCAATGGATAACACATCTGACTTCGCATTTGAATATTGTATGTTTAACTTAAACCTGGTTCGAGTGGAATTGGCACTTTTAAAGTTTTCAAAAGTGTCTGTGCTTCTGAAAATTCAGACAAGTTTCATTCACTCCTCCACTGCATCTCCCCTATTTTTCAAAGTAATAGTATTGAAGTGGCCTTACTTCCAACTCAACAATCTCATGAAGATGTAACACCTGCTCGTTTAATTCCTTCTAACTCACCTTGTAAGGTCCCAAACACACATTCCGGGTGTAGCAGCACGTTACCTGCACTTTACTCAATCTGGTCTACTGCATTTGCAGCTCACAATGTGGACCACGGGAATTGGATCCTTCCCCTCCTACTCTAACATCCTCTGAAGGTCAGATGAAATTACCTGAAATTTGGCACAAGGCATGAAACACAGCATTCTGGACTCTCTACCCTGGTGACAGGGAACAGTGTTTATTCCTCTATACCATTCCACATTCAAACTACATTTCTCTTTTCTTCCTGTTTTGAATGGCTCTCTGGTTCTACGGTAATTATGCTCATCCACTCTACAAGCTCTGCTCTCATCCGCACAGGGAGCAAGAATCTCAAAACTGTTAGGCCATCTAAAAGGCTGATACCCCTTCAGCACTACCTCCTGGATCCGACTGTATTCCTCTCTTGTAACAATACTGTCCATTCCCTGATCACTGACCAAATTTGACGTATTACTTTGGGGACACTCCTTAATCTATGGATGGTCATTACGTCCTCAAACACGACGCACAGGTAACTGCACCCCCCCCCAAGATGTGGCAGAATTCGAAGCTGACTCCAGCTAATGGTTTCTGGACCTCATTTCCTCAAGCGAGCAACACCTGCTACATGTGTGATCTCGACGAACCACAAAGTGGTTGATAAGCTCCCACATCATGCAAGCCTTTTGAATAACAGTCTGTAAATATTTGCCCCATTTCCATTCAATCTGAAAGTAACCTATACCAGAGAGTCTATACCCCGAAAACCGGGCTTCAATTTATCCTGTTTTAAAAAAAAGTATAACTCATGATGTACATTTCTGTTAACACCTCTTTCTCATACACCACGATAGCAATTTCTCTCCAACTTCTCTAATTTTCATTACTCTATTGCGTGCATTTACATACATAAAATTTTACCCTGCTCTTTACTGCTTCTTGCCCATTGTCAGAAGACAATTTCCTTCTTCACTCTAAACTCAAGATTTCCCTGACTTCCTTTCCTGAAATTTCTTTGTCTCTTTTGCAGGTCTTCTAAATTCCAAAACTAGGTTCATGGTTCAACCCATCTCATCCCTTTCCAGTTTATATAGACACCCACGAAACAATTTACTTACGCAGCGAGAAAATGTGTCCCATTTCTGACGAGGTGACACCCATCTCTTCTGAACAGTTATTCTCCTTGACAAAACACGCTCCCAATATCCCAAAATTTGAGACGACTCTAATCTACAACACCCTGCAAGGCAAGCATTTACTCCCCTATCTGACTTTGACTATTGCTGAATCTTGTAGCACAATTAGTTTCTGGTATTCCAACCCTTGAGGCCCTGTGCTTTAATCGCCTTCCCGACTCTTGAAACTAATCCCACAGCACCATTCTTTGACACCGAGTCCTTGCCTATCATTTGAGATGAGTAAGTAAGGTTTCTCACAGAATTCTCTAATCTCTTCTCACTCTCACCGTTTTGTTTTTAAAAACTACTGAAATGCATTAGCTGGAATAGAGTCCAAGCAACAATTCTCACTTGAGTTGAACAAAGTTGAAGTTTCAAGGCATAGCTGCAAATATTACAGGGGTCACAGTCGAGTGTAGAGAATCTGTTTGTGTACTTTTTCTCTGTGCAAGCCAATGAAGTTCAGAACTCCCCCCTTCCATACATCTCGCCCCGCCCCCACCCCCACCATCCCGCAGCAATAAATACCAAAAGAAATATGGATGCTGTAAATCAGGAACGAAAATATAATTTGCTGGAATAGCTCAGCAGGGTCTGGCAGCATCTATGAAGAAAAAGTACGAGTTAACGTTTCTGTCCTGAAGAAGAGTCACCGGGTCTGAAATGTGAACACATTTTTTTCTTCTTATTTGCTGTTGGCAGACCTCATGCTGTGAGAAGCCCTGGTTACTGCTTGGACTTTGACGCGGGCATGTTTCAGCACGGTCCATACGTAGCTGCCATGTTTGCCAGGGCAAGTGGCAACAATGTGCACGAGCAGCCTCACTTTCGTTATCAAAGGTGTAGGGTTAACAACCTGGAGCTTTGTTTCCCATCCGCAGATACGTTTGAATGAGAGGGGAAGAAAGAATTTGGATACATCGTGTGCGTGAATTGGGTGAGGGAGTGGCTGGGGGAGGGGGGGCGGGGGGAACTCCATAACCTGTTGTATAAGCGATAACTCAGCAAAATGCCTCATCAACAAAAAAAACAACTGTGGTCGCTGAAGGTCTGAAACTAAACCAGACATCGCTGGAGAAAGTTAACATGTCTGGAAGTACTTGTGTAAAGAGTTATAGCTTCGAATCCAGGTAATTCTGCTCTATCTCAATTGATGCTGCAGACCTGCTAACTTTCTCCAGTAATTTCTGGGATTTCTTAAATTATAGCTTCCCAGTTAAAATGTTGGTTTTTCTTGACTGACTGAGAGCTTTTGTCAGTCAGCGAACACAGAGGTTTTGGGTAAACAAGAGCTAGTGTGAATAAATTTGTTTCAGCATTTTCCCCCCTTCGTTCTCAAACTAAGAGACTCAAACAGTGCAAAACACTTGAATAAATGACATTATTTTATTTCTAAAAAAAAGAGAAAATTTTGAAAGATAGGTATGGATGAAAATTTCAATACACAATTGTTCTAGTAAAACTCTGTTACTTCCTTCTCCACACCACACTGCGTATTTGTTTTCCAAGAAATTCCACAGAAATAAAACAAAATCTGATCCATACTCCCGAATGTATGCTACTTTCGCATTTAACACAGTGAGCACTTAATACACATAATGTATTGCAATACATATATACATACATGAGCCTAATATGTAAAATATCAAACATGATGTGAATTAGTAGCCAGAAGAAGCATCTGTTCCAGTCAGATCAAAACAAATAAAATACTAACTATTTTGCCTGTTTAGTATATCATTGTGTTGATGCACTTACTGCAGATTATGGCTTTGGAAACACTTTGCTTTTAGAGATGCTTCATAAAATCTTTTAAAATGTCGAGTAACTATTTCTTAAGCAAGGGAGAGATGTCATTAAGTCTTTCATCATATTGTAATTGTGTTGTTTTGACAGGTGTGTGCTAGAAAACTTCATTATCTTCAGTGAATTCGACGTGTGGCTCATCTTGCCTCTCCAGTCCCAGGAAGAATAGGGATCCACTCTCAAAGCCATAGCATTCTCAACACATGAAGTTAAAGTCTCCCTCTTTCAAAATAGCAATCACTCCACCAAAGAATCCCCCGCTGCATCAACGTCACATTTAAAGATATCAGTGAATTTTCACTATTACTACCTCACAAACAAATATTTCGTCTTCCAAACATTCCTCACCTGCAGTCTTATAGCTGTCATTACAGACTGGTGCTATGTCTTCCCCTCCAACATATCTTCAATACATTCAGCTATTTGGATTAAAAAAAAACTCATCCTTATGACATTTTATGGGCATATGGATGAATATACAGGAAGTAGAATCTGAATTATTCATCATTGCAAATCAACTCTTCGAATAATTATGGAAGCATCACGTGTATTTTCTGTCAAGTTTCGCTCACACCCCACGACAGTTAAAGATATTCCCTTTAAAACAATTCTACAGATTTTTAGGCTGGATATGGCTTTTTTGATACTGAGACAATATAGATGACGGTTTCCACTCTGAATTACTTAATGTGTGAATATGCATAAACGTTTTAGAATATTTTATCATAAACTTTTCAGACAAATATAGGATATTCACATCGCTGGCTGGTCCAGAAGTTATTGCCCATCCCTGGTTGGCATTGAGAAGTTGATGGTGAGTTGCACTCTTGAACCACTGCAGACTATTTGCTGTAGGTACACTCACAATACTGTGTGGAAAGTGGAGTCCAGGATTTTGATGCAGTGACACTAAAGTAACAGCAATATTTTTCCAAATCAGGGTGGCGAGTAGCTTGGAGGTGAACTTGCAGGTGCTGATTTTTGCAAGTGTCAGTTGACCTTGTCCATCAATGTCGTAGAGTTTGTGAAACTGAAATGTGCTGCTTAAATGAATGTTTAAAACTAAAACAGTAGAAATGGATAGTAAAAGTCAAAAGATCTGGCAGTATCTATTAGGAGAAAGCGGAGACAACTTTAACAGTTGTTTCCCTGGAGATGCTGCCAGACCTGCTGAGTATCATCAGCATCAGTTTTTGTTTCAGATCTTCAGCATTAGAAGTTCTTTGTTTTATTTGAGAATTTGGAAATGCTTTTTTCAGCATCTTTTAGATGTGACTCACCATTGCGACTAAGCCCAAGTGGGAATGAACATTTGTGAATATGTGTCAATATCGAGTGCTGTTTTGTCTAAAATGTTGTCAAGATTTTTGAGTGCTGTTGGATCTTCACTCAGCCAAGCAAATGGAGCATATTACGTCACACTTCTGACTTGTACCTGATAGACAGTAGAAATAATTATTTGAGACAAAACGTGACGTATTGGTAGTAATTGTTTCCTCTGGCCTAGCTTTGTCCCCAGAATATTTATGAGGTTAATGAAGAATCAAGCACGAGTCGAAGCATTAATTTTTCTCTGTATAGTTATTGCCAATCCTCCTGCGTTTCTCGAACATTGCCTTTAATTCCAGAAGTCCAACATTTGCAGTACTTTGCTTTTATCTATAGAGGTAGTCAAGCAAATTTTCAACATCATTAGAAGCCTACAAGAAAGGCTTTTGGTGAGTTTGAAAAATAATGAGTTAATCGGAAAACAAATGGCTGCTATTGAGCTAACCATGGAGATTGTATCAGATTGTATTAGATCACTAATGCAGTTATGAGACACGTGATATCCCCAGCTATGTCCTTTTTGTTGGTCTGAGCAGCAAATCACTTAAAATGCTTTAACCATAGAATGAAGCTAATGCTACCAGCGATGAATAACAAAGAATGAAAATCACACTACTCAGCTTGACCAGGAGAAAATACCACTATTTCAGCCATGAACTCAAAGCCCAGGCCTTGATCTTTGAATGAGAAGCGCAGTTAAGGCATGTTGTAGTCCCTCGACATTTCTCAGCCCATTTATCGAAAAATAACCCCACTCCATCAGATGATGCCGAGCTGCAGTTGCACCAATCTGCTTAGTTTTACAACTGTGGTAATTGCTGTAAGTATTCAGCCATCTAATCAAATCCCTGGAGCCTCTCATCATGAATAAACGTAGCAAAATGTAGCGTAATGCCTAATGCTATTCAAAGTTGTGTGAGAAATGCACACACCACCAAAATGTTCGTTGTTTACCATTTATTATAATTTCCTTGCGGCTGTCGGGATTCCGGGTAAAGTGCTGCGCGCTTATTATTTTTAACTAACTCATTGATTTGTTGTATTACCTGTCTTTGTTTCGTACTAATAGCCCATCTTCATTTGACAAATATTCCATCTCCAACTTAAAGTCTTCTGTTTTCCCTTAAAAGGAAAGCTTATCATAATCTCATTTTTCGTGCAAACTATGCTTACAAATATTTTGGACGTAAACGGAGGAATTTATTTCACTTGTTCGATTTCTTTTTTCATTATTACTTGTCCATGTTTCCATTTGCGTTAATGTAGTAATATATTTCGTCTTTGTTCCAATCTGAGTTTCTTCAAGATATCATGTATTCACATTAATTGCATCATTTACTTAAGGGCTGTAGCTTTTCATATTTTCACTGAATCAGAGTCATGACACCGTGCTGTCATGACTCTACCCATTTTGCCTATCTGCTGTCCAACTAAGCAATTCAGTTTGTGCTCTTCTCCCTGTTCTCCCCCTATCAACCGTGCATAATATGCATTTCAAATAAGTCTACTTCCAAATTGGAACGTTTCCTCCATGACAGAACCAGGCAGTGCATTCCAGGCCTTAAACCTGAATATCTGAACAGTATTAAATATTGTCCTGATACGAATAGAAGACAATTGTTCCATAACCATTTTCTTCACATTCCTTTACTGATATAATTTGACCATTTGCCATCTCGGTGTAAGTGTTGTACTGTTGTGCTATTGAGAAGGTTACTGTGAGCGAATATTGCAAGGATATTATTTTGAACTGTTACGTTTTTGTCACAGCGACTGACTGAATTCTCACATGGATACCCGCAACATAGGTCAATGTCTGTTCTGCTTTTGATGGCATAATTGTGGATGAATTAATAGACAGACAGCCCTTGTGTGTAAACGTGAACATGTGACGTTATTGGACATATCACAGTATGAGGAGCATCGTCTTGTCATTTTAATACAAAAGTCTCATAATTCAGTTGTTCCAATTGCTCTGAATGATAAAAAAAACGATATTTCTATCACAGTGCAAGGCTGAATATATTGCGAAACCGAAATTGCAAGTGACTGAATCCATCTCTCAAATGACTGATTTATTGAGGGTGCTTGAACAATTGAAAACTTCCTGGCTGAATTGAATAAATCAACAGTTTTAAGCATCGAGTTACTGAACAGTACAATGGAAAATAATATTGTCCGCTGGTGAATGATTGGCAGTGGTGCTTATTCAAAAAAGCATAATATCACAGACCTAAGACTATAACAGTCATTGCTAAAATTTGCTATAAACATCTTTCCAATTAACTACTGATCCCTCAACATTCAAGTTTGATGGAACTAGGATTCCTTTTACAGAGGTTTGAATAATATACCTATTACAAATTGATCATTTATCCCGACAGTATATTACAACATTTTGCATTGTTGCATTGGAGGGGGCGTTATCTGAATGACAGTTCATTGTCTGCTTGTTCCAGTGGTCCAGGTCGACACTGAGGCTGCCAGCCAAATAAGTAGGAAATTCCACTTCGCCCTAAACAATTTCCCAAGAAAAACCTGAGACATTTTAATTTCCATCCCACATCTTGCTCTTCAGAATGTTTTTGATAATTTTGTTGCAAGTATTTTAAATGTTATATTTTACAGAAATTCATAACATTTTGACAACATTTGATGTGAGTGATATGCATTAAAATTTATCGGCAGACTTAACATGTACCATTGCATCTCTTTTCCGTCACTTACAATGCTAAATACATGTATAATATTCTAATCTAATTCCGTGCATGCCTTGATGCGTATTCAACAATTGTATGTCTTATAATACATTATATTATTGATTACTCCTTTGTCAATGTCATACCTTGTTTTCAATTCAGTCAATTTTGTTTGAAACTTAACAGAAAGTCTTGGACTTGGTGTGAAGCATAGTTTCTAAGTCAAAAACTGATCATACAGGTATGACTTTCACACAGAACTATGGGAAAGGAATTATTTCGTTGGAGTTGAACTGACAACTTTCTTGTTCGTGTGCTGTATGGCATAATTTTCTCTGTTTCCTCTTTTCATTCTCTTTGCGACAGCTAATTTGGCAGTGATTGGGATTCTTTATTGAAGAGAATGTGGTCTTTCTGGATGTATCATTACTTATGTGATGTCCATGGCATTTTCAGATCTTTTGGTTATCATCTTAACTGTGACTATAAGTCGGACTGCTAGCGTTTATTTTCCATTCAGTTTCCTATCGATAACTCCTATATGTAGTCTCTGTGTTGTCCTAACTTATGTAGTCATTGACAGTTCTGCGTGGTTAACATTTGCTTTCACCATTGATCGATTTGTGGCCATTTGTTACCAGCACCTTAAAATAAAATATTACGCAGTGAATATAGCGTTGTGGGTTATAGGGAGCTTCGGTACGTTGAGCTGTCTGAAAAAAACCCTTCTGTATTTTATATTTGAACCTTTGTACATAACTAATGGTGTTCCATGGTTCTGTGTTATAAAGTCAACATTTAGTACCACACGGGCATGGGCTGCATACGATTTAATTCGTCATATTTTAGCCCCTTGTCTCCCATTCATTCTAACTTTAATTCTCAATACTCTGACAGTCAAGTACATTTTAGAAGCTAATAAATCTCGAAGGAGACTCCAGAACCAAAGCAATGCAGTGAATCATAGTGACTCAGAGATGGAGAAGAGGAAAAAGTCTGTTGTTTTACTTCTTGGCATTTCAGGCAGTTTTATCCTCTTATATTCAGTGTATTTTATAACAGTCCTTTGTTTCCGAATTGCAAAAGTTGCTTATTAGTCACATTCCAATTATGGTGGTTCATCCTTTATCCTGGAGGAAACCGGGTATATGCTTCAGTTTCTGAGTTCCTGTACTATCGTTTTAGCATATCGTTTTCCATATTTTCCAGCTCAAGCCTGGTGATTTCCCATCATACTCGAGTTACTTCTTGTTTATAATCAGTCGGTGAGGAAACACGTAGGCCTGGGCTAGCTTCTCTTCGGTTGTCCATGAAACTAGCAAGGTGAGAACAGTTCGAGCATACCGTTTTTCCTTCTGCTACTATTGTCCTGGCTTTAACAATTAACTGGGCTTTCTGCCATGTTCCCTATTTGAGTGTTTATTCCTTCTTGAAACTTTGTCAGATATTAACCCAATTCCCGATCAAACAAAATTCATGCATAGTTCCACCACATGCTGCCCTTGTGATTACGCCAGAAGCATACCTTCAGCTTAAAATGGACTGTCACCATTTCCCCTCATTATCTTCTCAGTATCAATGAACGTAACTAGCAATACCACTGTTAAATTTTCTACATCTGCAATATGTCTGAGGCGAACAGTCTCGATTCTTCTGCGGCTGTGCACCATGGGATAGCCTCTTATCTGATGGTGAGTGGAAGGAACTATCATGTTCTTTCTCTACCTTTGATCTAGAGCACCTTTATTCAGTCACGTATTCTGTTTGATCTTGCTAATGACTTGCCAGATTTTTGAGTACGTTGAGAGGGCATTGTGTCCAATGACCTCACATTATCTGTAACTCCTTGTGATGCGTATCCACAAGTTATCACTTTGTTCTCTAATATGTTCGAAGTATCTTCAGCCCAACTATCGTCCAATACTCTCTTCAGGGTACTTTCCACACTCTGCAGCTACCCACATTGCATTCAGCTATACAACTTTCAACCCCTCTTCAGAGAGAGTCATGAGAAGCATTAAATGTGACATGTCATCACTTGTTTTAGTCTATATTATCTGTTGTAACATATATTCTTAGGTGTACATACATTTCTACCTGTTTGCCATTGAATGTATACATGATGCTGATAGTGGTGACGTCTGATTTGCCCAAAATGCTACAACAGACATGGTTCATATATGTGATCATTCAAAACTGGATACTTGCCAGTGAAGCCTAATTCATTAGTCCATTGAACAGAGAAGTAGTAACAGTTCTGAAAGCTATTCTGATGATTCACCAAAACAGGGGAGAAGGACATATGCTTCACATTCAGTCATGTCTAAATCTGCTCGTTTACTTTTGTCCATTCCAGGCAATTAAGCAGAATTCTTCCAGTCCATTTATTCTAATTCAGACCTGCAGACAGATGCTTGGATCCACAAAATGACTGCTCAGCTCTTCCACATTCACCATGCAGACCTGTCAGGTTTGTCCAGAAATTCTCCTGGTCACATCCCAGGGAAAATTCAGACCTCCAGACTATGACACGTGGAAAATTACAGTGAAAAAATGGTCAACATTTATTCTGTTTTCTACTGTGATGCATTTGTAACTATTCCCGATGGTGCAGTCAGGCATTATGCATTTGAAAGTAGATCTGACCATATTTAAAGCACATGGCCATAACTTTGCTGGTGACTTCCGAGGTTCCTCAGTGGCATGCTCACAGACATTAACAGCACTTAATGCACTAGAGTTGAGAACATCGTGTTTAAGCTGAGTTGACGGTCTTCATTGGATCTGAACTTTGGGATTTGCTGTGGAATATGACATATCACTGAGGGATAGATAATTGTGATTTCAATATTATTCTGCCTTACTTCAGTGTTGTTCAGTGGCACAAGTTGATACCTGAAGCGAAACAAATGACATTTTTCAAAATGTGAAAATTAGAAATCCATGTTAAAATGCAGTCCTGAAATGCTATTTCCTGTATCTGATATTTATTTGTTAAATTATGCCAAGTGATTCACTTATATATTCTATATATGTTTCCACATGCTTTGGCAGATATCTAGTGTTTCAATTTGATTTCAAAACATAACCAAGATCAATCAGAATCAATCATTGTTTCACAGACTAAGATTTACCACGTCCCAACACCATAGATAAGATCATGGCAGTATACAATTGTGAAACAGGAGCGGAACCTTCAGCAGTAAAGCACAGTTGAGTGAATGCAGCAGGGATGGGGTCATGGAAGTCTGACTGATGACACTGCCCGTGAATGAAGGCTTTAGTTTCCAAGCCTTCTCCTGACATTGTTACTGGTGATGTAAATGGAAATCAACAGATTCCATTGTGGGATTCGAAAAAAGAAGCTGTCGGACTCATTGTGAGTTCAGACTCAGTCGTGGCTATTCACTTGTCGAATGCGTGTGTAGAGCTTCATGCAGTCCTCCAATCCGCAGAGATAACAGAGGGCCTAATGTATACAGGACTTAATTCATACCTTCCAGTTATGAATACAGTGTTATGTAGCGCTCTCCCAAATTGCAATATTCCAAGTGCAGGAAGGACGTCAAGAACTCGTCAAAAACAATGATCCTTCCACACTTTCAGTGCATGGGAAGGCACATCCCCTGAGTCAGTTGTACTGCAGGTTTCATAAGCTCCAACTAAATAAGGAAGCACCCGATAAATACATTGTAGAAGGGAACATCAACTGCTATGATTCCAGGGTATCTTTCATGCACTTCTCCCACACTCTTTTCTACCTATACATGTGGTGACGCATCAACTTCCTTTATCTCTAGCTGGAGAGTCAAGTACTTTTTCTTCTATGAGACAGGAACAGATATGTTTGTGCTAAGAGATAGTCAGAACTGCGTATAGTGGAGTCAGAGATAACACTGTGTGGAGCTGGAGAAATACAGCAAGCCGAGCAACATCAGAGGAGCAGGAAAGTTAACGTTTCGGGTCGGGATCCTTCTTCAGAAATGGCGGGGAGGTGGGGGGGCGGTAGATGGAGCTCAGAAATAAATAGAGAGAGGAGGGGTGGAGGTGTATTCCCCAAGTGGATGACCTGAAAACCCTCTGCTTCTTTCTGTCCCGCAGGCTCAACCAGTCCCTGTCCAATGGCACCCTCATCCACTTAACCGAACCGCCCTTATCCTTAATAATTTCTCCTGTAACTCCTCCCTCTTCCGACAGACTAAGCAGGATATGGAGAACTCTTTTAGAAAGGATATTCAAGTTTCAATTGATTAAGATGCAAATTCCAGAATCTGGACAAAGTTACTGGCCTGATCATTACATGATTCCAGAAGTATTTGTCTAACTTTCCAAATTTCAAGCAGGCAGAATGATAAGAATGTACAAAAGACGATATATTAGTCAGCTCCTGACTTGTAGGTGTCTGCGTCTGTGGAAGAATACGCGAGTGCATGCATGACTAAATTTATTTGTGGGTGTGAGACAGTGTTTCAGTGTCAGAATTTTTGTACGAGATTTAATGCTTGAGTGTGCATGACTGACGTTGGTGTGTGAGAGTTTGAGCGAGAGTATCTGAAAGTGAGTTTGACTGTGTGTGTGACTGTGTGTGCCTGTGTCTGTGTGCTTGTGTGAAAGAGAGTGTGACAGTGTGTGACTGTGTGCGCGTACGAGCGTGTGAGCTTATGTACAGCAGTGTGACTGTGTCTCACCCTGTCTTCAATATCTTCAGTGAAGGGAAAAATTTGACCTACGGAGATTCACAGCAAGACTTTTCATGTTCCTAATACAATCTCATGGCAATGACTGGCAAAGTGTCATTTGTCCTTCTGTCTGTTAGATCTACCGTCATGCTAACTTTCAGATATTTGTAAACAGGATCGACCTAACCCCCTGGACAACAGTGTTTCATAATTTCACAACATTGTAAACTGGAACATTCTGTTTTTCTGTTCTTCCAACACCAAACAAAGAACATCACTGCACAGGAACAAGACCTTCGACCAATCAAGCTTGCACGGATTCTTAGTCCTTATTTAGACCCATAACTATTGCCCATACGAGGTTTCTATCCCTCTCTTCCCGTCATGGTCATGTGTTTATCAACATACACCTGAAACTTTACTAATGTGTATGCTTCCACTACCTCCATTGGCAATACGTCCCAGGCACCCACCGGTGTCTGTGTGAAACATTTTCTTTGCTTTTCTCCCGGAAAATTTCCCCCTGTCACTTTGAACCTCCGCCGACTTGGAGTTGATCTTTCCACCCTGGGTAAAAAAGAACCTCTGACTGTCCACCTTATCAATGCATCTAAATTTTGTAGACCACTATCAGGTCGCCGCTCAGCCTCAATCTTTCCAGTGAAAACAAATATGAATTTATACAACTTCTCCTAATAACGAAAAGCTTCCAGACCAAGTAACATCCTGGTAAACCTTCTCTGCCATTTCTCTAAAGCATTCACATTTTTCTGGTAGCGTGCAACCAGAAAAGCACGCAATATTCCAAATGTGGCATAACTAAAGTTTTGTACACCCGAAACATATCTTCCCAACTTTTATATTCGATGCTCTGGCCAATGAACACAAGCATGCTGTATGCCTTCTTGACCAATATCCACCTGCGTCGCTATTTTCTGAGATCTGTGGATCTGTATGCCCTGATCCCTCTATATGTCAATACTCCTCACGGTACTGTCATTTATTGCATACTTCGCATTTGAAATCGATCTTCCAAATTGCATCACGTGGCATTTTTTCGGGTTAAACTCCATCTGCCATTTCTCTGCACACATCTGCAATCTGTCTGTATCCTGCCCTTTCCTTTGACAATACTCATTATCTGTAACTCCACCAATTTTGGTGTCACCCGCATACTTACTAATCAGGTCATCTACATTTTCCTCCAGATCATTTATAAATGTTATGAACAATGAAGATGCCAGCAAGCTTCCCGGTGGAACATTATTAGTTACTGATCACCATTCTGAAAAACTCCCTTCCACTATTACTCACTGTCTGCCAACAATAACCCAATTCTGAACCAATTTTGCCAGCTCATTCCGGATCCCAAGAGACACTATCATTTCTCGAAGCCTGCCAAGAAGTACCTTATAAAATGCCTT
This sequence comes from Ginglymostoma cirratum, assembly GCA_024137785.1. Lineage (NCBI taxonomy): Eukaryota > Metazoa > Chordata > Chondrichthyes > Orectolobiformes > Ginglymostomatidae > Ginglymostoma > Ginglymostoma cirratum. The sequence goes on from JAHRHZ010000134.1 coordinate 2,539,035, forward strand.
ACTAAAGTCCATGCAGACATCATCCAACGTGAATCACATTGCACCACATTAATTTCCGTGTGCCAATATTTTAAGCATAATTCACACAGCAAAGTAAACGATGTGATGGGATGTAGTAAACCCAGTTAAGCTCATATAGTGTTAGAGTCATAGAGCTGTAAACTACAGAAACACACTCTTTGGTCCACCTTGTCCATGCTGACGAAACATCCTGAATTACTGTAGTCCCAGTTGCCAGCATTTTGCCCTATTCCTCTAAAAATTTCATATTCATGTACCCATCCAGATGGCTTTTAAATGATATAATTGTACCAAACTGTACCAGCTCCTGTGGTAGTTCATTCCATATACATACCAGCCTCTGCATCAAAAAGAAAGCTTCTCAGTTCCGTTTTAGATCATTCTTCTCTCACCTTAAACCCATATCCTCGAGTTTCACTCCCCAACCCTTTGCAGAAGACTTTGATTATTCACCCTGTCTATTCTCCTCATGATTTTCTAAACCTTTATAAAGTCACCCCTCAGCTTCCAATGTTCCAGGGAAAATAGTACCATCCTGCTCAGCCTCTCTTTATAGCTCAAACCTTCCCACCTGAGCAACATTCTCATTAATATTGTCTCAACCCTTTCATATTTCACAACATCTTTCCTCTAGCAGGGAGGCCAGAATTAAATACAGAATTCCAAACGTGGCTTAAACAATGTCTTGTATTATTACAACATAACCTTCCAACTCCTATACTCAATGTACATACCAATAAAGACGCATTTAGTTAACTGGGTCCTGCCGGATTGTGGCCCTGTCATTTTGAAGACAGGTTTGAAGCCTGGTTTAATGTAACGGGGGCCATGACATTTCACATAAACATGTCAACTCCTCCCAATAAGTGTCTGACCGAAAGGGCTCCCCAGAAAGGAAATTAAAACTCTAAATGCAAATCTCTCTCAAAAGGCTTTTTATAACGTCAGAGTAATAAGTGTGTGAATGTTAAATTGATATTGTGAGTGAGAGGCAAACTTGAAACAAGGAGACGGACAGTGGACGATAAAGTGAGAGAGAAAGGGGGAAGGCAGGAGAGGCATATGAGATTGTTAAATATCTGTCGTTATGGTGTATGGGGACGCAGAAACTATTTAACATTTAACCAGCATCCCATTACAAAAATTAAGCTTATGTTTTTCCTGACATATGGGATCTTGTGGGATCTTGACTCGATGGCCTGCAGGAATGTGACTGAGGCAATGACTGCCTTGAGATACTCATCGTTTCAAGGCTACCTAAGGGGTCCAGGATTGAAATTTCCCAAAGTTTTTCCCAATTAGATCACAGCTGCGCATTGCTGAGGGACAGTTTGTGTGATGGAGAGACACAAAACCCTAACCTCTTGCTATGCAATTTCTTTAAGATATTCTTCCCTTTTTCCGTTCCAATAATTTTCTCTCTCTTGTTCTATCCATCTGCCCCATGCACTTATGTTTATTTTGAGCATACAACGGGACATGAAACCCTTCCCTTGCACAGAAGTTTCCTACGGAGAGGGACAGACATTGGCCTGAGGCTGCACCCCGTGGGCCCCATGTAAGTTGCATATCTGTTTATTACCCCGAGTTGATTTCCTCTGCGAGACCCTTTTTTTTTTAGGTGCCTCTGGTGAACTTGGCCGTGCCAGATTGAGGCCCTGTTGTTTTAGAACAGGTTTGGAAAATGGGATTAAAGTAACCGGTGGATTTAGGACTTGACACAACATTTTAACCCTCCTCCCAGTGAGTATCTGACAGACAGAACTCCTCAAGGAGGAAATTTAACCCTAAATATGAAACTCTCTCTAAAGACTCACTCGAACGGCAGAGTAATGTCTAATATGTCTAGGCCGGGATGATAAAATTTGATAGTCGCATAAATAAAAACCGGTTGGCCATTTGAATTCAATTCCCTGAGTATCTCGGAAAGGGCCTCTGTCTTTCTCTATCCGTCACCTCTCCTGAACACACTCCAGCTTCCTTTTGTTTATTTTTCTAACCAACAGAAACATCCTACACACAACAATGTGACCTGTAGTTATTTGAAGCGTGGGAGATAGAAATATATTGCAACACAAGCTGATATTTTCAACAAAGGGGTAAACAACACATTGACATAGGCAAAGAAAGACAATGTGTATGGGAAGGAGGGAGCGACAGAGGGACAATATGTGTCTTTGTAGCTGGGCTGGTAAAGAGAGACAGGACCTGTGGAGTTTTGGGAAGGACAACAGGGGTCTCCAATATCGTGTCACTTCCCAGCTGCAACCACCTACTTCTAGAAAATGCCATCTGCAAAATTAAATCCTGGGGAGGACAGTCCCAAAGAAACCGATAGCCTCTTGGCCGAAAATAAACTGGAAATTCAACACATTCTGGAGTGGGGAGTGAGGACCTGTGGGGTCGCACTACAGCATTTCTGGCACAAAGGCTGTTGGGAAACAGTGCCCAGTTTATGAGACAGAATATTGTCTAATATCAATGTTCCAGTCTTATAAAAAAGGCAAAATAAAAATTACAATGTACACGATTGGATCTGAGAGGAATATCAGAGATTGGGGGAGAGACAGAGAATCATATAATCCTCACAGCGTGGAAACAGGCCCTTTGGCCCAACAAGTCCACACTGACCCTTAGAGCATCCCACCAAGACCTAGCCCCCTAATTTACACAGCCCTGAATACTACAGGCAACTAGACATGGCCAATCCACTTAGCCTGTGGGAGGAAACCAGAGCACCCCCAGGAAACTCACGTAGACAGGGGGAGAATGTGCAAGCTCCACACTGACAATCACCCAAAGTTGGAATCAAACCCAGGTCACAGGTGCTATGAGGCAGTATTACTAACTACTGAGCCACCTTAAACTGCTTAGAAAAGAGAGAAAATGTGAAGTGTTTTGACCTTGGCAAACAGCAGGATTAGTCCCTCTTTGTCGTCCTGGAGACTTAATTGAATCCTAAACCAGCATCAGGGAGACACACAATCTGTCTGCAGTTACACTGCTGCTTGTGCGATCTTGCTGTGTGTCAAATTAGTTGCTGTGTTCCTGCAGTGTCTCAGTGTCAAAATGTCGTTTACAGAGGCTCTGATTTTATATTTTCTCTCTTTCTCTTGCTCTGTCCATCTCCTTCTCCCTGCACATTCCTCAATCTGGGGTATTTCCTCCTCTCATCATCCGCACTCCGCACCCCATCAATCTCTACAGATTTTCCCATCATTTTAAAACGCCAAGGCTGCAATGCGACGGGGTCAGGGTTACAAAATGACAATAGCGGCAAAATTTCAGAAACAGAGGTTTATATCGGAGAGAGTGTGGGGAAAACAGAGATGAGGAGAGACGGAGAGCTTGGAAAAGCAGGAATGGGAATAAGGTCAGTGGGCTGTGGGGATGAGGAGGTGCAGATGTTAGGTCGGGGACAGGGAATAGATATAAGGGCCGAGGTGGGGTGTGGCCTCCAGTCATTAAACATTGAAATTGCACAAGAAACAGTTCCCAGCACATGAGTGAAGATGACAGTCTGGGATATAGAGAATGAGACAGAAACAAGTCGGAGAGATACACAAACGTGAGGCGAGTGGGTGACAGTACTTTTAGCATTTGCAGCCTCTGGTTCCCAACTATGTGCGATATGGACAAAAACAAAGTTGCTGGAAACGCTGAGCAGGTCTGGCAACATCTGTGGAGCAGAAAACAGAGTTAACATTTCGGGTCCAGTGATCCTTCCTCAGGACTGATGGTGGCTGGGAAAACGTTAGTCTATATGCAGAAAATAGGGAGATGAGTGGGGCAGGGAGCAAACAATGAGATAGGGCCCAAAGAGAAAGAAAGACAGTTGGACAGACAAAGGATTTGAAAACGATCAGCTGGGAGGGTGAGTATCTATTAATGGGGACTGCTATTGCCCCCTCAGCCTATGGGTTACTGTTACATACGATGCGACGTTGTCTGCACAGCCACGGGCTGAGTTTTCTGACGGTCTAATATTGGGTGGACTGGATCATTCCTCCTTTTCCCCCAGCCCAGACCCACCCCACCTCTCATCACCCCCTCACTCCAAAATGTGATATTGATGTCGCGAATGTGTTCGAGACTTGGTGGGAAGATAAGAACACGTGGAAAACGTAAGGCAGGAAAGGGCATTTCAATCAAAACATACGGGAAATGGAGAGACAGAAAGAGACAGACATTGATCGATTCTCGCTGGCAGGAGAAAGCTGAGCAGAAATGGAGACATGGATGAGACAGAGGGAGTGGGGGCAAAGAGAGAGAGAGGGAGATAGAGGTAGAGAGATGGAGGAGTGAAAGTGGCAGAGAGAGTCAGATAGGGACAGAGTGAGGTGACTGCAGCAGTGGAAGGTTCATCATTAATATTTCATGTAGAAACAGCACCAGTCCCGGACAGAATGGGCACGAGGCTGTGTCTGATGAATGAGAGCGGCACAGAGGGGGGGCATCAGTCTTTTTTTTGTGCGTGTTCTTTTTTTACACCCCCGACTGTCAGACAATCAGCTGGAGGGATTAGTTTAAACATGGAGGGACGGAGGCAGAAAGGGAGAGAGAGAAAGTGATGAAGGAAGGAAAAGACACAAGCTCTGGGAGTGACTGTCCATCATTGAATCATTGCCCAGCCCCTCACAAAATAAACCCCAGGGACCAGTGAGAAAACATTAATCCTTTGATCCCAGTTGAAATCTGTTTCTATTGTTTGGGTTCAAAATCAGGGGAAGTGCTGATAAATTATGGAGATCTTAGAAGTCAGGCAGTGATGAGACCTCGTTTGCTTCTCTTTATTTTTGTTTCAAATCATCTTGGCTTTGATCTGTCTCTCTCCCTCTCCCCTGACAGACAAGAGCTTCGACACAGGCAGAGAGAGACATACAGAATCTAGGAGTAGGGATTGGTGAGCGGGGGGTTGGTGGGGGTGGGGGTTAGCTGGAGGACTGTGGAGGCTTGAATCACAGCCTCTGGAGGAAATATCTCTCCAGCCCTTCCCCTCAATCAGAAACACCGAAACAGTCCCGAGGCAGTTTGAGACATCTCCATTTCCCCGTTCTCTGAGTTTAATATCAATGGCTGTGCCAGTGGGGGTGTGGGGCACGTGTGTGATGTGTGAGTGTTATATTGTTGAAGTCCAGGCAGCTAGCAGTGGGATCTTGCTGTGCTGGGGGAAATTGTCAGATTGTGGAAGGCAGCAAACGGTGGGATCTAGCTGTGCGTCTGGTGCTTTTTTTTCTTTATTTTAATCAATTTTCATGCCTCTTTCAGTCTGTCCGCGGTCCCTTCCTGAGGCAACTTTATTCGAGAGCTGAAACTAGAGACGATGCAGAGACACTGAGAACCAAATTGTTGCGTCGTGTGGAATCTTTAGACAAGAGGTGGAACCAGAGAGAGAGAGAGAGACTGACCAAGAAAATTATAATAAACCATCCTGTCTTCTTGTCGATCATTTGCACACTCACACGCTCACAGGGAAAATGAATTGTGAGGCTCATGCAGTCTCTGGTGTTGGTCAGAGGCTGAGATCTGGGTTGGGGGCTGGGGGAGTCCAAGGAGCTAAAAGGACGCAGCTGTAGAGCCTGATCCCACAGATTCCACTGCCTCCCTCCAGAGCTCCCTGACTCTCCCACATCTTTCTGTAAATCGTTGTCTCCCTCCCATCCTTCAAATCTCCCCCCAATCCCCTAGGATCCCACACACTGACTCTTTCATCCCTCCCCTGGTTTTCAGGATCGGTTTCATTGTTCAGTTTTTCCGATCTCCAACTTTCCTTGTTCACCTCACTCCACATTTTTCTCTCTCTCTCTCTGCCTCTCTCTGCCCTTTGGGATTTTGCTATTACTGCTAGAGGGTAATTTGATCTGCAACCCCGCTTCCTCTGTCTCCATCACTCGTTGTCGATGGTTTCTCTCTGTCCACTCTTCTCACCTTCGATTTCTCTCTGTCCTTCCATCTCTTCCCTTCTATCTGTCCTTTCTCAAGCTCACCCTGGGATTTTTCTCTCTGTCTGTCCTTTCCCATTCTCTCCCGGTGTTCTCACTCGCTCTCTCTCTTCCCTCCTCCCGGGTTTATTTTCCCTCTCCCTTTCTCACTGCCCTTTTTCATGTTCTCAATGGGATTTTGCTCTCTTCCTCTGTGTCTGTCCTTCTGTCTCTCCCTGTGTTTTCTTTTTGTTCTGTTCCCCCCTCCCCCATCCCTCTGTCTGTGTCCATCTCCCTCTCTCTCTCTCTCTCTCTCTCTCTCTCTCTCTCTCTCTCTCTCTCACTCTCTCCGGCCTCTATGTCCCATCCCCTCTTTCTCTGCCTGTGTCTGTGCCACCCCCTCTCTCCCCATGGCTTTTATCTCCCTCTGTCTGTCTATCCCTCTTTTCACCTCTTAGATTCTCTCTCTCTGTAATTCACTCTTTCTCTTACCCATGTCCCCCTCTGCCTTTCACGCTCTCTCTCTCCATCCCTTTCTGACATTCACTCAGTCTGTCTCTTTATCTCCCCTCCCCTCCCTCTCTGTCCTTCTCTCCGTCTTTCCATTGGTAATGCAGTGGGACCTTCCCATCTGTTTCCCATCTGCTTGAGTTTTACCCCCACCTCTGATCTCTCCAAACTGAAAGAGGGAGGGGATTGTTACATAAATCACCTTCCTCAGTGAGGTGGCAAGGGTCTGTCTGGGAACTGGGATGTTGCTGTGCAGTAAATCTGTCAGTGAAAAGGCCAGATAGCCTCTGTCCATACTCCCTGTGCCCTCCAGCCCCCTGTGCAGGGGCATCGATTCAGTAAGGAGGTGGAGAATGAAGTCGATTGTGCACAGATGGAGGTACAGAGGAGTATTTATGCTTGGTGGGAGTGTCATGGAGGTACTAGAACATAGAACATAGAACATTGAACATTACAGCGCAGTACAGGCCCCTCGGCCCTTGATGTTGCGACGACCTGTGAAACCAATCTGAAGACCATCTAACCTATACTATTCCATTATCATCCATATGTTTATCCAACGACCATTTAAATGTCCTTTAAGTTGGCGAGTCTACAACTGCTGCAGGCAAGGCATTCCATACCCTGACTACTCTCTGAGTAAAGAATCTACCTCTGACATCTGTACTGTATCTATCACCCCTCAATTTAAAGCTATGTCCCCTCGAGCTAGCCGTCACCATCCGAGGAAAAAGGCTGTAACTGTCCACCCTATCTAATCCTCTGATCATCTTCTTTGTCTCTATTGACTCACCTCTTAACCTTCTTCTCTCTAACGAAAACAGCCTCAAGTCCCTCAGCCTTTCCTCAGAAGACCTTCCCTCCATACCAGGCAACATCCTGGTAAATGTCCTCTGCACTCTTTCCAATGCTTCCACATCCTTCTTATAATACGGTGACCAGAACTGCACGCAATACTCCAAGTGTGGCCGCACCAGAGTTTGGTACAGTTGCAACATGACCTCACGGCTCCGAAACTCAATCCCTCTACCAATAAAACCCAACATACCGTACGCCTTCTTAACAACCCCATCAACCTGGGTGGCAACTTTCAGGGATCTATGCACATGGACACCTGCTCGTCCACACTACCAAGAATCTTACCATTAGCCCAGTACTCTGTATTCCTGTTACTCCTTCCAAAGTGAATCACCTCACACTTTTCCGCATTAAACTCCATTTGCCACCTCTCAGCCCAGCTCTGCAGCTTATCTATGTCCCTCTGTAACCTGCAACATCCTTCCACACTATCCACAACTCCACCGACTTTAGTGTCATCCGCAAATTTAATAACCCATCCTTCTACTCCCTCATCCAGGTCATTTATAAAAATGACAAACAGCAGTGGCCCCAAAACAGATCATTACGGTACACCACTATTACCTGAACTCCAGGATGAACATTTCCCATCAACCACCACCCTCTTCTTACAGCTAGCCAATTTCTGATCCAAACCGCTAAATCACCCTCAATCCCGTGCCTCCGAATGTTCTGCAATAGCCTACCATGGGGAAGCTTATCAAACGCTTTACTGAAATCCATATACTCCACATCAACTGCTTTACCCTCTGTGTAGTCACCTTCTCAAATAAGTCAATAAGGTTTGTGAGGCACGACCTACCCTTCACAAAACCGTGTTGACTATCCCTAATCAAATTATTCCTTTCTAGATGATTATAAATCCTGTCTCTTATAATCCTTTCCAACAATTTACCCACAACCGAAGTAGGGCTCACTGGTCTATAATTACCAGCGTTGTCTCTACGCCCCCTCATGAACAAGGGAACAACATTTGCTATCCTCCAGTCTTCTGGCACTATTCCTGCAGACAATGACGACAAAAAGATAAAAGCCAAAGGGTCTTCAATCTCCTCCCTAGCTTCCCAGAGAATCCTAGGATAGATCCCATCTGGCCCAGGGGGCTTATCTATTCTCAGACTTTCCAGGATTGCTCACACCTCCTCCTTATGAACCTCAATCCCATCTAGTCTAATAGCCTCTATCTCAGTATTCTCCTCGACAACATTGTCTTTTTGATGTGTGAATACTGATGAAAAATACTCATTTAGCGCCTCTCCTATCTCTTCGGACTCCACGCACAACTTCCCACTATTTTCTTTGACTGGCCCTAATCTTACTCTGGTCATCCTTTTATTTTTGACATACCTATAGAAAGCTTTCGGATTTTCCTTGATCCTACATGCCAAAGACTTCTCGTGTCCCCTCTCTCTTTTGGTCCTTCCTGGCTAACTTGTAACTCTCAAGCGCCCTAACTGAGCCTTCACACTTCATCTTTACATAAGCCTCCTCCTTCTTTTTGACAAGAGATTCAACTTCTTTAGTAAACCAACTGGGAGTTGAAGCTGCATGAGGGGCAAATAAAAACTGAAAGGCTGAACTTTTTTGTGAGGATCAATATATTTGTGGGGTAAACCTCAGGACGAAAATATTAAAATGTGGTGCAAAAAATTGTGGGGGGTTTAATACTTGAGGGAACGCAATATTTGTTTCGGGGAGCATAAACTTTGGGAATGTGGTACAATATTGAGAGGGTAGGGCAAAATTGGGGAACCACTTCAAAGGGAGGTGTTAAAGAGTGGGGTAAAACTATGAAGCAGTGAAACATGTTAGGAGAAATACATGGGGAGCTGCAGAAAATGGTAGAGGGGAGAATGTGAACTGATGGGGATATACAGGAGACTCAAAATTCGGTGACACAACAGTCTACGGGCAAATGTGGCTGGGATCACATTTCAGTGTGTCCAAATTTGACACTTTCGGATGAAGATAAAAGTTTGAGAGTGAGGGGGCGGGAAAAAGACAAAAAAGTGCAGACGGAGAGAAATGAGACAGGTAGAAAAGAGACAGAAAAAGATGGAGACAGGGAACAAAGGAGAGGGGAGGGGACAAAGTGAGGGAAAATTAAGTAAAGAGATTCAAAAGTTGAATTTGTGATAGTTATAGACATTGGCGAGAGAACGATCAAACGAGGGACTAGAAGAGAAACTTTGAGAGAAAGAGACAAAGGCACAAAGCAAGAAAGAGAGAGAGAGAAACTGAAGAGAAGGCAGTCAGAGACAGACAGGAGTTCAGGGAAGATACAGGGTCTGAAGCGGTGATACTCTCCATTGCTGTTGGCCCCAGCTCTCTCACTCAGTGGTTTCTCACACTCCCTCTCTCCTATGAGGGACAAACCCTGCTCCTGGGGTTTGCTTCAGCCTGGAGCTGCTTCAGGGAAGGAGTAGCAAAGGTTAAAACCTTGCATTGATATTCCAGAAGTACTGTCTATCCTCTCACTCTCTCTCTCTCTCTCTCTCTCTCACACACACACACACACACACACACACACACACACACACACACACACGTCCCAGGCTTGAAATCCAACAGAGATGACACAGAGTTTTCTGCTGCCACATCCCACAAGGAAACACAATGTGTTTGCACAGACCAACACAAGGTGCGAGTGGCACTGATCTTAACCAGTAAAGTCAGTGAGTTTACTTTTAATGAGTTTCCGAGAATGAATATCAGTCTATTTCACAGATGGACTTCACATGATTACATGGATCTGTTGCATGAGTGGACATTTCTTCATCGTACAAATGATTATGAGTTTCCTAAACACATTTACCTCCTCCCCGACAACAGCCGAGGGACTTCACCGCACTGTCCCATTTTCTCATTGATATTTCATCAAGAAAAACTGGGAATTATCTGATTGACACAAACTCTGTTAAAGATAGTTAAACTCAGGGCAGTGTAACTTACTGCACACAGAGTCCATATATATTGTCTGTTTCTGCGTGTCTGCTTTTGTGTCTGCCAGTGTCTGTATATCTGTACCTCAGAGTGTGCCTCTTTGTCTACCTGTGTGTTTAGCTTTCTGTATGTGTATGTCTCTGTCTGTACATATGTGTGTGTGTGCATATATTTGTCTGTGTGTATTTCTGCGTCTGTGTGTTTCTGTCTCTGTATGTGTCTGTGTGCCTGTCTGTCGACCTATCTCTGTGTGTTTGTAGTTCTGTGTGTGAAGTAATGTACTCTCTGCTGTTTTGAGGGTGAATCCATTGAAATGGTGTTAACCATCACCTCTCCACTCCTTCTCTCTGTCCCTTTTATGTTTAAAGTGATTCAATGGTCATGTTGATGTGTGTCTCCATATGTGTGTCTCTGTGTGTCTATCTCTGCCTGCAATGAGACTCACTTTGAAAAGTTTGAATGAAATAATGAATTTTAAAAAGTGATGAAACAAAGGCTCAGAGTCTCTCTATCCATCGCTCTCCCCCACCCCTTTTTCTCTCTCTCTCTCTCCCCCTCTCTTTTCCTCTTGAGTTTAAAGTGATACAGTGCCATCCTCTGGTGGCCTCCCCATGCGACTATAAAAGCGGCAGAGTTTTGTTTGGAGAAATCATCAGAACCTATTAATCTCTCAGATTGCACCGTTGTTTTGTTCTTCAAAGAAGCGGCAAGATATGGCACTGGGGGCGAATTGTGCATGCGCACGCGCGGCTTGCACCTGTGTGTCTGTGTTGCTGTGAGCTCCTCTGTCTTTCGCTGACTGAACCTCTGGTGTTTTCACCCTCCACCATCTGCTGAACTGTGACATGGAGAGGCCAGCAAAGGTTTATTTATTTAATGCCACAGTTATCGTAATACAGTGAAAAGCTTTGGTCATGAACAGTACAGGCAGATTGTAGTAAGGCAAGGATGAACAGATCAACAAGACATAGACAGAGGCATACAGGTTACAGATCAATGTTCGGAAGATCACCGTTATTTGAGGCCAGAGAGTCCATTCATCAGTCTGATAATGGCCAGGAAGAAGCTGTTCCTTAATCTGCTCCTGCGTGTGTTCAGGCTCCTATATCTTCGGCCTGACGGAAGACGTTGTAGGAGATCATTACTGGAGTGCTATGGGTCTTTGGTGATGTCGGCAGCCTTTCTGCAGAAGCACGATGGGGGAATGGAATCCATGGATGGCTTCTGTGATGGCACACCACCTTCTGTAGTTTCTTACAGTCCTGAGCAGGACAGTTGCCATATCAGGCTGTTATGGACCTGGACTGTATGCTTTCAATGCTTATGGACATGTGTAATTTCCTGAGCTGCCTGAGGAAGAAGTAGCGCTGTTGTGCCTTCTTGCCTTTCGCATCTACGTGGAGAGTCTAGGACAGGTTTTCTCTTATCGTCACTCTGAGTAACTTGACACTCTTCGCCCTCCCAACCTCCTTTCCATTGATGTAAATGGGGGCGCGATCTCCATTCTTTCTGAAGTCAGTTCTTTAGTTTTACTGACATTCAGATAGATTTTTTTCGTTGTACCACGTCACTAAGCCCTCCATCTCCCTTCAGTAGTTTGACTCTTCATTGTTAGATACCTGCCCCACTACCGTGATTTCTTCAGTGAACTTGCAGATGGCTTTCGTTCAGAATTTGACAACACTGTCATAGATGTAAAGCGAGTACAGTAGAGTGCTGAGGAGGCATCCTTGTGGGGCTTCAGAGTTGACTGTTCCTCTGGAAGAGGTGCAGTTATCTGTCTTCACTGATTGCGGCCTGTGGGTCAGAAAGCTGAGGATTCATTTGCACAGGCGGAACTGAGACCAAGGTCATGGAGATTTGAGGGTGGCAATGTATCACTTTAAACACAAGAGGACAGTCGGGAGTGAGACCCGGGACTTTACCTCTCTCTCTCAACCACTCTGTCTCCCTCCCTCACCCTCTCTCTCGTTCTCTCTCTCTCTCTCTCCCCCTCTTCCCGACTCGCCCACCCCACCCTCTCTCTCCTTCTCTTTATGCCTCCTTCTTTCCGTCCCTTTCTCTCCCTATCTTTCTCTCTCTCTCTCTCTTTTTCCCTTCGAATCTGGCCCATCATTCGGAAAGCGTACGTCGATCTCTGTGTGATTGATCTTTACCTTCCTGTCAGAAGGTTCAGAAGAGGGGTGTGAAAGAAAATTCGAGAAGCAAAGTGGGATGATGAACAAAGATAGCTAACATTTTGGAGATACTAAATATCTGTGATTAACTTATTGTCGAGAATGCGTTTCTTGAGAGCACTGATCACAACCCTTCCACCATTTCATTGATGACTCAAAGATAATTGATTGGATACAAATTAACTTAACTGGACTTTTGCTGGATATTGTGCTCAGGGCATTGCTGGATAGATGCTAGTGTTGTAGATATACTGGCACATCTTGGCTCATGGCCGGGCCAGTACTGAAAGACAAATATTCTGTGTTATTGGTGGAAGGTTGTCAGGAGCTTCAACTTTGGCAATGTCCAGTTCCTTCAGCCATTTCCTGATATTACATGGAGTGAATCAAATTAGCTCAAGATTGACATTCATGACGCTGATCTCCTCAGGAAGAGGCCATGATGAGAGGGCACAAAAGGTACATCTGTGTGATCTGCCTGTACTGCACGCAAAACAACATTTTCCAGTGCATCTGGATACAAGGACTATGATAAACGAAATCAAATCTATGTGATGGGTCATCAACGCAACACCTCGTATTGAGAATACTTTGCTGTTTGGCTCTATTTAATAAATACTTATTGTTTATAAATTGGAATTTTAGATACAGTCAGTAGAATGGTGTATTTTCTCACTGGCCCCTGAATTGAGAGAAACATTGAAATGTCTCCCTGCAACCCTGTGAGAGATAAGGTTGAACAAACCGGCACGGGTTGCAGTCTGTTACCTTAGTGGCAGGCTGCTTTATTGCTGGAAAATTGAATTGAAATGAGAAAATCCTGGCAGGATTCATTAATGAGTGAATTTGTTTGATTGATCAATTTGAGTAAAGGGATATTTCAGCACAATCTTCAGCTGCTGTCTAAACTTAGTCCGGGTCACGGCATAAATTGCGGTGTTTGTCAGCAACTGAGGAGCTGCAGCATGAAGCCCAATTCGTGCAAAAAGTAGTCGAGATATACAGATCCATACCCAATCCATGTCATCCGGTTCCATATATAATACACCATTAACATTGACCATAACAGGATGAAAATGGCCGAGATCACAAACAGTAAAGTGATGGACTTTTATTGATTTTTCATTTCTGTATCACACTGAACGTCCCCTTTGGTGTGATCCCTGAGTCTCCTACGGGCTCTGCTGGTCACTAAAATGTGTCTGACAGTGAAAACATTGAGCATCATAATCAGGAGAAATCGTAGAGCCGGGTTTAGAATGTGATGGAGAAACTCGATTGTGGCCAAGACCCAAGAGATATAAACATCACTTATTACATAACAAAACCAAGGGGCGTTCTTCAGCCGATACAGACCAGTGAGCATAAAATACCAGAAAACGTTCTTTAAACAGCTCAGCACAGTCACTATTCCCAGAACCACAGCCGCAATTTTCTCACTGCAATATTTATTTTTCTGCTTCAGGGAACAAATGGCCACAAATCGATCAAAGGTGCAAGTGACAGTGAACCAGACAGAATAGTCAGTGGCTGCATTAAGCAGGACGGCATGAATATTACACACGGGGATGGAGTATCTTAGCAAATAAAACTGTTCTGGATAAACAATGGGAATGTGTCTCAATATCAGGTCGAGGATAATGACCTTTAGATCCGCCACTGCCATCACCGCCAGGTAACGTCTGACACATGGAGGCAATCCACAATCTTTATAAAGCACGACGAAGATCGTTACTACGTTAACTATGAGTAAGGAAAACAAACAAATTATGCATCAGCCTGGAGCCAAATTTACTGGTTGATTGAGGACCTCTTGGGATTTTCAAATTTATCACTGTATTCAGAGATTTACTGAAATAATTGGAGTTGAAATAACAAACGGTAAGTTCTGAATCACCTACAAAAATGTGACGTAAAACACAAGAAACATTCCCTCCCCAAACACACAGATACACACCCATAAGAACAGATGATTTCCAGAACATTACCACACGTTCCATCACTCAAGAACAGAAACAGGTCACTTCTTCAGAGTTCCTAATATGGACGGTGAAAATATTGACGCCCTGCAACATTCTCTCCAATTGTTGGTTGGAACTTTTTGTTTTTTAGACCAAATTGTGCTTCACCAGAGGCACACTGACGATATTGCCTAGTAAGTTTATGAAACGTTTGTATCCAAACCCACTGGCTCAGCCAGCAGGTCTACAACTTAAGACAATACCTTGAACATATGATGTAAGAACCTCTTTTACAATCATGCAGATGCCATTCCTCATTCAAGGATCACCCCTCCTCCTCTCAACCTTCTTTTCATTTTCGTCCAACACTCCCAAACGTAAACTGTCAATATCAATCACCCTGTATCCATGTCTCTCTTATGCCATTAGATCATATCCATTTACCTCAATGTACGCATTGAATTTCTCAAGCGTGTTTGAAAATGAATTACACATTCAGATTGCATGCTTTTCATTCAGTTTTTTAAACTATTGTTCTCTGCTCGATTGCCGCCTTTATTCCCAAGTTTGACCGTCAAGAAACAGTGTGACATCGTCATACACACAGAATCAGACCCAAAGAGTAACGTACCCTTAAGCACCCTCACCATCCCTGGGTATATCCTGTTACACCGGCAAGTCAGGCCCACCGGTGGTCGTAGCACGGTAGAATAGAGTCGGGAAAGGAGCCTCCCTGGAATTTCCCAACATTGATTTCAGAACCCGAGAAATAGAACAAAGAACAAAGGAAATTACAGCACAAGAACAGGCTTTTCGGCCCTCCAATCCTGCACCCACATGCTGCCCCTCACAACTAAAATCCTATACCCTTCCGGGGGCAGTTTCCCTCTATTTCCATCCATTCATGTATTTTTCAAGACACCTTTTAAAAGTCACGATCGTATCTGCTTCCTCTAGTCGCCCCAGCAGCGAGTTCCAGGCACCCACCACCCTTTTCGTAAAAATCTCATGGTAACAGGTCAAGGATGGTCAAGGAGCTCGCCTGATTATGGACAGCTACTGCCCTCCACACCATCTCTCGATGAGAAATCAGTTCTCGTTGATTTTGGAAACAAATCATAGGAATCACAGAGGGTGACCAGGCTCAGAAAGTACTCTGAGTGTGACACTTCAACGTCCATCACCAAAAGTGTCTCCAGAGACCTGCCACAGGCTGAGCAGGGTGCGACCTGAAAAACATGGCAGCCAGACTGTGGGAAGTGATGAGTGAACCAACAAGGAAATATTCTCTCGAAACGTCTTGTCATAGATGCGTCTGTCTCTGACAGTACCTGTAGGAGTACGCAGCACACAGTCCCGGCGGAGGGAAATTCTCATCTTCATATCAAAGTTACTGCCCACTGGGATAAGATAGTGTTTATCGGTTTACCAGAAAATGATGACTGCACTGACACAGTCATCAACTATTTGTCAACGATATCAACGGTTTTGATAAATGGAACAAATGAATTCTAACTAAATTTGTCGATGACGCTATGATAGGTGGGAAGCGAAGTTTTCAAGAGGAGTTAGAGAGTCTATAAATGTATAAGCAATAGACAGTTTGGTCAGAAACAAAGAAGAAGAGAGTGAATGAACAAGCTCACTAATGCGGTTAGTAATGGTTTCTATAGTGAATACCTAGATTCAGAGTCTCAGCAGTAACAATAAGTGACCAGGAGTTAATGAGTAAATGGAGTAAAAGAACAGAACAGTAATACAGTTACGCCTGGTTGATAGATATAGTAACTGAACAATGAGACTTACCAGGGACACCAACAATAGCTAGGATAGGATAATAAAAACATTGAATAATGTAAACTACATGTCTGATCCGCTGTGATAATGACATCGAATCATAAAAAGTAGAAAGAAACCAGAAACTAGAGGATAAACCCCTGTCCATTGTTGTAACATTCCAGTCTAATGTTCTCAGATTCTGATCTTGCCTCCCCGTCTCTCTGGAGTTGTTGATCTTTGTTCGTGCTGTAGGTGATGCTCCCGCTCATACTAAGGGATAACACAGAGAACAGGCCCCATTTATCATTCAAAAATGAAACTCTCCACTGGGATAATTAGACTCCGTGGAGACTTATATTAATAACAGTCATCGAACAAACAGGTTCAGTTAACTCCCTCCTGACAACACTTTTCATATCACAATAAAAGAGAACATATACTCAGTCTGGATATAATGGATGAGGGTTGCTGAGGGATGGAACATGAATCTTTTACTCCTTTTAATATATCTTCCCTGTATGTCGGAGTCGTTCCAGAACACTGCAGCGTTGTATATGTTCCACCTTGTTTATGAAAGGCGACAGAGTTAAAACAACAGAGCAGCTACATAAAATGACCGGTAAGGAAATTCCTAGAGACCATAAACGAGGGTAATAATATTTATTGCTCATTGGCTTTCTGTAACGTTGCTCCTTTTACGAAATGTTGTGTTATCAAATCCTTTCATGACGTTGAGACACCAATCAGAACACTGAGGCTGCAGCTCAGGAACGGGAGAAAACAATTCTGTCCCAATATGCCTATGACAGCGCAATACGAGTAGGCCATTCAGTCCACACTAGCCTATTACCACTTGAAGAGGTGGTAAGCTGGAATATTGTTACATTTTGCAAAAGAAATCGTTCAAAACATAGACAAGATAGGGAATGGGAAGGGTTTAAGGGGATATGGACCAAACGTGGATAATTGGATCTAGCTGAGTGGGTACCATGGTCAGAATGGGCCAGCATGGTCCGAAGAGCCACACAGTTTGCTGTATTGCTTTCTGACTCTGAGTGTTAGTGCAGCTGTATGAGGTGCTACTGAGAAGGTACCTAGAGTACATTGTGTTGTTTGTGTTTTTTCCATTTGGGAAGGGAGAGACCCCCATCAGATACCGTTTAGTAGCTGCTCAAAATCCATGGGTTGCTGCGCGTTTTTATAGAACATAAAACATAAAGCAGTACAGCAAAGTACAGGCCCTTCGGCACATGATGTTGTGCCAAACTTTCACCCTAAACTTAAGGTCTATCTAACCGCCGCCCCTACGTTATACTATCATCCATAATTTCCCGAACCTGTTACAATGGTGCAAGAGGAGGCTATTGAGCCTCTTGAGTCTGTTCTATTAGAATAGAAGAAGGCCAGCCAGCCTCTTGGGTCTGTTATGGAGGGAGAAGAGGGCGCCATTCACCCTCTCCAGTCTCTTGCACAGGAACCGGAGGAGACCATTCAGCCTCTATGGCCTGTTGGAGCTGAACAGGAGGGGACCATTCAGCCTGTCGGGTTTATTTCAGAAGAACAGGAAGAGGCCATTCAGCTTCCACAGTCTGTTAAACAGGAATACGAGGAGGCCATTCAGCCTCTCACATTTGTTATACAGGAACAGAAGAAGACCACTCAGGCTCTCGAGTCTGTTATACAGGGATAGGAGGAAGCCATTCAGCATCTCGAGTCTGTTAGAGAGGACAGGAAGAAGCCATTCAATTCTCGATTCTATTACACAGGAACAGGAGAGACCATTCAGCCTCTCGAATGTGTTACACAGGAACAGGATGAGGCCATTCATCCTTTCGAGACTTTTTATGCAGGTGCAAGTGGAGGCCATTCAGGCTTTTGAGCCTGTTACAGAGGAACAGGAAGTGACTGCTCGGCTCCTCAAATATATCGTAGAAAAGCACAGCCAGTCAGCTTGCTTGCTCAATTTCAGTGAGAAAAACACACAAATACATTAATCAGATTCTGAGGATGTTTTACAGAAATAGGAGAAAGGCTCTCAGTCAATAGAAGCTGTAAGGAACGTGAAGAGGCCAATAAGTCCCTCAATTCCATTCCACGGGAAGAACAGGAGAAAGCACAGCAATTCGAACTAATTATTCAGAAACAGGAGGACGACATCTATTTTCACAAACCTGGTACGCAGGAACAGGAGAGAGCCATTCAACTGCTTCAGGCTGGTACACAGGTAAATCTGGAGGGCAGTGAGCTACGAGGGTCCTGTTACCCAGGAATAAGAAGAGGCAACTCACCCCTCACGAGTATGATACAATGGGAGAGAAGAAGAATTGAGTTGTTACAAACAGAAATATATGAAAAAGTTGCATGAGTAGCCCATTCAATCCTGCTCCCGCATTCAACATGATCATGGCTGATCTAATTTTGACCATTCATTTCATTTTTCAGAGACTCCCTTCTTTGCAGCCTCTGTTCCACTTGTTGGTCATGGTGCAGATCTAGATGCTGTAACTGAAGTCATTATGGCTCATCCAGAGTGAACTACCAAAACCGTCGGTCTTCCTGAATGCTCACAGTAGCTTCAAGGCAAAGCGTCCAGGAAACCAACCCCAGCATTTCCACTAACTTTTCAATACCAGAATTAAGTCAAACGCCACTCAAACCCAAGTTGTAAGCCTAGGCTGAATCAATAACAGTCGAGGGGATTCCTCATATTACTGAACATATGATCAGCAAAGAGAGACTAACTCAGACGTTCAATAGACAGGCACAGAACAATTTGCAAAGAAGTGATCAAAGCTGCTGAAACCCCCTGTTCAACATGCATCACTGTGCAGGACACTCGGAAGTGGAAAGTGTGCAAAATACGCAAAAGAGAGTGCAAAATTGTTTCTCAGCTTCTTAACAGGTGAGCAAAATCAAAGATAAGGGAAAGACAGAGGGCAGTTATTCACAGTAACACTGAACAATTATGTAATGGACAACAAACTGCAGAATTATGGGGGAAGACAGAGCAATGAAACTAGCTGGAAGAGTCAGACTTTGAGGTGTCCCGTCATAAGAATGAGAACATAAAATAAAGGCATTGCCAGGTCAGCTGAAATGGTTAGTTATCTTGCATTCTCAGTCCACCTCACAGAACCAGTCCAGAAACCATAAACCCAGATGAGATATCTGTTTAACATGGATCCATGTGCAGACTAGGACAGACTACTGCTCAATACAACATGGTACTCTGTCCAGAGTGGAATACAGTGCAGATATCACCAGTCATTTGTCCATAATCCTGGTCTAGAAATCTGTCCAGCAAACCACAATAGTGCATTAATCTATACATCCAGGCTAGATGTCTGTCCAGCACGGGAAACAGCACAGACACGCCAGTTCAGTGTTTTATATTCTCCACCCTGATTCTGCCAGAAACAGACTACTGAGACATAGCCTCCATGTCGAAGGAGAATGACAGGTGATGCACGGGAAAACTACCACTACCCTGTCCGAGCTTATCGTTCTGAGTTAAAAGTGTGTCGCTGTTCCTTCCGTGCCACTGGGTCTGAGTCCTTAAATTACATGCCTAACAGCATCACGGCTGTACCTACATGCCAGGGAGTTGAAGTGTTCAAGAAAGTAAATTTACACCTCCATCTCTGCAGTAATTAGGGACAGGCATTAAATCCTATCCCAGTGAGTGACGTCCACATCCGAGGCACACGTGTGCAAAAGTTGCATTTTCCAGTTGGACTCCTGCAATCGGTGGGGAACAACTTCAGAAGCAGAGAAGGCGAGTGAAATGAAAGTGAACAGTCATGATGGTTTGGAGGCATGAGACAGGAAGTGAGTATGCACCTGTTGATGCAAGACTCAATGTCGGTGCTGATAGATCAGACTTTACTGCCCACTATTTACACCGACTCACCCATCACTCCCAGTCAATTTACCACAATCACCCTGTTCCTCTTGCGAGGGTCCCTCGCTGTGCATTTACGCGACTCCCGAGGGGATGAACCAGTCCTTTTTTTGCAGTCAGTTTAAACAGGTGAAGTATCAGTTTTAGACCAATATAAGAGGAGATTGTCTCCTTCTGTGCATTTTCGAGGAGAATGTTCATCTGTGAACTATCTATATTTGCAAAAGCGGGTTTGATTGAAATTCTCATTCAGCAAAATGGATAAAGAAAAGGTTGTACTGATTGCACGTTTAAAGAAATGCATATAGCGGTGGGAAAAGCTAAACTCTGCGTTGTGCTGCGGCTTCGCTGGGTAACACGCCTTCATAGTAAATAAAAGATCCTAGGTTCATAATCCCAGTGGCGCCTGTGCTTTATGTGCACCACTGCCCGTTTAAACTTCTCTCAAATTCCAATCAGCCGTGTTCATGCACAGAAGTGAGGATGTCTTCCTGGAGTTTGGTGGAATATGAATTCTGTTTCAAATTCTCACAGCTCATCATAGTTTCAGTGAAGAACCGTCTGCTTTCCTCAGGCCTAAGGGACAGACGTATTAGCCCAGTTCTACAGCCAGTGGGGTGATAAGCCGTTCAGCGACTACACTCTCCGAATTTCGTACTTTTCAAAATGCAGCAATGGGAAATGCGGGATATGGACAGACGGAATGTGGGAGAACACGAAAGGTGCTGAACTGGATATGTAGAGACTCATATTGATATAGACATTGAAAGGACCAATTCTTCATTCGAAATGGCTGCTGAGGGACAGAGCAGAAAAGGAAAAGCCAACCATTGAAGCAGAACCTTTCCGCACCTCAGGGAAATCGATGCAGCATTAGAGCTAATAAATTCCTTTTAAAGTTGTCAGAATAATGGTTGGAAACTAAGGATACATTTTGATTAATATGCTGATTCGACATATAAAAGTGATTATTTCCCTGGCATTATAATATAGAAGTGCATAAATAACCTAGTTCTGATGAAAGGTCGGTGGATCCCAAGCGTTTACTTTGTTTCACTCCACAGGTCCTGCCAGACCTGCTGTGGTTGTCTATCGATTCCTGTTTTTGTTTCAGATTTCCGCAGTTCTTTGATACATGTTAGCATGAACATCGTTTGGGATAAAGTAGGTTACCTCGCTGCCCCTTTCCTGATTCTGAAAATCAGTCAACAGTGTTGTGGTCACGAAAAACTAGCAGAAGAGAATTTGCACTCCCTGACCGGGAGTAATACCCGGGCAGCGGCAGTGAGAACGCGGAATCCTAACCACTAGACTGCCAGGGAAGGTGCTGATAATACAGCTTTTGTTTTTGTTTCCATTTTTTTGTTCTTTTTGGCTGCAGAATAGTTTCTCTGTCATCGAGTTTTTGTAACGTGGAAAAAGAACATTTGGCCCAACGTGTCAGTTCGTGTCTTCAGCATGCATCTATTCTGTTCCCAGCTTCCAGAATTTGGCCTTCCATTTTGTTTGACGTTTCCAGCGGAAATATCAATTAGATTATCCCAGTAATCAATGAATGGGACCGAGCTTTCGTGGTAGTACAACTGTGTTACAATTCTCTTGCAGAGCTCATCCTCATCTTTAGCCACAGAGTGAGACTCATCCCCGAGGGTACAGAGGCCGCAGGATTACACCCGCTCTATGTGCTTCACGTTCACTCTCCAACCCCACGCACTTTTCACTGACAAAAGGCACCTTTACATGGAACGCAAGCAAGTTCTGCAGGCAATGAGAACTGTTGTTGTTAGCTCAGATATGAAGTGGACAGTGAGCTGAAATGGTCCCAAACGCTGCTCATGCGCAACTTTTAATTTCCAATTACTTCAGCTCCTTGGAATCTGACAACAAAAACGCCGGCACATATTTCTCTTTGGAAGCATGCGTCAATTTGCAAAGGTAGAAAAGCTTTGCACTGAACTCAAGCCAGATAGGACTCGCACCTACAATCTTTTAATCCGAAGTCAGATACGTTACCTATAGTGCCACTGGTTCAACACACAAGTCGGTAAATTACATCTTATCGAGTTGTGATGTGAACAGGGTCCGAAGTGGAAATGTGACTCACAAGGGGAACACCAGCAAAGATAATCGCTGTCACTGTTTCACTTCGAATGTCCCCACTTTGTAAAGCAGTGAAGTTCACTGGCAAAGGAAACACATTTGTCCTCAGGTGCCTGCCTCAGTGTCGCCTGTTTCTCTGCTGAACCTTGCCATCATTTTGTTCACAGTCACCGTCCTTGTTTATGATTCATACTCTGAATCATGGTCTCTTTGAGTCAAGACTGTGAACAAATTCAGCGAGAAACTTTCCGTCAATACTAGCCTAGGCTCTGGAATCGGATAAGTTGAACGATGCCTTTATTCATGAAGCCCCTTCAGCGCAGCTCAGCGTCTTAAAACAGTCTCCTGTTAGCACCAGCCTTTTTTTAGTCCCTTGCTGCAGTACATCTACTAAACAACATCAGATTATTACAGCTCTGCTTTCTTTACATTGTAACCAGGGCGATAATGTCAACTGTTATGAAGCTTAGAGAGCGAAACATTTCTGGTGAAGGTCGTTCTGATGTGAAGAATAGACAGAGAGCGTGTACACGTCAGATGACAAGGGTTATTGTTAACATATTTCGTGTTCCAATGGTTCGGATTCAGGGCTTGCAACGCCCAGCCCTGGATACAATTCTCAGTCAGGAACTGAAATTTTCTTTCTCGTGTGTGAATGACCCAAACTAAAACGATTTCCTGGTCTCTGAATAGGCCAGCATCAGTCCAGTCAGAGTTTACACTCATTGAGAAGGGCAATGACAGCAGATACACACGAAATCTACCTTCCGTATGTCCCCCTCCAAGCATCTCATCATTCTGAATTGGAAATATATCATTGTTCCTTCAGTGTTGCTGGGTCGCAATCCTGGAATGGCCTCACAACTGGCAAAATGGATGTACTTCCGTGCCACGAATTTCAGGAAAGTGGCTCATCACCTCCAACTTTGGAGTAATTAGAGATGGACAATGAAACTTCAGATTCAGATTGTGATTTGACATTAAGAGCAATTGTCCTTTCCTATTTTCACTTTTCCAATTTGGGACATTCATTGTGGAGACACAGAAACAGTCTGATTAGTCTGAACAGTTTGATTTTCTGAAGAAGGGTCTAGGCCCGAAATGTCAGCTTTCCTGCTCCTCTGATGCTACTTGGCCTGTTGTTTTCATCCAGCTCTACACCTTGTTATCAACAGTCTGATCCAACCCACTGCAGACATCCATGTTACCAGGAACAGGCTCCCCTGTACCCGGGGCCACCTCCCTTTTAGCCTCTCCGCTTTTTCTCTGTTCTCAAGTATTGATTGTGCCAGTCCCCAGATTTTCATATTGAAACCTGGTTAAACAGCATTCATGGATCTCAAGACATTTACAGGAGACATACTTGCATTTATGTGGCACTAAACAACACCAGTGAGGAAGCCAGTTTATCATGAGCAGATATCATTTAAAGCTTATTCCTTTTCCTCCGAATGTGACAAAAAAATCAGAAGTCACACGACATCAGGTTTTCGTGCAAAAGTTTATCTGAAATCACAAGCTTTCAGAGCACGGCTCCTTCATCAGGTGAAGTGGATGCATGTGATATATTCACAGTAAAGACCTTTTAGGATCATACACAAAATTGATTTCATAAAGAACCACCTCCATGCTCGCCCGAAGATATAAAAAATGCATGTCAACGAAAACAAGGACTCATGCAGGATTCTAACCTGAAAGTTCTCGCACTCCTGATATCCACTTGAAGTGAGAATCAATCCACGAGAATAATGACCCAGTCTGGTAACACCTTACTTAACGATAAATCAGGTGCCACTCAGGCAGCGACAGTGTCTCTATCCTGGATGTAGGGGACCAAAGTTCAAGTTCTCTATGCTCCAGAGGTGTTTACTAACATATCTGAACATGTTGATTAGACAAAAACACAATTCCATGTTGCTTCAGGCAGTGAAAGTAGCAAAGAACATCTTCTTCCCGTTCTGTCTCCATGTTCCTGGGAGGGGATTATTTGTTCCTTCGGCTGGGAAAGGGTTCTCTCCATTGGCAGATGCATTAATTCATTTCTCTTCACGGGCATGCAGTGCTGGGAGATGGTATACACTCTATAGCTCCCTCTCAAGCCCATGGGATAGTGAAGGAGCAGAAGGGTGGAGCAGGCTTGTGCGGCAAATTATAAATGGTTATTTGGAACGTTCGTCAACTGATATTTATCAGCGAGAGAGAGAAAGATGGAGACCTGCTGAGAAAGAGAGAACAAACAACTGGATATTAGTCCCTTCAGCAACTTATAATTGGATCTTTCTGTGCAGCCTGTTCAGTGTTCAGGATTGCTCTGCACACAGGGTGTCCATTTGTTTGCTACCTCCAGAGTGAATTTCTGAGTTCAACAGTCCCAGTTTAAGAGAATCCGAGTGAAACGCTCACTCACTCAGAGACCTGCCCAATGGCCCTGAGTTTCGGAGCTGCAGACAGTACAACATCGAAGGGAAGATTAACAATGAGCCCTTGTTTCTCCCTCAGCCATTCCGTCAAAGAGACGTTATAAACCCATTGCGTCATTCCCATGCAGTAAGAAGCTGTTCAGCCCATCGACTCCACGACGGCTCTCTGCCTTTTGCATTTTTCTGAGGTTATTCATAATCGGTGATATCTATCCCTAATAATGGTGAACTGTGTCTGGGTCATGATCCTGTACCGACATGATAATCCTCTTGTCACTCACGTCTGAAATTGTGTGGGCAATTACTGAAGGGCATTGAAAAGACTGGACGTAATGTGTTTTAACCTCCGCAGCACTTTAGTCCATCGCATTGCGGAGGTTTTACGACTCAGGTCAGAGCAGACTGATCGGGAACAGAAGACTAGTGCGACCTTGACAAGCGTGTCACCTCACCTGTGTATCAATGCTAAGGACTTATGAAGCAGAACATAACGCAGGGTGCAGAACAACACGTCGTGCATCTGCGGCAGTTAGCAGCGGATGTCTTCGATCCATCAACTTCTGGGTTATTGACTCAGCACGCTCCCACAGCACCACTCTGCTGGTTGATAATGAATCCTTTGTTTAGGCAAGAATTCAGGTTTCCATTTGGCGCGTGGTTATGTACCTTCAAGGATGATTTCAAAAGACTTTGTTGTTGATGTGTAATATTCCATAGTGCAGATGTGTCTCGGCTGTGTAAATATAACCTTTGCCTAATTTCTCACATTTTGTTGGTCAAACTGTGATTTCACTCAGAATCACAAAGTTTGTCGCAACGCAGACTGTGGCCATGCAGCCCACCTTAACTGTACCCCTCTCTACAATGAATAAGTGACTGTCTCTTTTAGTCTTCTTCTGTTGTCTTCTCGGTGCAACTCTGCACATTGTTATTCTTAACATAACCATTGAATTGTCTTTTGTGTCGATTGAATCTGCGTCT
The DNA here is from genome assembly GCA_024137785.1 of Ginglymostoma cirratum. Taxonomy (NCBI): domain Eukaryota; kingdom Metazoa; phylum Chordata; class Chondrichthyes; order Orectolobiformes; family Ginglymostomatidae; genus Ginglymostoma; species Ginglymostoma cirratum. The sequence goes on from JAHRHZ010000134.1 coordinate 2,564,607, forward strand.
TCGGTACTGTCAAACTGTGATTTACAGACCCTATCAGTCTCTGTTCAAGGCCTCAAACAGACCAGATTTCAGCTTTCCATTCTCCAAGGAGAGCTTTCCCAACTTTCCGGTCTATCTTCATTGCTGACATTCCTCATACACGGCATCATTCACGTGAATCTGTTCAGCGCTGACTCCAGTCACTACAAATCCCTAATTTCGGAAGTTTCACGCCCAGAACTGAGCAACAATGCTTCTAGAGGATTCATTCAGAGTCGGATTGCATGGGGAAACAACGTGAAACACATGTTTTCACTTTGAACAAGTGTTTCCTTTTGCCTTATTCACTGTAATGGTACGTATGCCCAATTTGCACTTCAGGCAATCCAACGTCATTTATCAAAGCTGGATTGACAGAAAGCTGATCGGGCATTGTGGCAAAAGTGAAATGAGAAGTGAAATGAGTGCTTTTCCAGGCGTTGAAACCAGGACCTTGTGCACGTTAAGACTGCACAATAAGCGCGAATCGTACCTTTACACTAACGAGCAATTACACTGGTTAACTGCCCTCCTCTGAAGCAGCTGACACTTACTCAGAGCGAAGTAGCCCCCACGTTGCTCCAGGAATTCGATTGTCGCAAACAGTTTCAGGAACATTTTCCTCTCATTCTGTCTGCCTGCTCCCAGGACGGTGCTGTTTGTCCCTTCCCCCGGAACTGGGTTCTCTCCATTGGTGGATTAAATAAATTTGTTCCACTTGGATCACAAAAAGTTTTGAAAGATTCACAACACTGGAGAATGAGTTTTTGTTTTTTTTTATGTTTCCAACTACCAACTGATGTTTCCCCCCCAAAATCTCGTCGCAATCCTTTGGCTTCTTCATGACCAGGGATGAGGGAATTCAGTTTTGTGGAGAAATTCCAGAGGCCGGGATTGTTCTGTTTAAAGCAAAAAGGATGAAATGGAGATTTGAGATTTGGGTATTTCGATGAAGCAGACAGCGAGAAACTGTTCCTAGGGAACTGTCATTTTAGAACATAGACGATAAAGAGAGTTGCATTAATATGGGACTATTCACCACTCGTGATGAGGCCAGTTGACCATGGGTAGATGTTCTTAAAACTTGCTGCCTCCTTCTCCACACTTGATATATTCACCATCAAGAGACTAAGGGATCTCAATCTCATCGAAACTAGACCTCATAAATGAAGATTGGAGCGCGATACTGAACGCCCAGAATCACCCGCGATTCAAAACCGAAAGCTGCTCCTATCTACGCCATCCACATGAAACAGGAATCATACCCCTATACCAATGAACCAGCAACAACGCAAAGCTGTTAACACTAAACAAGGTGAGTTTTCTTGATAAGTAATGATTTTCCAATTGCTTCGTGATGTGAAAGCAGCACTGAGTATTAACAACAGCTTCTTCCTATTCTGACCACCTGCTCCCAAGAGGCTGTGTTAGCTCCGTCCCCCCGGGACCGGCCCCTCCCCATTGACGGCTGGAGTAAATCATCTTACAATGGCAGGCAGCTCTGCGAGAGAACAGCACGAATGCACTCTTCAGCTCCCTGTGAAACACGGGCTTGCGGGGCGGGGGAGCAGGGTAGTGGGAGTGGGATTGGGAGGTATGGAAAGTGTGGAAGGCTGTGCAAAAGGGAGATTGCACATGCACAGGAACTAACATTCTTTTGGGAACCTTGTCCAAGTTACTGCATCTGAGACAACGCGAAAAATGCAGAGCTTCTCGGAAAGAAAGCATCTCTCCCAGTGTGGGGGAAACGAGTCTGTGTCCTTCACAATGTCACTGGGAGGTCGCTGCTGTCTGATTCAAAGTGGAGTGTTACGACAGCGAGTCCTGCTGCTCAGCACACTCCACCTGATATATATAAACTTCGCCACTGTGTTACCAGCTCAGAGAACAGATTTTATTCTTCAAACGATCCCAGAGTGACTGAGAACAGAAGAAGGCTCTTCAGAACATCATCTTGACAACTGGAGACAAAAGAGATGTATGAGAGCGGACAGTCTGTACTCGCATTTTTTTTTCATCATTTACAACCTTGGCCTGCATGGTAATAAAATCAATTTGACAGATTCCTTCAGTTTCAGATAGCAGGAAACAGTTGAGTCCGTTTATCCTGTTTCTGAAGATGATTGAGTAAGTTGTGCAGAGCATCAGGTATTTCTCCCTAATGTTTCTAAAATGATAAACAGCAGATGACGGTTTCCAGAGCATGGCATGATCTCTTGGTCATGGGCCCAGCACACTGTCATTGTGACACTCTGCTTGCATGAGCTGAACACACAAAAAAAGAAATTACCCCGTGACAAGATTTGTTGAATCAAGTTCTGTGAAGAATTTAGCTGATGGAATGAAAAGCCTCACAAGACCGGGGGCGTAGCATTGTCTGTGAGGAATTGTTTCCCAGGCTCGAGGAGGGTGCGCAGTGCTGTTCCCAGGCGTCAGTCTTGGGAACACCTTTCTTTTGGACAGATATTAAAGACCTGCACTTTTGTACAGCGTGGACAATTCCAAAATCCTAAATTACACGATTCTCGCAAATAATGTAATCAAAGCAGACAGCCACAGAAGTTTAACGTTTTTATCAATAAATCTTTAACAGTATGATCTGAAGCCGGAACATTCCAGCTGTGAAGGAAGCACGGTAAAGCTGGTGAGTTGATATTCAGTGCTTTCGATTCAAATTGTTCTCATCGTGTTATTATTTAATAGTCTTCGCCGGTAACATCACTGAAAATGGGAACAGGCATCACCATTCGATACAATCATGGCTGATCTAACATTTCAATTACTGTTCCCACCCCATCCACATAACTCTGTGTACAATTGGGAATTAGACATTTATCGATTTCTTCCATGAAAACAAAATCGAAAATAACATTTCAACCATGGAAGGAAAGTTTGTGTTGTGAACTAGTTAGGCTTCTTCGTGAACTTGCAGGTTTGTTGGGCAACCAACCGATACAGGTCCGATTGTCTTTCAAACGGTATTATTGCTGGAAAGCCTACCCTGAAAATCTGACGAACTTCTTCTGGTCAGCAGCAGTGCCTGGACATCACAGAGTGATGAAGAATTGGCTTCTGCAGATCATCGTTGACTTGTATCAATCGTGAAGTGAAATTCGATTCTGGTAAGATTCGAATCCACAAACTTTAACTAACACTGTCAATGCACCCCTAACCAGCCAAAGCTCTCGCTATTGCGCAACAGAGCCTAAGCATTACGCAACAGAGCCTCGCCTATTGAGCATTTAAAGTACAGAAAGTTGGCTTTGGCACAGTATCTTCGTGTCTTTCATCAAGCATCTGTTTTGCCTCGTAAGGAAGCGTCACCAGACCCGAAAAGTTAAATCTGATTTTTCTTCACAAATGCTGCTAGATCTGTCGAGCTTTCCCGGCAAATTCTGCCTTTGTATCTGTTTATCTCCGTCACACTATCTAGTACCTGGCTCCGATCTATATGTGTTCTAGCACTTGAAGTGATCATCCAAACACTTATAAAATGTTCTGATGATTCTTAGCTTAATCACACGTTCAGGCAGTGAATTCCAGTTACCCATAACTCTCTGGGGGAGAAACACATCTTCCTTAAATCTCCACTAAACCTTCTGTGCCTTGCTTTTAATCTACATCGATGGTTATTCATCCTTTTCAAAAATATATAATTTATTACAATCTCCAGTTTCTATCCCCTTCATATTTTTTGAACATGTTAATTAGTTTCCCCACTAAGTTTTCTCTGCTTTCAGGAAAAAAAAAACCTCAGCCTAGCTCATCTATTTTCACAGAGGAAATGGTCGAGCCCAGACAATATTCTGGTCAATCTGCTCTGGGTGCCCTCTAGTACAATTACACCCTTCCTGCATTCTCCGATCAAAATAGGACAAAGTTCTCCGAACCAAAGCAGAAATTTCTGGCGGAATTCAGCATGACTGGCATCATCTGTGGATTTGATTGATTGATTGTCACGTGTGCAGGAGTGCAGTGAAAAACTTTGTTTATGAACAGGACAAGCAGACCAAAATAAACAAGGATGCGCAGATCAGAGGTTGTAAAAAGACTTGGGCACAGGCAGAAAGGTCACATTGCACAGGGAGTACAGTAGGTGAGATCAATGTTGGCAAGTTCAGCATCATTTGCTGTCCTCTGTCTGCGACTCAGGCATCGTCAGTACACGGGTCTGAATGATTGGTGCATTCTCAAACCCTTCAGTAGATTTAAAAGAAAATTACTAGTAATTCTTACAGATTTAGAGTTAAGTCTAAAAGTGTAGGGCGTTCATACGAAATGTTAGAGTTAGGTCTGCCGCAAAGAGCAACACTGTGTCAGTGTCATTTTGAAAGCAGAGTCCAGCAACTCTTCTTCATTTCTGAAGAAGGGTCCCGACCCCAGATGTCAGTCTTTCTGCTCCTACAATGCTGCCTGTCCTGCTGTGTTCCTCCAGCTCCACACTGTGTTATCTCTTACTGCAGCATTCTCACTTCTTACTATCTCTAGCGACTCTTGCTCAGAACTGGTAGCAAGTTGGCATATAAAACGTGCTCCCCTAAAGAATGTGACCTGTGTGTATATGTCTAAATATAAATATGTAGAATTTAACACTTCTTATTTCAAGCTCATCTTATCTTTACATTCCTTCCTTCGAAATAGATGGTGCTTCATTTTCTTCAAGTTTTTCTGACTGCAATGTAGCTTTTTCGAGTATTCTGAAATGTCTCCTTAAATGTCTGACGTCACAAGTCTAATTTTCCACTTCATTTCAGCTAGCCCGAACTTCGTACTGTTACGATTTTCCTCAACTTGGTTTTAAGCGCTCACCTTAGAACCAACCTTCCCTTCTTCAAAGTAAATATAAAACTCGGTCGCACTGTGATCACTGACATCTCGTGGCATCTTCACTATGAGGTCAATAATGAATCCTGTGCTGTTGCATATTAGCAGATATCGTGCTGTCTCGTTGCTTCTGGCAAGGTTTGTTCCAATAAACTGCCCCAATAACACCTCATCAACTCACCATTCAAACTACATTCGTCAATCTGGCTTGGCCAATTTATACCATCATTGGAATCATTAAAGATTATTGCTGTACTGTGACTTAAATGGGGAAGCAGTGGAATGACAAGGGTCCAAAATCGAACAGTTGGCAATGGCACACACTTTGGTTCAGCAATTGACAACCAACGCTCAGTAGAATCGCGGATTCAAATCGTTATTTCCAGTTTATGAGACCAGTGCCTTTCCACAAGCCACCACATCCTTGCACTGCCCATGTATGGCTAAACTACTACATTATATCAGTTTGGCACACACAAGTCAAATTGTTTGAAATATTTGGAACGGTGTGTTCAGACAAATTTGAATATCATTGTACAAGATACGGTACATGTTACTATGCATAGACAAACGACACTGAGAAATCAAGGTGTGGGGCTGGATGAACACAGCAGGCCAAGCAGCATCATAGGAGCAGGAAAGCTGCTGCTGCTTGGCCTGCAGTGTTCATTCAGTCCCATACATTGTTATCTCGGATTCTCCAGCATCTGCAGTACCTTTTATCTCTGACACTGATAAATGTAGCTTTTGGGTTAACCTTTGCTGGAAGCAGATTGTAAAACCTGAATATGAAAGTCTTGCTGCAATTGCTTTCGGTGGTATGAACACGCAAATGCAGTGTGTCGCAGTAATGATCTCCCTGAACCGAAGAAGGAAATATTTGCCTTCGAGGTCACATCAGGAATGTCCATTCGATTCATCCCAGGGATAAGCGGACTGTGTTCCAGGAGCATACAAGTAATATCAGCTAGTGCTCCATAGATTTCAGAAGAATGAGAAATGAGGGAATTGTCTTAATTAATAAATTAATCATTAGGTAGAACTTAATGCAGGGGCGCACAAATTGATGCACAAAAGTGTCACGAATATGGAAAGATGACACATAAAAAGTAGGGCAGCGTTTTAAAAATTTTCGAACACAGGTCCACGATTAACTTTGGTGTTGGTATTTACTGTCCTTACCCAGTCAGCACTGGAAGGGAGTATGGACCCACAGTGAGGTGGTTGAGATCACAGTACAACTGTAACATCTGTAGTTCAGCCTCACTTGGAGCATTGTATGCAATCCTTATCCCCACTTTTCACAAAAAAAAAATTGTTAACAGATTAGAAAAGACGCAGATGGGGTCTACTGAGTTATAAAGTCATTAGACCGGCCACAGGCGGGTTTTATCTGGGTGGTGGAAAAGTTGCAGGATTATACTCACGACATGTTGGGAACGTCGGAAATGATGTAACTGACACGGCAAAAATTGTGAAGTAAACTAATGGAGGTTTGCCAGATGACCTAAGTTTAGGAGTTTCTAAATAAGATGAAAATTCCCTCTTTCGAGTGAATCAAAGTCAAAGAGGTAAGAAATTCAAAGGTTTTGGTGAATTATAAAGGAAACGTTGGAGCAGAGTTTCTTTCCCTCAGAGAGATATTTAAATCCGCAACAATATTCCAGAAACAAGGGAGTAAGTTATTCCAGAACATTTTAAAAAGCATATGATCAAGCATAAAAGGAGTGCATTTAACAAGGGAAGAGAGTCTGTGGCCGGGGCTGGGTGGGAGATATGATGGTATAGCGAGTTGGGTAGGTGGAGATTTATTTTGACTTTGAATGACCAGATGTGAAGAAATTTCATGAACGGCTGATTAAAACTGATTACAAAATGTTCATGATTTTCGCAGGTGTGACATATTATTTGATGTGAGGCATTATAAACTGTGAAAGAATTGAGCAGGATTTTAAAAATTACATAAAGGAAATTTAGATATAAATGCACTTCGTGAACAGGTGCACTTGAATCCTATCGACCATAAAAATTCTCATGGATTTGAAACGCATGGCCTAAATTGCCTGTGAAGCATAATAAATGGAACAGAGCTTTTTTTTTTAAATAAGAAAAGAAAGATATACCCTAATAATCAGATAGCAAACCGTTCTGTCGGAGACACAATTCCTGATTTTGTCTTGTGCCTTAAAGATTTGAACACATGATTTTGTCACCATTTCATACTAATTGATCCGTGCCAAAGAAATTCACGAACTAGACTCTGTCTTTTTGTATTATCTTGTCTCTGTTCTTGTCAGCAACACGTTAATTGATTGAATTCCGACAAACGTTGAAAGCAACATTCAAACTGTGCAATGAAATAAATCTAATTCCTTTATTTTGTTATGGTCATGGATCCTGCCAACTTGCAGCAAATTGAATAATCTGAAACAAACTAAACAACTTCAATTTTCCCAGAGGGCGACCCAATGCAGGTTCAGCCACGCGAGAAAAGTGATCGAGCTGAAACATCACTTTCGGTTCACTCTCTGCAGATGTTCCAACACGTGTTGAATATGAGCCGGACATTTTCTGATAATAGAGATATTTCCCACCGAAAAAGTCGTTTCCCAATCCACAGAAACTGACACTTTCCAATAAAGTCGAATTTGCTCAACATGGCCCTTACTCTTAGCGTACTGTCCCCCTGTTGGTAAAAGCTATTCCACGTGAAACTAGAACTCATAACGGGTATTTACAGTCTCTACACTGTCATATAACTATCACGTGCTGACCGATTTCACCACTGAACCCATGTTTTACACTTTGCATTTATCGTTTAGAACGTACATAATGAATTTTCCACTACAGGAATCCGTGCTCCATAACGGATGGAGATGTGGGAAACTCAGAGTTGGGTGAAACTTTGGAATTCGGTAGCCCAGAGGATGTGGGAGGGTCAGTCACTGAGTCTGTTCAAGACTGAGATTTCAAAACATCACATAGTGATAATGCAGGAAAATATTGACAATGCATTTTTCAAAAAGCAATGTATTGTGTCATTGCTTACTTCACCAGTTCCCTCACACAAGGAAGAACCAGCAGACGATCATATAATCCCAGTTCCCAGGCCAGGAATCAGAGAAGCTCAGTGGCGCAGCCGCGAAGATGCAACCCCAAATGGGGATGGAAATGGGCGCACGGAGCTACTCTGAGGCTCCAGTGACACAATTGGCAAGCGCGCTGTCTTCTATGACGGTACAGAGGTGCGTGAAATGCCGAGGCTGACAGCTCCAATCACACCCAGAGCAGCTTTTATTGACATGGACCAAGGATTATTGGGATATCGGGCTGTGGAAAAGCAATTTTAATCTGAAGCAAAATAGCTTCTGGCAAAGAATGAGACATTCTTTTTTAATGTCTCATTAAAAAAGAAAATGCTGCGAAGATTTAAACCATAAAGACAGATATCTGTGCAGGGAGAAATAGAGGTAATGCTTTCGTTCTCTGAACGTTCTCATATGGTTGACTCTGCACTGGGTTAATTCGCAGGAAGGGGTTTTTCGCTCGTTTCATATTATTCAATTTTCTGAAAACACATACAGGCCATTAAAGAAATCTAAACTTGAGAAAAATAACACCAATATACGATGTCGTGATTAGGTTCGAGTTTTCCTCACGTTGTGGAGGAAAAACAGGAAAGTAGAGTTGAGATTTGTTCGAACAGTAGTGATCTCACAGAATAGCTGAGCGGACTGGACAGGGTGAATGGCAGCTCTCTGAGGACAAATGTGTTTTCTTTGCCAGCGAAACTCGCTGCATCACAAAGTCGGGGCCATTGAACTGAAGCAGTGACAGTGATGAACATTGCTGGCTGGTCATGTTGTGAATATTACCATTGCTACTCATGTCCATGTTAACACCATGATTGCAGTGTGGAACTTTAGAGCACAGTGCAGGCCAGTCGTGCAATGGATAGCTTTCCTAACTACGGATCAGGTGATTGCAGGCTCGACTCTTACCTCACTCGAGTGCAGAATAAAAATTTATTAAACCTCCCAATTGATCTCTCTCCTTGCTCTGAAGCCGAGGTGACGTTTGAATTTCTGCAGAAACGAGAACTCTTTCACTCTGTCCCATCAGTGAATGTCACCAATGTCCCAGCCTCTTCAGAGAAGGGGAAGCTGAAATTGTCCCAAAAGCAGCTCACGCCGATCTTTTGGTTTCCCAAAGCAACTGACCCAATCACTGCAGCTACTGGGAATGGCAAGGAAGCAAAGCAAATCGCCCAGTTTCAGCTTCAAGAAACGTTAGAATCTCTTTGGGAAGTGAAATCAGAGGAGAGTGAAGTGTGAACTGTCTGACTGAACAGAGACAGTTCAGGCACCACTCCCATCTTTAAGATGCTGGGACATTGACTCTCACATTCTCGGTGACATTAAGTGTTCCGAGGCATTGAGAGGATTCCTGTCAGAACTACTTGACCTTTGCTATTGTCTCTGTCAGGAACAATCAATCCTGTTTGCCTGACCGGGAATCATACCCAGGCCGCGCCAGTAAAGGTGCCAAATCCTAACCACTGGACTACCAGGAATGAGGGCAGAAGCACGTGAGTTATTTCTTAATGACGCAGCTTTTGACTTTCTTTCCTCTTCCAAAATCGAATTTTTATAGGCCCAGCAATCCCAGTTCCCAGCACATGGCCTCTAGCCTTGTATGCTTTGACGTTTCAAGTGTTCATCTCAATAATACTTCCCTGTTCTGAGGAAGGGTCACCAGACCCGAAACGTTAACTTTGTTTTCTCCTTCACAGATGCTGCCAGACCTGCTGAGCCTTTCCAGCAACTTTATTTTTGTTCCTGATTTACAGCATCTGTAGTTCTTTTGGGTTTATTTAATATTTTCCCTGTGACGTTTTAATCTCAAAAGACTCAATAAACGAGACTGGAGTTTGAGTAGGTAAAACTGTGTTCATGTCCCCCTTGGGGAAGTGAACCTCATTTTCACCCAGAAACGGAAGCAATCAGACACATTACCCCGATAATGACAGAGGCTTCAGGAAATGCCAACGCCCAGAAAGCGAGGATTTCACCCACCTGGCTTACATTGTTCAATTTCAGACTTCAAAACCAGAGTCTGTTTACAGCAAAGAAAGGAATCTTTCAGCCGCTCCCCTGCTCGTGTTACTCCCTCATTTGTTCCTCATCACTCTGCAACTTATGCTGCTCCGTCTCATTCTTCCTGCCAAACTGGAACATTTCTTACAGCAGCTGCTTCAGAAAGATCTTCGGAAGGACAAACAGGAATGTAATATTTCAAACGCATTTCTGGCTGGTGGAGGAAGTGACGTGGTGGTGTTAAAACCGTTGTGTCAGTTAATATTGTTGCACCAGTTAAAAAGTTCTGAAGACGGCGAGAATCTGCTACAGCCGTTGCCAAATATAGCAAAAGCTTTTTGGCCCCTTTCACACGAGAAGAACCGCTCATAAGGAATGAGTTTCTGTAAATTGTGTCCCAGGGATGAGCAGGAAGCTGCTGATCGAAGCTGCAGTGGCCACTTTCTGCTGGTAGCGGGAAATTGGAGAGAGGGTTCCAATCCCTCTCCTTGTCTCTGTTTCACTCTGTGTGGAGCAGTGGAATAGAGATTCTATAATGGGTGTGTTTCGAATTCAATCTTGTCATGGATTTTGCGTGGGTTAATGGGAAAGACTTGGAGCCTTAATTGTTTGACCCAAAGCAACGGGAGCACTCTATCTGCATGGTCTCGCGCCAGCATCTTTTCAACTGATGCTTATCCGTTGTCCCACGGAAATGGACGTCAACAAACTGTGCAAAATCCCCTAATGTGGAAATGCGGGTGTTGGATTGGAACATACAAAGTTAGACATCACACGTCTCACGTCTTCATCAGGTGTTAGTTAGAGAGGTGTCAGGTGCAGACTTTATAACTGAAAGATCAAAGGTTGGAGAGTGCAGTGACGTAACCTGGGACTTGAACTCGTCCCTGACCCTGTCCCATTCCAAATGGAGCAGAGGTGAATCATTGATGGTGCTGTTTCATTCCAATGTTATCATAGAGTTCTACTGGGTGAAATATCGGTACGTGGTTGGTATAATTGTTTGATCTGAAATTGCTAAGGCAGTGTACCTGGATGGTCTCGAGCCACAGCTCTTTCAGCAACTGACCAATTGAGACACAGATACTGGCGCCAACATGGCATTCAAAGTCCACAAGCGGAGATCTGAGGAGGCACTGTACAGCTGGAGCTCTCGCTGTACTTAGAACCTGATGCCCATATTCCTGCTTTCCTCACCGAAACTGCTAGAGACCCGTGAAACTGCAAAGACCAGGAAGCAAAGTAGACATTAAAAAAAAAGACCTTGTACAGCTTTCACTTAAGGTGAATCACAAATGATCTTGGTAGCAATGGGATTTCAACCCCCAACTCATTAAAGACTGGACCTTAAACCCAGCAACTTCGACCACTCAGCCACACTTGCATGTGACATAAAAACGCCAAAATCGGCATGATCAGTGTTGACAGTAAATTAGAATATTTGTTGTAGAATATTTATCAATCTTATTAGCGTGAAGAAACTTCGAGCCTCTCTTCTTTTATAAAAATTCTTCCCCTGGATGTGAGTAATTCAGTATTTATCACAACTTCCCAATTGCCTCTGAGAAGATGGTGGGGAGCGGTTTGTTGTAATTGGATCAATCTGACCGACTGGCCCGAAACTGACTGAGGAGGCTGTTCAGTCAACATTTCAATTCTCCTCCAATTGATACTCACAAAGATGCCCTCAGAGACATGCAATGCGAGTGGTGCGATGGCTCAGTGGTTAACATTGTTACTTCATAACAGCCTAACACTGTGTTCGGTTCCACTTTCAAGTGACTGCCTATGCCGATTTTGCACGTTTTCCTGAGTCTGCATGGGTATGTTTAGTTTTCCTCCCACAGCCCAAAGATGTGGAGGCAACATCGCAGGTAGCCTTGGTGCGTTCTGCAGCTTACTTTTTAAGCATTTGCCTTCCATGCGAAGGCGTCCTGGTTCAATGCCTTGTAGAAGTCTGATTTGCTAGTGTCACAGTGCACCACGGATTCCTAATTTACCCTCTCTTTCAAATGAATCTCAAATTAGTCGCTGAAAGCCTAATTCTGATTTTGTCTGCAATGTCTCAATGTGTGTGAATCAAAACTAAAAGTCCTCAATCATGTTTTAGATTCGAGAATCATGTTGGCATTTCTTAGCACATGAGCATCTCATTCAGTCAACAACGAGAATGAAGGCATTTAAGAATTCTGATAAACCTCTTGACTCACGCTCTGATGCACTCACTAATTTAAAGGTGTGCTCCGAAATCTAAGCAATGTTGCAATTGAAACTGAGGTAAAGACGGCCAGACTGCCCAATAGCATGGTATCCATTTTTGTGATATCATAAAAAGGCTGTATTTCCATCGTGCAGTGGTCAACGCATGCGGAATGCCCCCAGCATAATATCAGGCACAAGCAGGCTGCGCTGCTGCTTCATGTTACAGGCTAGTTGTGTTGTTCATCCTTTTCACTGAAAGCTAATGGAGATCACTACAGCATTCTGCTGTGAAATCAAATCCTGCATTAATTCGAATCCCAGTTATTTGCTGTGGTGGTGAAAAGGGGAGTAATTGCGATGCGAAATTTTATTAAATTTCTCTCGTCTCTCATTTCCTTCATTTCTGTCCTGAAGAAGGTAACGGATGAGCCGCCTTCTTGATCTGCTGCAATCGTTGCTGCGCAGGCACACCCACATTATTGATCAGAAGGGAAACCCAGCCTCTTTGAGACTGTGATTGTTAATCGTAACTTTTCAGGAGTCATTCTAATCCTGTTGTCTTTGTTTTTTACCTTATTAGAGCATTTTCCGGAAAGTGCCATTGGACTTAACTCCCAGTATAATTGGAAGCGCAGTTTGGAATTGCCCCGCTGCCAGTTGTGTGAGTAGTTCATGACACAAACAAGTCGAGGTGTCTCACAGACAGCAATCATGCTTTGGTGAGTCTGCAACTGCATTCGCCTTGTTATCTTGGCTTCGGTTGCACGTTAAGACTTGCCTCTTTTGAGCTTTGCTCGATTCATGAAGAGCTAACATGGTTATCTTCTTGCAGCCAAAAACCTCCCTGATAGCGGTCATCAGGGTTAAGGGAGCTCTCCATCCCTGGGTGGGCTCGAAACACCAACCTTTTGGTTAACAGTGGAATATGCTAACCGATTGCTCCATAGAGACAGACTCAAGTATCTCCTGCAAACAAACAATTAAACCGGGGGTCAGCAACTGTCGCATCGTCCTGATTGACAGCGCGAAAACAGACACCTCGTCCATGCTGGCCAGATATCCTAAATCAATTTAGCCCCATTTACCAGCATTTGGTCCTTGTCCCTCTAAACCCTTCCGATACATGCAAGCATCTGGATGCCTTTGAAATGTCAGTTCACCAGCCTCTACAACTTCCTCTGTTAGTTCATGCCATACACACACCACCTTCTGCGTGAAAAATTCCCCTCAGCTCCCATTTCATTTTTCTCCTCGCACCTTAAATATACGCCCTGTAGTTTTGGACTCGTCCACTCATGTAAAAAGATCTCGAACATTCAATCTGTTCATATCGATCATGACTTTACAAATTTCTCGAGCTTCTCATCCTCCGACCCTGCAGGAAAATTTCGGCCAGCCTCTTCGGCTTTGCCCTAAAGTCCAAACCATGCAACCTTGGCAACCACATTGTGAAAATTTTTCCAATAATTTTGTGAAATTCTTTATTTCCCAATAATACCAATAAGGTTGGACAATATCAATCTATGTGAAATTGAAAAGTTAAAAGTGATGGGCTGCAAATTTCAATGCTGTCAGAAATTCAGCGGGCACGACGGCAGCATGTGGTGTTTCTGTAATGTAGTCGTTATCACAGTCGCCTCACACGAGGAACGTCCCCTGTTGGAAACCAAGCACAAGCTGTAGGGTTTGCCCCGACATTACCAATAACAGGCTTCTGCACTGATGTCGACAGAAATTTCCTGTTTGCTCTTCTCGTCAGCCACCCTTGTTTTGAATTTATTCAGACATCTCTGTGGTTGTGTCGAAAAGGAATACAATTCCACTGAATTGCAGTGCTATTTTTCGTTAAGTCTCTCTCCTGCCTGGTACTGAATATGCCCTGTTTGTACTGCACAGATGGTCAAAGTTTTTAAACGTAACCTTGGCGTGTTCCGATACTTTCTCCAGAGGAGTAGTTCTGCATTTGCTTTACGTGCAAAGGCATCCTGGTTCAATGCCAAGTAGAAGCCGGCTTTTACTGGCATCACAGTGCACCACGGATTCCTGATTTACCCTCTCTTTCAAATGCATCTTATGTTCGCTTCTGAGACGCCAACTTCTGATACTGTCTGTCATGTCTCAAGCTGTATGAAACAAATCGAGAAGTCCTCAGTCATGTTTTGCAGTAGAGAAACATGTTGGCATTTCTTAGCGCTGGACACATTAGCGCCTCATACAGTCAACGAGAATGAATGGATTTACGGAGTCTGAAAAAGCTCTCAACTCAGTCTCTCGTAAGGTCTCTAATATGAAGGCATGCTCTGAAATCTAAGCAATGTTGGAATTGAAGCTGAGGTAAAGACTGACAGGCTACCAAATGACATTGCATCCATTTTGTTTTGATATCACAGAGGAGTAAGAAAATGCAAATAACCAGGAATCAGAAAGTGAGGCACATGCGGCTATGGTGAAGCAAATACTATCTCATTTAGTCAGAAACAAGGGATGTGAAGGTCACTCAGCGATTTTCACAACCACAGGAAAGCACAATCACTTGCTGTTCGCACCTCATTGAACAACTCTCTGTTAATACGTTTAGAAACTGCCTTTTATGCATCTCTAAATAAGCACCGTGCAGATTTATAAAATTTAGTGAGTCGCATTCTTTCTTTTCCCAGAGATAAAAGGTACTGCAGATGCTGGAGAATACGAGATAACAAGGTATGGGGCTGGATGAACACAGCAGACCAAGCAGCATCATAGGAGCAGGAAAGCTTGACGTTTCGGGCCTAGACTCTTCATCAGAAATGGGGGAGGGGAAGAGGGTCCTCAAATAAATAGGGAGAGAGGGGGAGGCGGATAGAGGATGGATAGAGGAGAGGATAGGTGGAGAGGAGGCAGACAAGTCGAAGAGGCGGGGATGGAGCCAGTAAAGGTGAGTGTAGGTGGGGGGGGGGGCGGAGTAGGGAGGAGATAGGTCAGTCCAGGGAGGACGGACAGGTCAAGGGGGCGGGATGATGTTAGTCGATCGGAGAGGGGGGTGGGGCTTGAGGTGGAAGGAGGGGATAGGTGAGAGGAAAAACAGATTAGGGAGGTGTAGATGAGCTGGGCTGGTTTTGGGATGCGGTTGGGGGAGGGGAGATTTTGAAGCTTGTGAAATCCAAATTGATGCCATTTGGCTGCAGGGTTCCCAGGCTGAGTATGATTTGCTGTTCCTGCAGCCTTCGGGTGGCATCACTGTGGCATTGCAGGAGGTCCAGGATGGACATGTCATCTGAGGAATGGGAGGAGCAGTTGAAATGGTTCGCGACTGGGAGATGCAGTTGTTTGTTGCGAACTGAGCGCAGGTGTTCTGCAAAGCGGTCCCCAAGCCTCCGCTTGGTTTCCCCAACAGAGAGGAAGCCACAACGGGTACAGCGGATGCAGTATAGCACATTGGCAGATGTGCAGTTGAATATCTGCCTGATGTGGAAAGTTTTCTTGGGCCTGGGATTGGGGTGAGGGAGGAGGTGTGGGGGCAGGTGTAGCACTTCCTGCGGTTGCAGGGAAAAGTGCCGGGTGTGGTGGGTCTGGAGGGGAGTGTGGAGCGGACAAGAGAGTCACGGAGGGAGTGGTCCCTCCGGAAGGCAGATAAGGGTGGGGACGGGAAATGTCTTTGGTGGTGTGGTCTGATTGCAGATGGCAGAAGTGTCGGAGGATGGTGCATTGGATCCAGAGGTTGGTGGGGTGGTGCGTGAGGACGAGGGGGATTCTTTTTTGGTTATTATTGCGGGGACGGGGCGTGAGGGATGAGTTACGGGAAATGTGGGAGACATGGTCGAGGGCGTTCTCGACCACTGTGGGGGTGAAGTTGCGGTCCTTGAAGAATGAGGACATCTGAGATGTAAGGAAGTGGAATGTCTCATCCTGGGAGCAGATGCGGCGGAGGCGAAGGCATTGGGAATAAGGGATGGCATTTGTTGTGGCTGGAGTCCCTTGTCCGCTCCACACTCCCATCCAGCCCCACCACACCCGGCACTTTTCCCTGCAACCGCAGGAAGTGCTACACCTGCCCCCACACCTCCTCTCTCACCCCAATCCCAGGCCCCAAGATGACTTTCCACATCAGGCAGATGTTCACCTGCACATCTGCCAATGTGCTATACTGCATCCGCTGTACCCATTGTGGCTTCCTCTACATCGGGGAAACCAAACGGAGACTTGGGGACCGCTTTGCAGTACACCTGCGCTCAGTTCGCAACAAACAACTGCACCTCCCAGTCGCGAACCATTTCAACTGCTCCTCCCATTCCTCAGATGACATGTCCATCCTGGACCTCCTGCAATGCCACAGTGATGCTACCCGAAGGCTGCAGGAACAGCAAATCATACTCAGCCTGGGAACCCTGCAGCCAAATGGTATCAATGTGGATTTCACAAGCTTCAAAATCTCCCCTCCCCCAACCGCATCCCAAAACCAGCCCAGCTCATCTCCACCTTCATAACCTGTTTTTCCTCTCATCTATCCCCTCCTCCCACCTCAAGCCCCACCCCCATCTCCTATCTACTAACGTCATCCCGCCCCCTTGACCTGTCCGTCCTCCCTGGACTGACCTATCTCCTCCCTACACCCCCCCCCAACCTACACCCACCTTTATTGGCTCCATCTCCGCCTCTTCGACTTGTCTGCCTCCTCTCCACCTATCCTATCCTTTATCCATCCTCTATACGCCTCCCCCTCTCTCCCTATTTATTTCAGAACCCTCTTCCCCTCCCCCATTTCTGATGAAGGGCCTCCGCCCGAAACGTCAAGCTTTCCTGCTCCTATGATGCTGCTTAGCCTGCTGTGTTCATCCAGCCCCACACCTTGTATTCTTCCTTCTTTTCACACACAGGTTTCCAACACAGCAGCAGCGGTCTGACATTTGCTTACGTCTGGGTCGGGAAAGCTCCACAGACAAAAATGCACAGTTAAGGAGAAAGACAAGGGAAACGGCAACTCATTCCCGCATCGAGGATTGAACAACCCCACAATCTGATCTGTCCTTCTCGGATTATAGTATGAACTCAGCTTTTGAGATGGAGGATTTTCTTTGAATCATTTATTCTCCAAAACAGGCGTGATAACTTTAAATATGCTGCACGGTATCATGGAGTACACGATGGCCTAATTAGCTTGGTGCCTTAACCCCTATCGTCCACTGCATTTCATGTTTTGTGTAAACGCGGCAGTTCTTCCGTTTTGAGCAATGAGCGAAACTATTTTCCAAAGAGAAAATCTGAATTCCAGAAATTTCGTGCAGTTCATGCTTTCTTTATTAAAGCATAACCGAAGACAGTTTCTCAAAGATGCATTACATCTGTTGCTCCACCGAGTCTCACGAGGTGGATTCAGTTTTGCATTGATGTTTGTTTTGATTGCTGGGCTATCGGTAACTGGTGGGAAATTGATATTGTCTTCGGGCATTGCCCGCAGCTAAGGAAATGTGCGAGCGGAATGGTGATCCACGAAGCCCTTCCATACGCCTTCGCTGTTGTTGTGTTGCAGTAGCAACATCGGAAAATGTCATACCTGAGAAAACGGTTCATCGTGGTCTTAGGCGCTGGATTGAGGGTCCACTCTCTGGGGAGGCGTGTGTTCTGCCGAAGCATGGTCAGGACGAGCTGCGTTTATGTTGAAAGCAACAAAATATCTTTGCTGCTCGCAAACTGATCCATGATGTGGGACAGAACAGAGCCTCCATCGGTCAGCACCCAGACTGTGTTTACATGGTGTAGTGGCATGGAATATCCCCAGCATGATATCGGGAACAAGGCGGCTGCACTGCTGTTTCATCTTCCAGGCAAGTAGCGTTGTTCACCCTTTTCACTGAAAGCGAATGGAGATCGCTATGCCACTGCTGCTGTGAAATCAAATCCTGCATTAATTCTAATCGCAGTTATTTGCCGTGGTGGTGAAAAGGAGGGTAGTTGCGATGCGAAATTTTGTTAAATTTCTCTCATCTCTCATTTCCTTCATTTCTGATCTGGAGAAGGGAACGGATGAGCCGCCTTCTCGATCCATTTCGATTGTTGCCGTGCAGGTACACCCACATTGTTGATCAGAAGAGTAACCCAGCCTCATTGAGACTGTGATTGCGAATCGCCACTTTTCATGCGTCATTCTAATCCTGTTCTTTTTATTTCCCTTTTTTGAGCATTTTCCGGAAAGTGGCTTTGGACTAACCTCCCAGCATAATTGGAAGCGCAGTAGGGAATTGCCCCGCTGCCACATGTGCGAGTGGTTCGTGACACAAACAAGTCAAGGCGTCTCACAAACAGCATTCATGTTTTGGTGTGCCTGCGACTACGTTCGCCTTGTTGTTTTGGCTTCTGTTGCGCGTTAAGAGCTGTATCTTTGGGGATTCGTTTGACACCTGAGGAACTAACAGAGATATTTTCTTGTAGCCAAAATCCTCACTGAGAACGTGCCACGAAGATTGGTGTTCAGGTTTAAAAGCGAAGTCGGCATCAATGTGGATTTCACAAACTTCAAAATCTCCCCTCCCCCAACCGCATCCCAAAACCAGCCCAGCTCATCTCCACCTCCCTAACCTGTTTTTCCTCTCACCCCAAGCCACACCCCCATCTCCTATCTACTAACATCATCCCGCCCCCTTGACCTGTCCGTCCTCCCTGGACTGACCCATCTCCTCCCTACCCCCCTACCTACACTCACCTTTACTGGCTCCATCCCCGCCTCTTCGACTTGTCTGCCTCCTCTCCACCTATCCTCTCCTCTATCCATCCTCTATCCGCCTCCCCCTCTCTCCCTATTTATTTCAGAACCCTCTTCCCCTCCCCCATTTCTGATGAAGGGTTTAGGCCCGAAACGTCAAGTTTTCCTGCTCCTATGATGCTGCTTGGTCTGCTGTGTTCATCCAGCCCCATGCTTGTTATCTCGGATTCTCCAGCATCTGCAGTACCTTTTATCGCTTTCTGTTCCTGGGTGAACTCGAACCACCAACTTTTCAGTTAAGGGCTGAACGCATTAACCGGTTGCGTGATAGCGCCCTAATTAAAGTGCGGGTCCTCAACTGTAGCGTTCTCCAGATGGTCAGCGCGAAAACAGACACTTCGGTGCACCTCGTCCATGCCGGCCAGATATCCTAAATTAATTTAGCCACATTTGCCTGCATTTGGTCCTTATCCCTCTGAACCCTTCCTATTCATGCACGCATTCCGATGCCTTTGAAATGTTGTCATTTCACCAGCCTCCACAACTTCCTCCATCAGGTCATTCCATTCACGCACCACCTTCTGCATGAAAAATGCCCCCCTGCTCCCATTTCATTTTTCCCCTCTCTCCTTAAATATATTCCATGTAGTTTTGGAATCGCCCACCCAGTGAATAAAGACATCGACCATACACCCTGTTCATATCCCTCATGACTTTATAAACTTCTGTAAGTTCTCGTCCTCCGATGTTGCAGGGGAATTTCACCAGGCCTATTCAGCTTCGCCCTTCAGTCCAAACCGCGCAACCCTGGCAAGAACGTGATTGACAGATTTCTACAGCCTGGAAACATCAAAGGCTCAGGGAACACTGTAGGAAAATGCTGAAAATGTGTATAGCTGTAATCAATTCAGTTTCGCACTCTGTAGTTCAGTAATTTCCTCAAAAAAGTCAGGAACCACTTGTTAAAAGAATCATAATCTCAGTTCACAGCTGATTTGCCAACCGATAAAGGATAATTGGAAATATGGAGCCTTTTCAGCATAGGTCGCTCCACTGACCCAGTCGGTTAACTCGCTGTGTTTCGAAGAAAGTGTAGAGGCGAGTGCAATACTGAGGTTGTGAATTCAAGCCTTTCCTGGAGCAGTTTTAATTTGGCGTGGGATAAGACCCGAAGGAGCAACGACAATTTTGAACAACGTTTATGGGAAATTGTCAGTTTCTGAGGTTTTGGAAATGACTCAACGATCGACAAACATCTTGGAAATGTTCGAAATGTCAAAAAATATTTGCAAAGAGAGAATAAAGATGATTTTTTTTCAGAGCGCAAACATTTCTCGTGTGGCTATTTAAAATTGAGTTCAGTTACGGGAAAAAGCTATATAGCTGGCTTCAATTCTTTCATTTTGCTGCAAACTCCACAAGTCATTGAAACATTCAAAAAGGAGTTAGATTTATCTCACTGAAACGTGCGAATTTTACATTTAACTTTGGTCAGAATTTTTATCAGCTTAAAGTAAAGAGCTGCTGAGAGGAATGGAGGGTTCAAAACGCAAAGAGACAAAGCATTGTTTATGGATTTCTCGGATGAAGTTCAGACAGTATGAAATGTACCTAACATCATTGGAATGTGGTCGAATCATTAAGGCGCCATTTCAAAGCAGGAATTGCGTCTCGGAGCGACGGTTTCCTTCCGATTCGAGAGGGTCTAACTTTACTTTTTAATTGAAAAAAAATGTTCAGTTTCATTTATAGTTCTTCACGGAGAATGAAGTACCGATCTTATCCAGCTGCACGTGTACAACACATTTCTTTAGACATGAAGTCAAAGAAATTCGTAACTATTCCCCACCCACCCACAGACTTTGTCTCACTATTAAGGTGCTTCCTTAGGGACCTAGGGATGCAGGTACATAATTCTTTGAAGTTTACATCACCTATAGACAGAGAAGTTAAACAGGCTTTTGGCAAGCCTGCTTTCATTGCTCAATCGTTTCAGTTTAGGAGTTGGGAAGTCATATTGAGTTTGTACAGGATGTTGGTGAGGCCTCTCCTGGAATACAGTGTGCAGTTTCTGTCGCACAATTACAGGAGGGAAATTATTAAGCTGGTGAGTGTTAAGAAGAGGATTACCAGGATGTTGACGGCTATGAAAGGTTTGATTTACAAAGAAAGGTTGGATAGACTTTGATTTTTTTCGCTGGTGCTTAGGAGGTTGAGAGGCGACCTGTTAGAAGTTTATAAAATAATGAGACGTGCAGACAGCACTAATGCTAATTGTCTTTTCCCTAGGATGGGAGATTTCAAGCCGAGGGGACATTTTTAATTTGCGAGGAGATAACTTAAAAAAAGGAAGAGGCAGAATTTTGCAATGACTGTGAATAACATGATCGCAAGTTCCAGCAGAGAAACGGATGGCAGAGAAACGGGTGACAGTGAAGCAGGCATATAAGGACAAATGTTTTTCGTTTGCCAGTGAAATTCACCGCTTTACAATGTGGAGACCATTGAAGTGTAACAGTGACGGCGATGATTTTGCTGGATATTCACCTTGTGAATGCTTTTTCCGCTGATATCCCTGATTACATCGCAAGTCGACAAGATGAAAGCTGCAGCAAGACCATATGACCATAAGACCATAAGACATAGGAGTGGAAGTAAGGCCATTCGGCCCATCGAGTCCACTCCGCCATTTAATCATGGCTGATGGGCATTTCAACTCCACTTACCCGCACTCTCCCCGTAGCCCTTGATTCCTTGCGAGATCAAGAATTTATCAATCTCTGCCTTGAAGACATTCAACGTCCCGGCCTCTACTGCGCTCTGTGGCAATGAATGCCACAGGCCCACCACTCTCTGGCTGAAGAAATGTCTCCTCATTTCCGTTCTAAATTGACCCCCTCGAATTCTAAGACTGTGCCCACGGGTCCTAGTATCCCCAGCTAACGGAAACAACTTCCCAGCGTCCACCCTTTCTGAGCCATGCATTTCGACCCGGAGCTCTGTGTTGCCGTATTTGGATCTGTGTTGAAGTAAAGCACGATGTCTGACGAAGGAAAGCTTTTTGTCGGTGGTCTTAACATTGACACAAACGAACAGTCGCTGGAATCCGTTTTCTCCAAATATGGACAGATCTCTGAAGTTATTGTAATTAAGGACCGGGAGATGCAGAGGTCGAGGGGTTTTGGTTTCGTCACGTTTGAAAATCCTGATGATGCAAACGATGCTATGTTAGCTATGAATGGAAAATCTGTTGAAGGGCGTCAGATTAGGGTAGATCAAGCTGGAAAATCCTTTGGAGAACGATCCCGAGGCTAAAGGGGTGGAAGTGCAAATAGTCGTGGATTTTTCCGTGGAGGGTCTGGGCGTAGAGCCTGTGGGTTTTCTAGAGGTGGAGGAGATAGAGGGTACATTGCAAGGTATGATTCAAGAAGTGGTTACTCTGGATCTAGAGACTGCTATAACAGAGACAGTCAAGGGAGCTATGGTGGCGGTGGTTCTTACAGGGACAGTTATGACAGTTAAGCTACACACAACGAATAACTAAATCTTCCTGACTCAAGATCGTTCTTCCTATGGCTGTATTTATAAAGACGTGTGGAGGCAGTGATGTAATTGATACGGCGTCTGACTTTGGTTTGGAAGATTGAAATGTTGTATCCTCTCTCGCTCGAGTGAAGTTGACAGCTTTTCTACACTTGCAAATTGACAGATGCTTCCGAAGAGGAATGTGTGCCCAGCGCTGTTTTTGTCAGATTACCAGCAGCTGAAGTGATTGGATCGCTGGGTTTTGGAAATTGATAATTGAAATTTTAAGGTAAATGAGAAATATGAGTGTGGGGCTACTTCAGCTCACTGTCTATTTCATTTCCCAACTCAAGACAACGGCACCCATTGTCTGAAGAAACTGCTTGTGTTCCACATTTAGCTGCTTTTTGTCGGGGAATCTTCTACGGCGGGAGAAGCGGGTAGAACAGTATGTGTATAATTTCACAAAGACTGACACTGAGCCACACATTAAACGGTAAAATTGAGGTTGCTTACTTGCTCGCCCAGCTGGCTTGTTTTCGTTCAGACGTTTCGTCACCATGCTAGGTAACATCATGAGTGACACTTCTGATGAAGGATGTTGTTCTACTCCATTTGGAATTTATATTGTCCGGTCTGTTGCCGTGAGTTCTGTCATTTCCGATTCTGTTCTGTATGGGTTGTATATGGGGTCCAATTCTATATTTTTGCTGATTGCATAATGGTTGAGAACCATGACTCCAGGAATTCCCATGTGTGTCTATGCTTGGCTTGAGCTACTACGGTTATGTTGTCCCAGTTAGACTGATGGCCTTCATTATCTGAGCGTACTGATATTAGGGAAAGTTCGTCGTGTCATTTTGCTGCTAGCTGACGTTCATGTATTCTGATGGCTATTTTCCTTACTGTCTGTCTGATATAATGTTTGTGGCAGTCGTTGCACGGTATTTGCAAACTATGTCGATTCCGCATGTCGTGGGTATGTGGTCTTTAATCCTTGTGAGTGTTTGTTCCAGCATGTCTTTGGGCTTATGTGCCACAGTAATTCCTAGTGGTCATAGGAGTTATCGGTTCTGATATGTTTGTGATGTATGGCACTGTGGCCATTGAGTTAGGGCATAATGTTTCCTCTTCGTGTTGCTATTCAGTCGGCTCCTGCGGATGAAATTGCAGGGATATCCGTTCAAAGCGAAAATTGTGTATTGGTGTTCTTCCTCTTTCTGCATAGTTCTGGGTCGTTTCAATGAGTGGTGGCCCGTTTAAATAGTGTCCCAACACAGCTTAGTTTGTGGACCATTGACCTGAGTTAGTTGCCAAATTAAAAGTTTCTGAAACCCTCGAGGCAATAAATCGAGTTGTGATATGCAGAGGACAACACTCAAAGGAGAGTCCTTGCGTGATTGATCCAATGTGATCTGTATACTCGGGTAAACAGTGAAGACTGGTCTTCAGCACCCTCATTGAGCCTGGCTCCACTCGGCCTACAGTCAACTCTCACAAACTACCATTGCCCTTCACTTTTCCTGACCTCCCCCCTCTATTCGTATTTTAAACTGATTGCACATCAGGCAGTTGCAGCTGACATTGCGGATGTGGAACTGTAACATGGAGTGAATCGATTTTGACTGGCCAATAACATAATTCTGTTTCTAAAGATCAGTCAATATTTTGTATTTATTCCTGTAAATGTTAACCATTAACAGGCTACGGCAGTGAAGGCACTGAATCATAATCACTGGACTACCAGGAAATATTTGTTTCTGTCACTCAGGACACTGTCTGAATCGGCCTTGCATTCTCCCATCTTTCTGCACGTGATGCCCCTCTGCTCTGTTTCGGTTTTGTTACATCTTGGTTGATAACACATAAGGTCTCCAATTATCTCTTACTTTGTCGTTTCTAATACATGAGACCTTCTTTCCATCTTTGCACAACTGACTCTGTAGCTAGGTTCTTAGAATACTGCCCTTGTTGGGGAAAAAGAAGTCGTGAGTTCGAGTCTCACTGGGGTCTGCGGCAATTTTTGAATACCCATTAATTCCGAGATCGAAAGGGACCCTTTAAATATTATCGAAAATTATGGAAATATTATTTCCTCCACAGGCCAGAAATGTGTTTGAAATTCCACATTCCTGTTTGACCTTCAACGTACTTGAGGAAGAGCAAACGGAATGGCAGGAGGCAGCTGA
Organism: Ginglymostoma cirratum; assembly: GCA_024137785.1. NCBI lineage: Eukaryota > Metazoa > Chordata > Chondrichthyes > Orectolobiformes > Ginglymostomatidae > Ginglymostoma > Ginglymostoma cirratum. The sequence continues at coordinate 2,589,137 of JAHRHZ010000134.1, forward strand.
CGTGAGTGACGTTTGGTCTGAAGAGCGAGGTGAAGGAGGAAAACTGCAAAGTGACACGTGAACAACGCGGGAAGAACATAAACCCGGGGCAGCCAACGAATGCTTCCTTTTGTTGCTGTAAAAAGATTCTAGTTTTGAAGTCTGAAATGGGACAATAGAGCCAAGTGAGTGAAATTTTGCTTTCTGGGGTTGCTCTCTCCTAAAGCCTCTGGCACTCTCGGTGGAAAGTGTTCTTGTTTGTTTTCTTCTGTGGGTGAAAATGAGGTTCACTTCGCCGAGGGGGCATGAACACAATTTCCCCAACTCAAACTTCAGTCTCATTGGTAGTGATGCGCGAGATTAAAATGTTACAAGGAAAATAACATTGGAATGAACACTTGAAACATGAGAGCATACAAGGCTAAAAGGCCAAGTCCTTAAAACTGGGATGATCGGCCTATTTCCATGCTGTAAAAACTCAATGATGCAATTATTTTTCAGGAGCAAGAGATTACCAATGAAATAAAATCCAGAAGCTGTGTTATTAAGAAATGTTGCAACTCTACTTGTTCCCATTTAGTCTAGTGGTTAAAGTATCGCACTTTCACGACTGTTGCTTGGGCTCGAGCCCTGCTCAGGGATTCAGGATTTATTATCCTCACAATAACAGCAGCAGCGCCGGGCAGGAGTCCTTTTTAAAGTCTCGGATTAATGAATGTCCTGGCTCCTTAAAGAAGGGAAGATAGTTTGACTGTCCTTGCTCACATGGACAGTTCACCCTTCACGCGCTTCTGATTCCCGGTTCTAAAGATTCGCAAAGTTGAGACTAGTGCATTTCTAAACTATTTCTCGTTTCCATTCCAAGGAGCTATGCTGTTTGGGTGGTTTGGGAAGTTAAAAGATATGAAAAAAACAGTGTATGGTACTACTTCAGCTTCCCCTCCTCTGATGACGCTGGGACACTGACTCCAATGTTCTCAGTGACATTTATAGATGTGAAGCAATGAAAGGATTCCAGTTCCTGCAGATCAGATTCAAAGTTGATCCGGGCATCAGAACAGTGAGAAAGATGAGGTTGAAATTTTAAAGAAGTTGCAAATTGCGCTTCAGCCAGGTCCGAATGAACCTACAGTCACGTGATTCATATCCAGGCGCGTGACCTGTTGCACCGCTGGCTCTCTACATATCTAAAGTTAATACGCTACAGAGTTGTGGTATTAACAGGGACATGAGCAGCAATGGTAACATTCGCAAGGTGAACAATCAGCAAAGATAATCACCTTCACTGCCTCATTTCAACTGCCCCTCCATTGTGAAGCGGTGAATTTCACTGGCAAAGGAAACACCTTTGTCATCGGTGTCTGCTTAGTGCCGCCTGTTTCTCTGCTGAATTCTTCCATCGTTTTACTCACAGTCAGTCCAGTATTTTATGATCCACTGCAGTGAAATGTATTCTAATGCTTTGAGTGATTGTCTCTTCGAGTCAAGACTCTGAGCACATCCAGTGAGAAGCTTCCAGTCATTTATAAAAACCAAAAGAACTTCAGATGTTGTAAATAAGGAACAAAAACAAAATTGCTGGAAAAGCTCAGCAGGTCTGGCAGCATCTGTGGAGCAGAAAATAGAGTTCATGTTTCAGGTCTGGTGACCCTTCCTCAGAGGGGTCATTTATAACCTGGCCCCTGAAATCAGATGAGTTGAACAATAATTTTCATGGTCCTGCCTTTTCACTGCAGCTCAGTGCCTCCAAACAGGCCCCAGCTTGCATCAGCTTGTTCTCTAACTTCCTCCAGTACGTCTGCTGAACAACACCAGATTATCACATCTCCACTTTCTTTACATTGAAACTCGGGCGACAACATTAACCATTTCAAAGCTTAGGGAGAGAAACATTTTGGTGAAGGTGGTTCTGATGTGAAGAAATGACACAAATACATGTTCAATCAGGTCGCAAGGGTTACTGTCAGCATATTTGGCGTTCCAGTCGTTAGGATTCACCGCTTGCATCACCAACGCCTGGGCACAATTCAAAGACAGGAAATGAAAATTACTTTCTCTTGTCTGAATTATCTGAATGTAAAATCTGGTTACAAAGAGAACACACATTCTGAATCTGCCAGAATCGGCCCAGTGAGAGTTTCCTTCAGTCTAAAAGGACAATGACAACAGATCCTCAGGAAAACTACCACCCACACGTCCCCCTCCAATCATCTCACCATTCCGAGTTGGGAATACACTACTGTTCCTTCAGTGTCCCTGGGTCTAAATCTTGGAATCCCTTCTCCAATGGCAAAGTGGCTGTGCTTAGATGCCAAGAAGTTCAAGAAAGTGTCTCATCATCTCCATCTACGTAGTAATTAGGGATGGACATTGAAATTTCAGATCAAGATTATCATTTCACAAGAATAGCAATTATTCTTTGCCAGTTTTACTTTTCCAGAATAAAGTCTGGGACATTCATTGTGGAGACACGGAAACAGTATTATCCCACCCATTGCAGAGGCATCCGAGTCACAAGAAGCTAGCTCTCCTGAACAGAGCAACCTCCCTTTGAGCCTTTCCACTTCTTGTCTGTTCCCAAGTATCTGATCGTGCCAGAGCCAAGATCCTATTTGTATTCTTGATCTTCATATTGAATTCTGGTTATTTCAATATCTCAGATCAGGCAATGACACCGACAACATCAGAGTCAATGTCCCCACACCTTAAAGAAGGGAAAGGTGCCTACACCAGCTTTGCTAAATCAGAAAGTTCACCCTTTATTTTGCCCTGAGTCTGAATCACAAAGTGTGATGAAATATTTACGATGCTGGAGACTGGGTTATCTGTTTTGTTTCCATTCCATGCTTCCACCTACCCACTGACAACTTTGGAGCTGATTATAACTTTGGAGTTGGGTAGCTGTGAGGCTGGACAGTTTGATTAATCTGATAGCGAGAAATTCTTTCCACTAACCAGGGTCAGTGAACAGAGTACTTGCATTTAAGGACAGTTAAAGAAGACATGCTTGAATTTCTATAGCGCTCACCATCACCAGTGAGGAAGCCAGTTAACCATGAGCAGACATGGTTTAAAACTTGATTCATTTTCCTCCGAATGTGACATAAAGTCAGAAGTCACACGACACCAAGTTACAGACCAACAGGTTTATCTGAAATCACAAGCTTTCAGAGTATGGCTCCTTTATCAAGTGAAGTGGATGTATGTGATATATTCACAGCAAAGACCCTTTTGGATCATAGACCAATATCGATTTCATAAAGAACCATCTCCATGTTCTCCCAAAGATTTAAAAAAAAACACATCAATGGCAACAAGGGTTCATACAGGATTCAAACCTGCAACTTCTCACACTCACAACAGCCACCTGAAGTGACAATCAGACCACGAAATCAACGAACGAGTCTGATGAAATCCCACTTAGCAATAAACCAGATGCCACTCAGGCAGTAACAGAGTCCCTACCTCAGATGTAGGAGACCAGAGTTCAAGTTCTAGCTGCTCCAAAGGTGTGTAATAACATATCTGAACATGTTGACTAGACAAAAATACTATTCCCCATTGCTTCAGGCAGTGAAAACAGCAAAGAACATCTTGGTCTCGTTCTGCCTCCCTGATCCTGGGGCAGTGCTATTTGTCCCTTCCGCTGGGACAGGGTTTTCTCCATTGGAAGATGCTTAAATCATTTACCTCCACGGGCAGGCAGTGCAGGGAGATGGTATATGCTCTACAGCTCCCCCTCAAGCACTGGAAAAGGGAAAGAGCAGAAAGGATGGAATCAGGCTTGTGCATCAAAATTGTAAATTGCAATTTGGCTCTTTCATCAAATGACAATTATCAGAGAAAGACAGAAGCTTGGAGAGCTGCTGAGAAAGAAATAGGACGAAACTGGAGATTAATTCCTTCAGCAACTTAAAGTGGGATTTTTCTGTGCAGCCTGTTCGGTGTTCAGAATTCGTCTGTACACAGCAACTCTGCAAATAACACCTTGGCAACATGGATGTCTGTTCGTTTGATGCCTCCAGAGCAGGAGTTAACATCTGACACCAACAGTCCCAGATTAAGAGAATGTGAGTGAAACACTCACTCACTGAGAGACGTCCCCAATGGCCCGGAGTTGCGGGGCTGCAGACAGTACAACGTGGAAGGGAGGGTTAAAATGAGCCATTGTTTCTCCCGCACTGCTCCGTCACAGAGACTGAGAGAGTGACGTCATCAAACTATGGAGACATTCCAGAAGATAAAGAAGCCTTTCAGCCCATCGAGCCCAAGGTGACTGCCTGTCGCTTGTATTTTTCTGTGGTTATTCACAATCGGTGATATCTGTCCTAATAATGGTGAACTGTGTTTGTATCGTGATGTTGTCTCCAACATGATGATCATCTTGTTATTCACGTCTGAAACAGCATGTGCAATTACTGCACGTCTTGGAAAAAAAAATGGAAGTAATGTGTTTCAGCTTCACCTGTTTAATCCCAATTTAGAAAGGACCGACAGTGAACAGAAGACGTGTAGCATGTACCTTCTAGAATGAAATCCAAAAAAAACTTGTTTTTTGTTGTGTAATGCACTTTTGCGCAGATGTGTCTCGCCTATGGAAACATACACTTTGTCTAATTTCCCACGTTCTATTAGTCCCACATTCTGATTTCACACAGAATCTCAAAATTTGCCACAACGCAGATGGAGGCCATGCAGCCACCTTAGCTGTGCTGCTGTCCACAATGAGTAAATGAGTGTCTCTTCCAGTGTAATTCTCTTGACTTCTTCGTGTAACTCTACCCATTGTGATTTGTAACACAACCATCAAGTTCCCTTTTGGGTGGATTGAATCTGCGATTTTAGTACTGTTAGACAAATCCTCTCTGTTCAAAACTTCAAAGAGACCAGATTTCTGTTCTCAAGGAGATCTTTCCCAACTTTCCAATCCATATTCATTGCAGACGTTCCTCATACACAGCACCATTCACCTGAATCTGTTCAATGCTGCCTCCAATCACTTCACATCCCCGCTTCCAGAAGTTTCAAGCCCAGAACTGAGCAATAATGCAGCTGGAAGATTCATTCAGAGTTGGATTGCGTGGGCGAACTGCCTGAAACACTGAATAAAAACCAAAAGAACTGCGGATGCTGTAAATCAGGAACAAAAACAAAGTTGCTGGAAAAGCTCTGCAGTTCTGGCAGCATCTGTGGAGGAGAAAACAGAGTGAACGTTTCGGGTCCGGTGACCCCTCCTCAGAACTGAGGAAGGATCACCGGACCCAAAACGTTAAAGCTGTTTTCTCCTCCACAGATTCGGCCAGACCTGCTGAGCTTTTCCAGCAACTTTGGTTTTTTTTGACAAGTGTTTCCTTTTGCCTTCTGCACTGCAATGGTACCTCTGCCCCATCCCCAGTTCAGGCAACACGACCTCTTTTCACGAAGCTGGTTTTTCGGAAAGCTCATTTGGCATTGGGGCAAAAGTGGAGTAAGGATCATGGGCTCGTTCAGGAGTTGAACCCTGGGCCTCTTGCACGTCATCAGTATGAAGTATCCTAAGTAAGAATCATGCTCCTAGACCAACAAGCCACATACAGTTGAGGAAAAGTGGGGACACGATGAAATAGTGGCACCTTCGCTGGCCTGTGAATCCAGAGATCCAGACAATGTTCTGGGGACCAGGGTTCGAAACTGCAGCAGATGGTGAAATTTGAATACAATAAATATCTAGAATTAAGAATCTCATGATGATCATGAATCGATTGTGGGGGCAAACACCATCTGGTTCACTAATGCCCTTTCGGGAAGGAAACTACCATCATTTCCTCGTCTGGCCGACCTGTGACTCCAGACCCACGGGCAATTTGATTGACCATGTGTATGAACAATTAAGGATGGGCAGTAAACGCTGGCTTAGCCAATGATGCCCTCATTCCGTGAATGATCTTCCGATGAAAGATTTTTTTAAAAGAAGTTACTCGCAACAGAGACCCCAAGGGATCTCAGGCTGAACTCGATCTCAACAAAATCAGACCTCCCAAGTGAAGAATGGAGCCAGATACATGACGCCAGGGAACACCCGTGATTCGTATGCCAGAGATGTTCCTACTTATTCAATCCACACGAAACAAGAATCATCCCTCTAAACCAATGAACCAGCAACAGCTCAGTGCTGTTTACACGAAAGAAGCTCTGAGTTTTAATAACAGCTTCTTCCCATTCTGATTCACTGCTCCCAGGAGGCTCTGTAAGCTCTCTTCCCCAGATACCACGCTCTCTCCATTGGCAGCTGGAGTAAACGATCTTCCACTGGCAGGCCGAGCTGGAGGAGAACAGCATGAATGCGCTCTTCAGCTCCCTGTGAACACGGGCTTACGAGATGTGGGAGGGGTGTGGTGGGAATGAGCGATATGAAAAGTGTGGAAGGCTGTACAAAAGGGAGATCGCACCTGCACAGGAACTAACATTCTGTTGGGAACCTTATTCAAATTACTGCATGTGAGGCAGTGCGAAAAATGCAGAGTTGCTGGTAAAGAAAAAAAATCTCCCCTAATAATCGGGATCTGTATCTGTGTCCTTCTCGATGTCACAAGGATGGCACAGCTGTCTGATTCAGAGTGGGGGGTTTCTGAAGGGAGTCCTGTCTCTCAAACACACTGCACCTGATGTGTATAAACTTCAACACGTTGTTCACAGCACAGAGAATATATTTTATGATTCAAATAATCTCAAAGTGATAGAGAACAGGATAAGGCAATTCAGGCTATCATCTTCACAGCTCCTGGAGAGAAGTGGAGAGTGTGAGAGCAGACAGCATCGGCTCGTGCATAGTTACAGCATCGGCTCGTGCATAGTTTCAGCATTTACAACCTTGGTCCCTGTAATAGTAAAATCAATTTGAGAAATTGATTCTGTTAGACATAACAGTAAAAAAGTTCAGACAGTTTATCCTGTTGCTGAATACACAGTAAACCCTGTCGGTGTCCTTCCTGATGTTTCCATATCCCAGTAAACCCAATCCGTGTCTTTTACGGTGTCTTTATATCCAAGTGAACGCTATCCATGGTCGTTATAATGTCACATATCCCAATAAACCCTGACTTGCGAAAGAATGCTGGGCCTCTCAACCCAAATTCAATGCATCAATTCTCTCCTCTGTGCTGTACAATCTCCCACACAAGGAATTTTCAGCTCCTGAAGTCCCTTCTGAATTGGTTTGCCCTGCATCTCCCTCAGCCTCCTGCTTCCACTGAACTCTTCAAATCGGAACAAACCTGTCAATGTATGTTCATTCAAGCCCGCCTCGTTATTCACTGAGATCATGAATGACCTTTTACTTTGACATCATTTTTCTGCACTATCCCCTAAGCTGTTGACGATTTTAATCTGTAGCAACCTACCAGTCACAGACTCAATATGAAGCATTCATAACCTCTGGAGTCACGAATTGCAAAGGTTCTCCCCATTCCAAGTTTCCTAATATCAGTCCGCTGTTTTGTAAGTATGCCTGTTGTGTGTCTGGAGCTTTCAAGCGTTACTTATTTTCTGTGGCGTCGCGATCATATAGTTGTTCATATTTTGCTTTATGATCACAGTAATCTTTGTGATCACTGCTGTTCCCATTTTTTCCTCTTAGCATGTGTTAAAGGAACACAGTAAGAGATCAATTAATATAGCAAGAAGGCATACAGAGAGAGGCGTGTGAAATGCAAGGTTGTGCGATCAAACCTCATCCAGAGCAGCTTTTGTTAAATTTAACCATTACTTTTGGAGCATCAGACTCAAGACAATGACATCGAGTTATGTTAAGCAAAAGAAACTTCGTTGGAAAAGATCAGTTTTTGTGGCATTCTGCGCTGGTTAGTTCATTTGTGAGTTTTGTCTCATTTTAGGATGTTGAAATCTTTCGCCCCGTTCACAAGTGCGTGTTATTAATGTATGTCCATGAAGCAGCTTTCCGAAAACGTAGCTTCGTTAAATGAGGTCGGATTGCCTGAAGTAGGGACGGGGCAGAGCTGCCAGTGCAACGATCACGGCAAAGGGAAACATTTATTCAAAGGGAAAACAAATATTTCAGGATGTTCGCTCATGCAATCCAACTCCGAAAGTTTCGTGAATGTTGTGATTCTGCGTGAATTTTGAGTTCGAATAATAGTATGTGGGAAGTTAGACAAAGAATATACAAACACAGCCAGGAAATTATTACAGTCTTTTGACATCATTCTCAAATGTACGTGTCACCCAGCAGATGAAAAGCCCAACATTTCCCTTAAAGCACAGTACTGCACGCTAGCAGAATGATACAGCGTGATCATGCTGGGCCCTTAAGTTAAAAATCGGTAGATCGAAAACAGCCTCTGCTCTTTAGGAGCTCCGTGTTGCGATGTGCTTGTACTGGTCCCTCCCAGGGCTCTTCTGGCACAAAGCGCAGTTGTGCGGTGTGCTGCACTTTTGATCTTCTTCCCGTAACTGCATGCATCAGAAGTATTTCTTTCATATTGGTACACATGAATTGCGGTGTATCTCATGGGTAGGACGCTCTGCAGTAAGTGCCCATGCTGTTTCAGACAGCAACAATCTCCCAGTGAAGTCAAAAGTCGTTAACGATAAGAGGATCTTCACGACAGGGACAACATCTCGACTCAGGCACAGTTCACCACTATTAGGACAAATGTCACCGATTGTGAAAACCTACAGAGAGATACAAGTGACAGAGAATCGCCGTGGACTTGATGGGCTGAACGACTTCTTCCAGCACGGGAATGACGCCATGGGTTTATGAAATCACTCTCCCTGTCTCTGTGATGTGGAGATGCCGGTGAAACGTGTCAGTTCACCTGATGAGGAGCAGCGCTCAGAAAGCGTGTGATTTCACATAAACCTGTTGGACTATAAACTGGTGTCGTCTGACTTCTGACTTTGATCACTGTTTCTTTGACTGAGCAAGTGAGAAACAATGGCTCATTTTAACCAGTCCCCCAACCCCTTCCGTGTTCAACTGTGTGCAGCCCCGCAGTTCAGGGCCATTGGAGATGACTCTCAGTGAGTGAGTATTTCACTCGGATTCATTCAACCTGGGACTGTTGCTGTCAGATATTAACTCCTGCTCGGTCACAGCAAAGAAACCGACGTCCGCGTTGCAAATTTCTCTGTAAGATTGCTGTGTGAATCCTGAGCACCAAACAGGCTGCATAGAAAGATGCCATACGAAGTTTCTAAAGGTAATAGTCTCCAGTTTCGACTTCTCTCTTTTCCAGCAGCTTTGCATCCTTCTCCCTGTGTCTGATAATGTAATTTAACGAAAGTTCCCAACCGTTGTTTAATTTCCTACACAAATCTGGTTCTGCCTCTTCTGTTCCTTTCCCCTTCCAGTGTTTGAAAGGGAGCTGCATGGCGTATACCATCCCCCAGCACTGAAAGCCCATGGAGGGAAATGGTTTAATCTATCTGCTAATGCAGAGAGGTGATCCTAAGGGGAATGGAGCAAAGAACAGCTTCCCGGGAACATGGAGTCCGAATGGGAAGAAGCTGTTCATTGGTGCTTTCACTTGCTGAAACAACTGTTTTATGTTAATGCAGTCTGCTTGGTCAAGGATGCTATTACACACCTCCAGAGCAGATGGAGCTTGAACCCGCGTCTCTGACATCCGAAATAGGGACAATGTGAGTGTCACACAGTTTGCTATTAAGAAACATAATTGCTCTTTGCTTGTTGGTCTAGAGGTATGATTCGCACTTTGGGTTAATATAGAGGTTGCGAGAGGTCCGTGGTTCAAGTTCCAGGCAAGCCCTTATGATCTCCAGCCATGTCCTTTACTCACAGGTTGATATGCTCCGTAGAAAAGCTTCAAGAACATAGAAAAATGCCTCATTATGAATCAATATCAGTCTGAGATCCCAAAGGGACTTTGCAGTGAATATGCATCTTCAGAAAACAAAGAACCAAGTTTTAAAGAGCGCCTGCCCATGGGCAAACTGGCTTCATCTCTGCTCTGGAAAAGCGCTATCTTGAATACAAATTTATCTTCCTTAAATCCAAGTGCTCTGTTTACTCACTTTCGTCAGTGGAAACATTTTCTCACTCCCAGCTCAAACCAACTGCCCAAGCCCACCGCTGCCCATATCCGACATTATAAATAGCACTAAAATTGTCTGTTGGTCGCTGGAAACTTGGAAAGGGAACAAAACAGAAAACCCAGTCTGCAGCTTCGAGAATCTTTCCAAGCTCTTTGTGAAGCAGACTCAGGGGACAGTGAAGGGTGAAGGGTTTGATTGAGCGTAACCAGTCAAGGCTTTTTTCCATTCTTTAGGACGCTGGATCATTGATGCTGATGTACTCGGCATCAGTGCCTGATCTCACACAATGAAATAATCAGCATTCTTTGAAATTATCAGGAATTCAAACGGATTCTCTGCTGCTGCGCAGTCAGATATTTGGGACAGACAAGTGGAATGGCTCAAAGGTAGATTGCCCGTGGCCCAGGAGTCCTGGTTCACAGCGACACAGATGTCTCTCCAGGGGTGCAAGATCAGACAGTTTCCGTGTCTTCACAATGAATGTCACAGACTTTGTTTTGTGAGAGGAAAACTGGCAAAGGACAGTTGGTATTCTTGTAAAATTACAGTCAATCTGAAATCACAGAATCATATCTTACAGACAATGTCCCAGATTCACCATCACCATCCCTGGATATTTCCTGTTCCACCTTCATAACAGACGGAGCGTAGGTGGCAACACATTGCGACACAGTCGGGAGGAGAATCAGTAGCCTTTCATGTTGTACAGAGCTTGGACTGAACACGGAGGCTGGTAAGAGCGCAGAATGAACTCTGTAATGGTGATTTCTATCTCCATCATCCTGAGTGGCTCTGTAGAAGCTGGTCGAGTCCTAAAGGACATAATTGTTCGATTGGGTCTGTAGGTGGTGAGTGAACCAAGAAGAGAGAAAATATGCTTGATCTCATCCTCATCAAACTGTCCTCAGCAGACGCATCCATGACAGTAAAGGCAGGAGGTGACCAAAATATAATTCTTGAGGGTTTGAAGTCTCGCCTTCACACAGTAGATACCAATCAGTGTCTTATATGGCACGATTACCGTGTTAAATGCGACAGACTGCGAACAGATCTAGAACTTAGTTGTAGGCATTTACGAGTACGTGTCGGACGAACAGAAGCAGCAGGACGGGACTTCATAGAGTCCGCAATTGTTGCCTGTCTGTGGTAGAAGTTAACTGCAGTGTTTAGTTTGAAATGTTGCTGGTCTTATGCTTTTCTCTGTTTTCCTTGAGGAAGAAAGAATTATTATCAGTTTTGTGTGAAACCGAGAGTCACATAGATTTCTCATGAATTATGTACAGGTGTATGTTCAGTTAATTGTTTTCATGTTGAGTTTGAAAAAAATCTTCGTGTAAGTTGCCTGGGTCTGAATGTACTTGATATTCGCAGACTGTTCAATGATTGGAGAATATTTTCTTGCAGATAATGTTTCTATTGACGGCTCGGAGATGTGTGACAAGGAAACAGTGAAATTTTCAACTCACAAATTTTATTCGTTAAAAGCTGAGCGTGTTGACTGATTGCAGCACAGAGACTGATGTGAAACAAAACCGTTAAGATCTCTTAAACCCGGGTGTCAGGCAGTTCAAACTTCACATTGCAATTACTAAAATGATAATTTTCCTCTGTCAGTTTTACTGCTTCGAAATAAAGGCTATGGCATTTCTTATTGATACATAGGGACAGTGCGCCAGCAGTCACTGCAAGCACACCCATGTCACCAGGAACTGGCCGTGTGTGTTGATACATACAAACTGATTCTGCAGTCGGTCTCCAATTTCCTGAGTTTCAATTCAAGCGTGACTTATGATTCATTTCAGAATAACAATGAGCCAAATGAAGTCTTTGCTGTAATCGAGCTGTGTTTTCATGGGAACATCATAGCTTTAGGCATTGGTTGAGTGGATCAAGCGATGAGCTTAAAACTCAAGCCGGGTGGTGTTCCATTTAAATGGTTTTGACATCGCTTTTCAGCATTTCGGACTTTAATCAACTGCCCACTGAAATCATTATCTAGCGTGATGGATGTTGAAATTTAAGTGCGAAGGAAAAAGAATGCTTCGATCTTGTTTCATTTGTAGATTTTGTAATCGCACGAAATAATTGTGGTTGGCCACCCAAATGTTTCCCGATGCAGGGCTGTCTGACGCTCAATGAGATTTCTTTAATAAACTGTCCACAGGGCTTCCAGCTACACCATGACGTCATATGACATGGACGGTAATGGCCTTCAACTATTGTGACGCAATAATGATGTTGGCTCCTGGAACATAATAATTTGTCGTGGGTCACGTTGTGCTGAATCATTCACTGAATTGTAATTACATCTCCAGGTATTTACGTTTCTACATTACAATCTCAGACACTTCCAGCTCTGACTTTGAGTCCAGCAAATCTTGGGATTCTATATTTCTATTAATGATATTCATGATGCTACTTCTTGGTGAAATTGGAGAAACATTGTGTTTTGGTGGCTGAATTTACTGAACAAAATCCGGAAAGAGTGTTGGGAATCTCGTCAGTTGTTTCTTCCCTCTCAGATCCTTTTCCTGTTGTCATATTTGAAGAACGGTCAAGAATAAGTCCTGTACATACATAATCAAATTCCCCAGTGGCCTGTAAATTCAGAGCAGGGCGTATGGAGAATGGAGGGGACGAGGAGAGAGAAGTTGAGACAATGAAATAGAGAAAGGCGGAGTGAAGGAGACAGAGGGACAGAGAGACAGGCAGAGAGAGAGAAAGAGGAACGGAGAGAGAGAGGTGGGGGTGATGGTTTGAGAGAGAAGGAGCACTCTCCTCTGACCTTCGTTGTCAACAGTAGTTTAAAATCATTGTAGTGCGAACACTTCCCTTAATCCTGTACAGTATGCTCACAACTTGTGAGACTTGGTGGTGGAAAGTAAGCACGTTTGACTTTCGGTTCCAGGCCTCCGTGCTTGAATCACGTTACGTTTACGCTGCTGATTTGCAGGCCAGCTTCCCTGGAATATAGGGTAGGGTGGAGGCTTTTGGCAATGGAATGTATTGATCTCAAACTTGTTTCTGATTGTTTTCCATGGGAACAATATTTCACAGCTGTGGTGTGCCATTGTTTGGGTAAATTCTCACTACCCCTCGTGTGAAAAGTAAAACACAAACTGTTCATCATGCAATTTACACACACAGCTGCCTCCCTCTAGGCAGCTACTTCGTTCACTTGGTGATAGTTGCGGTGTTAACAATATTATACTGACCTTTTATTAAATAATATATAAACACCACATTTTATTTTTCAATTCTTCAGGATTTTCCAGCTCCTCCTGTTGTAGCAGAGTGACAGTGAATTCAGAAAGAGATGTTTCCAATCAACAGCAATTTCTTTCCTCTTACTGACCACAGGAACAATGATCTCTACCCAACAGCAAGAGGGGAAACCACAGCTCCACAACCTCTCTTCACATTAACGGTAAGCCTGAATTTTATAAACTGTGTCGAGAGCAGGGAGTCAGAATGAAGATGTTCTTGAAATTCTTTGCTGCTTTGAATCCCATGAGCAACGTGGACTGTACTTCACTTTGAGTGAGTCCCAGATTGCCTCGGGATACTCCTGACTTTATGAAAAGGGTTCATTGTTCTAGGGGCATTATTCTTGCTTTGGGGATTGTACAGCAAAAACATGCAAAAGATCCCAGATGAGCCCTGATTATTTCTCATTATTTTGCCAATTTTCCGGAAAAAAACCGTGTTCAATGAGGTCAGACTTGCTGAAGTAGGGGGTAGGACAGAGGTGCCATTGCAGCAAACATTGCAAAGGGAAATACTTATTGAAAGCGAAAACAAGCATCTGAGGAAGTTTGCAAACGCAATTCGACATTGAATAAATCTTCCATGAAATGCTGGTGAAGTTGAAAGATATTAGTTGCACTGCGTTGGATGCTCAGGCCACTCTGTCATAACTCCCCACGAAGTTTCAGACAGCAGCGTCTTCCCGTTGACATGGGAAGTTATGAATAACAAGAAGATCGCGTTTATTCAAGCTTTCTGATTCTAAAATTTATCGTCCTAACATCAGGCTGCAAAACTGACCTGAGTTCGTTGCCAAATTAAACAGGCATGACTCCCAATCCCCTTGTGGAACTGAACCAAGGTGAGATGTGCAAAGGACAACGCACAAATGAGAGTCATTTTGTGGTTCATCCGGAGTGATCTGTAGACCAGGGTGAACAGGGAAAGCTGGTCTTGAGCATCCATGTTGAGCTTGGCTCCACTTGGCCGACAGTCATCTCTCACTAACCACCATCGCCCTTCACTTTTCCTGATGTCCCCGCTGTTCTTGTTGTAAACTGATTGCACTTCACACAATTGCAGCTGACATTGCTGATGTGGAACTGTAACTTCTAGGGAAGCGACTCTGACTAGTCCACGACATTATTCTGTTTCTAAAGATCAATCAATATTTCATATTTGTTACTATAAAAGTTAACCATTAGCAGGCCATGGCAGTGAAGGTACTAAAGCCTAATTACTGGCTTACCAGTGAAAATCTCTGGTTAAAAGCCAAAAGAACTGTGGATGCTGTAATGAGAGTACAAAGCAGAAGTGGATGGAAAAGCTCAGCAGGTCTGGTGGCATCTGTGAAAAAAAAAAACAGAATTAATGTTTCGGTCCGTGACCCTTCCTTTCCATTCTGAGGAAAGATCTCTGTTTATATCAAATTGGTCAGTGTCTGACCAATTTCGGCCTTGCATTCTCCCATCCTTCTGCACATGACACCCTCAACTTTGTTCCCATTTTGTTATGCCCTGATTTATAATATACAGACTAGCCCATTATCTATTACATTGTAGTTCCTTATATATGAGACCCTACATACCGCAGCACTGTAGCTCAGTGGTTAGAGCACTGGCCTTAAAAAGCCGAGGTTATGAGTTCAAGTTTTACTGGGGCCTTTGGCAATTTTTGTACACTTGCTGCTTCCAAGATCTAAAGGAGCGCATTAAATGTCGTCTGAAATTATGCAAATGTCATTTCTTCTACAGGCCAGAAATGTGTTTTAAATGCCACACCCCTGTTTGTCTTTCCAGGAATTTGAGGAAGACCTTTCGGATGGACAGGAAGCAGCTGATATGATCAATGCTTGGCTGGAAGATGAGGTGAGGCCGTATGAACTGCAGAGTGACAGGGGAAGAACACAGACCAAGACCGGTGCCCAGTGCTTCCTTTATTTGCTGTAACCAGACTCTAGTTTTGAAATCTGAAATGGGACAATATAAGCCAAGTGGGTGAAATTCGACTTGCTGGGGCTTGGCCCTTCCCAGGGGCCTCTGTGACTCTTGGCGGAATGTGCTCCTGTTTGTTTCTTTCTGTGGGTGAGGTTACGTTCCCTGAGGGGGCATTAAAACAGATTTCTCATCGCAAACTTTCATCCAATTTGTTGTGTTGATTGAGGTTAAAACGTTTCAGTTAAAATATCATTGAGATGACCGCTTGAAATGTCAGACCACGCAAGACTCCAGGCCAAACCCTGGAAACTGTGATGATGGGCCTCTTTCCGTGCTGTAAAGCTCAATCATTTTGGAGGAGAAACTGATGTCCAGTTAAAAAAAAGCCAGAAGCTACGTTATTTAGAAATTATAGCACTTCTGTCCGCATCTCTGCTGGTCTACTGTTTAGGATTCAATGCTTTTATTGTTCGCGTCCAGCAAATCGGGATTGATTGTCCTGATATTGACAACAGCAAAGCAGAGCAGCTCTGACAGGGATCCTTTCTACGTCTGGGATCGGTGAATGTCCCCAAGAACATAAGATTCAATGTCGCAGCCTCTTAAAGAAGTGGAAGGTGTCTTAACTGTCTCTGCTCAGTCGGACAGCTGATTCAGGGAATCAGAGGAGAATATTCTTTTATTCAAATTCATCAATCAATCAAATTCACATGATAATCCATCCAGGATTTTATCGTTTCAGTTCAATGTTTTAACAATGAGGCAGCCTGATGTTATGGTAACAAACTGAGGGTAGTGCTGGTTTGTCCAACCTTATCCCACATGGGGTTACAGGGATACATTTCAATGTTTCTTTCAACTCAGGGGTCAGTGAAAAAAGGCACCATTCCACTGATTGTACCTACCACTTCAATTTGTAAATAATTAAAATGTTCATTAAAAAGTTCCAAACAGCAGCATGAGTTGTATTGTTGTTTGTCTTTGTGTTGTAGAAGCTGAGAGGCAGAGAGACAGAAGTGGCCCCAGGTTGTCATCCTCAGAGAAGAGGAGGGGAATGGAGCTGAGTTCCAGAGTTGGGTATAAGTCACTCTGCCCTTGCTTCCACCTCTGGGTCACCCACTCCAACCTGGCCTCAGTACAATTCATCTCTCTCTCTTGCTCCCTCTCCCGACGATGCTCATACTGTCCCTCTTCCCGTTTTTGCCTCCTGTTCGTATCTCAAAGGCAATATCGATTGGACAAAACTGCTCTGTGTCTCCAAAGACATTATTTGAAAAACGAAACAACTGTGCAATGTGAGATACCTTCTGCAAAAAAAAATCTACCGCTTGTGTAATGACGTGAGAAGGCCACCAGACGGTGGCATTGTATCATTTGAAACAAGAGAGAGAGAGACTCTGCGTCTTTGATTCATCGGTTTTTAATTCATTCGTTCATTCAAACTTCTTTCCTGTGAGTCTCATTGCAGCCAGAAATAGACACACATATACAAACATACACACAGACACATATGAAGACACACATCAACATGACCATTGTATCACTTTAAACACAAGAGGGTCATACAGGAAGTGGGGAAGGGTATAACTCCATTTCTATGGATTTGACGTCAAAACAACAGTAACCCCATCGCATAGACATACCAATACACACGCTCAAGCGCACTAGTTCACAAACAGACACACTCACCTACAATTACACAGATATTTCAACAGAGATAGAAACACACACACAGTTACAGAGACACACACAGGCACACACACATATGGACAGACAGACATTGAGACACACATACAGAGACAGAAACACAAATAAACACAGATACACACTGACGCGCAGACATACAGACACTGACAGACATACACACAGAAACATACATGCATATGTACAGACACTAACATACACATACATACAGACACACAGCACACCCATACAGATTGTGCGCAGTAACGGACGCTGCCCTGAATTTAACTATCTTTAACACAGTTAGAACGTAAAACATAGAACAGTACAGCACAGGACAGGCCCTTTGGCCCACCATGTTGTGCTGAACTTTTACCCGAAACCTTATGTCTATCTAACCTCCGCCACTACCTTATACTGTCACGTGTATGCCTATCTAATAGCAGCTTAAATGCCCCTAATGAGGCCGACATCACTACCCTCTCTAGCAATGCATTCCACGCCCCTACTACTCTCTGAGTAAAGAACCCACCTCTGACATCTCCCCTATATCTACCTAAACTCACTTTAAAACTATGCCTCCTCATAATAGCTGCCTCCACCCTAGGAAAAAGTCTCTGGCAGTCCACTCTACACCTCTGATCATTTTGTACACTTCTATCAAGTCACCTCTCATGCTTCATTGTTTTAAAGAGAAAAGCCCTAGCTCGCTCAACCTTTCCTCGTATGGCCTTCCCTCCATAGACAACATCCTAGTGAATCTCCTCTGCACCTTTTCCAACGCTTCCACATCTCTCCTGTAATGAGGCGACCAGAACTGGACACAATACTCCAGCTTTTGCCGAACCAGGGTTTAGTATATCTGGAGCATAACTTCACGACTCTTGAACTCAATCCCTCTATTAATGAAAGCTAACACACCATACGCCTTCCTAATAACTCTATCCACCTGGTTGGCAGCTTTCAGGGAACAGTGGACATGAGCCCCGAGATCCCATTGCTCCTCCACACTGCCAAGATTCATTTCGTTAACCCTGTATTCCACTTTCAAGTTTGTCCTTCCAAAATCCTCACACCTCACACTTTTCAGGGTTAAACTCCATCTGCCACTTCTCAGCCCAGCTCTGCATCCTATCAATGTCCCTTTGTAACCTAGAACAGCCCTCCGCACTGTCCACAACTCGACCCACCTTCGTATCATCCGCGAACTTACTAATCCACACTTCCACTCCTATATCCAAATCATTTACAAAAAGCACAAATAGAAGAGGGCCCAGAACAGATCCTTGTGGAACACCACTTAGAAACTAAGCACCATGTTGAATATTTTCCGTCCACTACCACCCTTTGTCTTCTAAGTGTTAGCCAATTCTGAATCCAACCTGCCACATTTCCCCCATCCCATGCCTCCTTACTTTCTGCATGAGCCTATTATGGGTAACCTTATCAAACGCCTTACATAAATCCATGTATACCACATCCACTGCTCTACCCTCATCCATGTGTTTGGTCACCTCTTCAAAGAATTCAATAAGGTTTGTGACGCATGATCTGCACCTCACAAATCCATGCTGTTTGTGTCAATCAGATAATTCCCAGCTTTTACTGAAGAAATATCTATGAGAAAGTGGGACAGTACTGTGATGTCCCTCGTTCTATTGTCAGGAAAGAGGTGAATGTGTTTAATAAACTCATGATTATTTGTACAACCAACAAACTCCAACTCGTACAACAAATCCATGTAATCCCCTAATGTTCATCTGTGAAATGGATTGATCTTCATTTTCAGAAACTAATTAAAAGTAAATTCCCTGTCTTTACTGCTTAACGACAGTCCCACTCACACTTTGTGTTAGTCTGTGTGAAAATACTGTGCTCACCTGTGGGATAAATTTGTGTTCCTGGCTGCAGAAGGTTCTGTTCCCTTGTCTGGATAAATGTGTTTTATAACCGGTTTGAAACTGCAGCTTTGTCTCTGTGTGGCTTTTAGGTCTGGGGCCAATTTGTGTGCGCGTGCGAGACAGAGAGAGTTTGTGTGATTGCGTGTGGGGCGGGGGGAGGGGGCAACGGAGGAACAATCAGGAGACATTGGACTGAACTTCTCGGTTGCTGCTTGCTCTCCCTCTCCTCCTCCCACGTCCCTCCCCCTCTAACCTCACAAAGAAGCTTCTCGGTTTTCTCCATATCTGGAGGATGTGTGTTCCAGGTAGAAACAGCTGGGAACTGATTGGGTAGCTGGAATTTGGAGGAGAGAGGTGTTTGAATGACAGAACTTGGGGTTTATAAAATTGGTCTTGGCAGCCATACTTCCCTTCTTCATGTGGATGAAGCCTGGAAATGGGTGTCAGAGTTATTTTGGCTGTCTGTGTCTGTGTGAGAGACAGTGTGGGTAGAGCTGGAATCTCAATGCCAGTTTTGGACCTGTACCACCCTCTTCCTGAAGCAGCCCTGGTGAGTACTGGCTCTTCAGACTCTGTATCTTTCCTGAACTCTTGGTTGTCTCACTGACTTAACTTTTTATCGCTCTTTCTCTGTTTTTTCTCTTTGTGCCCTTGTCTTTCTCTGTAAGTCTTTGCTTTTGTCTCTCATTGTTTTCTCTCTCTCTCTGTCTCCCTGTCACTCTCTTTGTCTTTCTCATTCTTTCTCTGTCTCTGTCTCTCCCACTCAGCTCTTGTCTCTCTTTGTTTCATTCTGTCTCTGTCTTCTCCCTTTGTGTCTGTGTCTCTTTCTCTCAAAGTCTCTCCTCTTGTCGCCCTTTTGGTCTTTCTCACTCTTGGTCTCTTTCTCTCGCCTGTGTCTCTGTCTCTCACACAGTCGACTTCTGTATCATTTCGTTTCATTCTCTCTCTCACTAGCAACCACTCTTTGCCCCCTACCCCTCTGTCTTTATTCCCTCCCCCATCATTCTCCATCTGTTTTTTCCCCTCCCTGTCTTTTCCCTCCATATTTCTCTCTCCATTTCCTTCACCTTTATCTCTCTCCCTTCCTTCCAGCTTTTTCTCCCTTTCCTTTTCCTTCACCTTTCTCTCTCTCTATCTCCTTTCCCTCCATCTCTTTTTCTATTTCATCTCCCGATGTCTCATCTCACTGCCTCTTTCTTTTCTGTCTCACTGCCGAAATTTTGTTTCCATTCAAAATTGCCGAATTCCACCCCGCCCCCCAAAATATGACTGTCCCCGCAAATTTGACCCTAGAATTTTGTTATTCAAGTTGAGACTCTGTATACCCCCTCATTTCTTCCTCTATTTTCTGCCTCCAATATATCCACCAACAAGTTTCACTGCTGCCCAGTTTTGTCCCTCTCTTTACCTCTCCAAGAGGCGTGTCCCCAATTTTGTCCCACCCTTAGAGTATTGTAACCCATCCCATAATCTTGTGCTGCCGAAAACACTATGGCCCCGTCAGGTATTGCACTCCCCAACTCAAATATTTTGCAGCCCCACCCATCAGATATTGTCCCCTCAAATATTGCATTTCCCAATTTCAGTTCCCCAAAAGTTTGCTCTCCATCCCAATTTTGTAAACTCCCCACTTTATGTCATTTCAAATATTGCCCCCACAAATGTTTGCATCCTCTTAAATATTCACCTCTGACTTTTACCCCGTAATGTACCCCAACAAAAGCTTTCAGCCTCAGTTTCTGATAGCTCCCCGTGCAGTTTCACCCTCTTTCTTCATTCCTCTGTGACCCCTCCACTGTATATAGATGCCCCAATGTGTCTCCCTCCATGTGCAATAACCAAACACCCCCTCACTCTCACTGAATCCCTAATCCCACCCCAGGGGCTGGAGGCCCCGGGGAGTATGGCCAGAGACTCTCTATACTGTTCACTGACTGCCTTACTGCACAGCAAGACCACAGTTACCAAACAGACCCCCTTCCCCCCTCACTGAGAAAGATGTTTGATGTACCAACACCATTCACCTTTCAGTTTAGACAATGCACGATGGGGAAAAACGCAACCAGGAAGATCCTCTTGCATTACCCATGAAGAGACAATAAAGGACAGAGAGGTAGATAGAGAGAGAGAGAATCCAAGAGGAAATGAAGGGATAGATGGACAGAGGAGGGGAGTACGGACATAGGAAGGTACAGAAAGAAACAGTCAGGAAGTGAGGCTGAAATCCCATTGAGAACAAGAAAAGAGGGAGAGAGAGTGAGGGGGAAAGGCATGGAGACAGTGGGTGGGGGAGGGAGAAGAGAGAGGAGGGGAGAGGGAGACAGGAAAAGGATCGAAATTCTATGGAGAGGACAAGAAAGGACAGCTGCAGACAATGGGAAAGACAGAAGGGACAGAGAAAATCGAGGGAGAGAACAGTAGACAGAGAGATACCATCCAGAACGAGTGATGGAGATGAGGGGATGCAGACGGAATGACCCTCAGGTAGGAACAGCAAGATCACACAGGACAATGTGCGAACGAGTGAGAGAGAGACTGAACAATGAAACAGTTCTTGAAAAACCCGGGGACGGGGCGAGACAGTAGGAGGGAGGAATATGTGGGGGTGGGGGAGAGTGAATGGCGGTAGATGTGAAGGATGTGGGGGAGACAAGGATTTATAGAAAACTGTGGGAAGGACAGGCAAGTGGGAATATGGAGACAAAGAGAAAGGGAGGCACTGAAATCTGTGCCATCAGACTTAACAGCAGCCCCCTTTCAGCCCATTTGTCTCCCCACATCGCCAGCCCAGAACTCATCCCCTTGTGGTACAAACCCCTCCGGACAGCCTGAACCCCACAATTCTTTTCCCCTGTGTGCGTGAAAAGTATGTAAATGAACAATAAGGAGACAGGCTGGATTATTATAATTGTCTCGTCTCTTTCTTTTTCTCTGGTTCCAGATCTTGTCTGAGGATTCCTCACGGCAGAACCATTTGATTTTTTTAGTCTTTGCGTCATCCCAAATTTCAGCTCCCGAATCTAATCTCCTCGGGGCGACTTTGGAAAGACAGAGAGAAATAAAAAACAATATCCAGCACCAAAAGCACAGCAAGATCACACCACTCTCTGTCTTTCACAATCTGACACTTTCCCCAGAACAGCAAGGGCCCACTACTCGCTGCCTGACCTTCCATAATCTGACACTTTCCCGACTTCCCCTTCCCACTCTAGAACAGCCCATCATATTAAAAGTGGAACAGGAAGAGGCTCAAACCGCCTCAGTGTTTCTGTTTGAAGGGAGTAGGGAGAGAGATATTTGCTCCAGAGGCTGGCATTCACCTCCACTGCGCACCCCCCGCCCCCCAGCTGCCCCCCAACATCACCCCACCAACCATCCCCACTTCCAGAGATTGTCTCTACCTCTGTATGTGTCAAAGTTTCAGTCTCTCAGTAATCTCCACTGGGGGAGAGAAGGAAATTGATCACATCAAAGCCAAAGTTTTGAAACAAAAATGAAGAGCAGTATGTGAGATTCCATCAGAAACTGATTTTCAAGATTGTCCCACTTTTTCAGCATTTTTCCCTGATTTTAAATCCAGAGAATAGGATTTGATCTGGGATCAAGGGGTAAATGCTTTCTTACTGACTTCAGTGTTTACTTTCTGAGAGGCTGGGCAAAGTCTCATTCGTGGGGAGTCATTCCCCAGAGTCTTTGTATCTCCCTTCGTCCCTTCAGCTGGTTTTATGACACTCTGAGGGGTAAAAAAAAACACAATAAAAGGACCGACATAACAAACATGGGGCTGGATGAACACAGCAGGTCAAGCAGCATCATAGGAGAAGTAAAACGTGACGTTTCGGGCCTAAACCCTTCATCAGAAATGGGGCAGGGGAAGAGGGTTCTGAAATAAATAGGGAGAGAGGGGGAGGGGGGCCCCATGCTTGTTATCTCGGATTCTCCAGCATCAGCAGTACCTTTTATCTCTGATACAATAAAAAGACCAATGACCGTCCCACTCCCATTCATCAGGCACAGAGCCCATGTCCACGACTACCAGGATTCGTGCTGTTTCTACATGAAATATTGATGATGAACTGATACACTTACCTTTCCCTCTCTCTCTGTCCCTGTCTCTCTCTTTCTCTTTCAGTTTTCGCTACATCTATCTCTCTCCCTCTCTCTGTCCCAATCTACCTCTCTATCTCTGCTCAGCTTTCTCCTGCTCTTGGAAATTGATCAAACTCTCTCTCTCTCTCGCTGTCTCTCCCTCTCTGTACTTATCCACCTCTCCATCTCTGTTCAGCTTTCTGATGCTCTCGAGAATTGATCTCTCTCAAACTCTCTCTCGCTGTCTGTCTCTGCCTCTATCTGTCTCTTTCTCCTTCACTGCTGTCTCCCTCTATTTTCCTCTCTTTGTCCCAATCGACCTCTCCACCTCTGCTCAGCTTTCCCTGTTCTTGACACTTAAACGATATCTATTTTTTCTCTATCTCTCCTCATTTCCTCTATGTTTTGATTGAAACGTCCTCTCCTGCCTTACATTTTGAAAATGTTGCAATCTCCCCGCCGTGTCTTGTAGGCATTTCCGACGTCAATATCACATTTTGGAGGGTGAGGGGGTGACGAGAGGTGGGAGGGATCTGGGCTGATGGAAAAGGAGGGACAATGCACTCCACTCACTATCAAACGATCAGCAATCTCAGCCCAGGGCCCTGTAGACAGGCCCACCATGCGTTTGAGGGTGACCCGCAGACCAAGAGGGTGCACAGCAAATTCCAAAATGCAGCTGCATCCAGTACCTGCAAGAGATTCCATCAAAACCTTGTAGTAGCCAACCACACCCTGCTCCCACAAAAGAGGGGCTGACATTGAAAAGAAGGACATTCTGCACAGCAGAATCCGACCAGCTCTCCCCAGCCTCCCCACATAGAAGGAGACTAAGGTTTCCATAACCTTCACCGCCCAAGATCAGAACCGCCCCCACACCCACCTCATCTGAATTTGGAAATGGTGGACCCCTGCTACTGTAAAGGAAAAGGCTGCAGACTGTCCCCTCGCAGCAAGATCCCACAGGCTGCAACGTGAAAACAGAACTCTCCCACTGAGTGCCCCAGTAAATACTAAACTCGTCCACTTTAACTGAGAACTGAGCTCGGACTGAAAACTGGAGTTAATCCCTCAGCCCCTTTCCCCCACCACCTGTACCCATCCCTGCACCCCTTGTCCCTCTTTCAGCTGTCTCCTTTTTCCCTCCAACACGACCATCTTGGCCCCTACACTGCGCAGGATCCAACTAGCTATAAATTGTGAAAATGGCCACTTGATGATGTAGAGGAATGACCTCATCCCAAACATTGGCCGTGAGGGAGTGGGGGTGTCAGATCCTGCAGTTTCTGCCCCTTTGAAATATTGAACGCCCTCCTTATCCCTAATCCAGAGCCTGCGTTGACCTTCCCTTTCCATCAACACCCCACACCCAGAGACAGGAATGAAGTCCCAGTCAATGGAAACAATTTGCTCCGTTTACCCCCAAACCTCACACAGACCATCACAGGCCCGTAGGAGGGAGTGGTATGTAGAGAGGGGTGGGATCACACTCCCTTCTCACTTCCTGCCACACCCATCCCACCCCCACACCTCTCCATTAAAATGATGACAATCCCAGTGGAATTTCTCCCACATATTCAAAGATGAAAAACAGGAAAGAAAACGGCTGGGTGGAGAGACAGGGGAATCCATCCATCCCCTTGCATTCCCCATTACCCTCAGGTCGCCAATAAACTACTTTTGAGTGGCGCCTGCACCTTCTGTTTATCACTTGCTGTCTCTTGGCCCTGTCTGAAACACAGATACGACACTGCACAATGATTCACAAAGCTTTTAATTGTGTAAGTACTGCCTTTGTTTGTTTTACTAAAATGCAATACCTAGCATTTATTCAAATTTAAACTCCATCTGCCACTCCTTAGCCCATTGACCCAATTGATGAAGACCTCTTTGTAATCTCAGATAACCTTCACTGTCGACTGTGCCAGCAATTTGGGTATCATCCGCCAACTAACCATGCCTTCTATATTCTCATTCAAACCATTTCAAAAATGACAAACAAAAGTGGACCCAGCAGCAGATCCTGTCGAACACCGCTGGTAAAAGACCTCCAGTCTGTAAAACCACCTCCCACACCAGTCTCTTGTCTCCTGCCATTATGCAACCAATTGGCAACTTCACCCTGAATCCCACATAATCTAATGTTACTAATTCGTCTACCACACGGAACCTTGTTGAAGGCTTCACTAAACTCCAAGTAAACAATGTGAACTGCTGTGCCCTAATCAATCTTCTTGTTTACTTCCTCAAAAACACAAAGAAGTTTGTGAGACACGATTTCTCTTGCAACTTCACACGACTTCTCATGCTGACGATCCCTAATCATTCCTTGCCTCTTCAAATGCAAAGTCTCACAGATCTATGATTCCCAGGTTTCTCCTTACATCACGTTTTAAACGGATGCAAACAACAGCCACTCTCCAGTCATTAGACACCTCACCAGTATTTGGAGATGATGCATATCTTTCCACAAGAGAACAAAGAACAAAGAAAACTTACAGCCCAGGAACAGGCCCTTCGGCCTTCCAAGCCTGTGCCGATCCAAATCCACTGTCTAAACCTATCGCCCAATTCCTAAGGATATGTATCCCTCTGCTCCCCACTTACTCATGCATCTGTCCAGACGCACCTTAAATGAATCTACCGTGCCTGCCTCTACTACCTGTGCTGGCAACGCGTTCCAGGCACATACCACCCTCTGTGTAAAGTACTTTCCGCGTGTATCCCCCTTAAACTTTTCTCCTCTCACCTTGAACGCGTGACCGGTCGTTATTGAATCCCTCACCCTGGGAAAAAGCTTATCTCCGTCAACCCTGTCTATACCCTTCATGATTTTGAAGACCTCAATCAGGTCCCCCTTCAATCTCCTTTTTTCGAATGAAAATTAGTCAGGCAATCTTCAATCCATGCCAGTACTTTGTCCCTAACCCCATGGACACTTACCTTATTTTGCAGCTTCCTGTATGACATCTAGTCAATGCCTGCTGAAAATGCAACAGACTACATCCACTGGCTCCCCTTTGTCCAAGTTGTTCAGTACCCCCTCAAAGAATTCCATGAGATTTGACAGGCATGAAGCCCCCTTAACAACGCCATGCTGACACTTCCAAGTACTCCATGATCACATCTTTATAGTGACCTGCCACACTGTGTTAAATACAAAGCTAATTTATTTGACTTTTATCCAGAATATTAAAACAATGCTTTCAATCCTGAAGGTAATGAACTGCAAAGTGCAATTACCGATGAGATCTGTGAACTTTATGTTGTTCCAGCAGGATTGATAAGTGAGTGAATTCCTTCCCCCACACAGAGCAAGTGAACGGTTTGTCCCCCAGGGTGACTCTCTGCTGTCTCAGCAGGGCCGATGAGTGACCCAACTGTCTATTCCTCACATGCAGCAGGTATTTTTTTTCTCTCCAGTGTGAACTCGCTGATTCACTCAGAGTTGAGATGATCACCTGAACCCATTCCGACAAAAAAAGCACCCAAAAGGTGCCTTATCATGTGAAAATGTCGATGGGAAATCAGGTCAACAGTGCTTCGATAGCACTTCCCCGAGATTAGACATTTGAAATATCTCTCCTCGATGTGAACACGTTGATGATAAAACCATCTCCAAGAACTTGCACAGGGATTCCCATAGTCTCAGCATTTATGAGGTCTCTCCTCAGTGTGAACAGGTAGACGACAATTCAGTTCCCAGGAGCTTCTGTCGCACTTCCCGCAGGCTGGGCATTTGAAAGATCTCTCCACAGTGTGAACCTCCTGGTGTCTCAGTAGGTTGGACGACTGAGTGAATCCCCTCCCACACTCGGAGCAGCTGAATGGTCTCTTCCCAGTGTGAACCTGCTGGTGCTCTGTGAGGTCAAATGATCACCTGTACCCAGTCCCAGAGTAACGGCACCTGAATGGTCTCTTCTCGGAGTGAACATTTTGGTGGGGGTTTTGTAGCATTTCCCACAGGCTGAGCATTTAAAAGGTCTCTCATTAATGTGAGCAAGTTGATGCGACCTCAGGTCCCTGGGACTTTTAAAGCACATCCCACAGTTTGGGCATTTAAAAGATCTCTCCTCCGTGTGAGCGCTTTGATGGGCCATCAGATCCCCAGATATTTTATAGTATTTTCCAGTCTCGGCATTTAAAGCGTCTGTCTTTAATGTGAACATGTCGATAGGACACTATGTTCCCAGAGGTTTTATAACATTTTCCACAGTCTTGGCATTTAAAAGGTCTCTCATTAATGTGAGCTAGTTGAAGGTACATCAGGTTCCGGGATGTTCTGAAGCATTTTCCACATTCTGGGCTTTGAAATGGTCTCTTGTCAGTGTGAACAAGCATGGGGCTGGATGAACACAGCAGGTCAAGCAGCATCATAGGAGCAGGAAAACTCGACGTTTCGGGCCTAAACCCTTCATCAGAAACGATGATAGATTCTTC
>JAHRHZ010000134.1:2616867-2786298 GCA_024137785.1 Ginglymostoma cirratum
CCTTCATCAGAAACGATTTCTGATGAAGGGTTTAGGCCCGAAACGTCGAGTTTTCCTGCTCCTATGATGCTGCTTGACCTGCTGTGTTCATCCAGCCCCATGCTTGTTATCTCGGATTCTCCAGCATCTGCAGTACCCTTTTATCTCTTGTCAGTGTGAATGAGCTGGCGTTGCAGCAGGCTAGATGACTGAGTGAATCCCTCCCTACACACTGAGCAGGTAAATCGTCTGTTACTGGTGTGACTGTGGCGATGAGTTTCCAGCTCAGATGCGGAAAATAATTCCTCCCCACAATTCCCACATTTCCACAGTTTCTCCCCAGTGTGACTGCATTTGTGATTTGCGAGGTCTGATGATTGGCTGAAGCCTTGTCCACACATACAACACGTTTGCAGTGTCTCTCCAGTGTGAATGGAGCTTTCTCCTTCCAGGTTTAAAATCTGATCATGTTCCATTTGTGATAAAATGGGTGACTCCATCAGATACTGGTGTGATGGTGCGTTTGAAAATCTTCCCCTTCTAATATCCTGTGAAATTGACATCAAACAAAAGCAAAAGAGTCAGAGATAATCTCTCACAAGACATTGGCTTCTGTGTGGAGATAGGGAATGAAGGAGAGGTCACCTACAACTTGACCAGAACTCTGCCAGAATCTTTCAAACACTCAGCCTCCACCACTGAGAAGGGGCAAGGTAGCAGGTGGATGTGAACACCAACACCTCCAAGTTCCGTCCAGATCATACACCATCCAAACTTTGCTGACATCCAGTCCTGGTGGAGCAGAAATTTCCTAAAATTAACTAATGGCAAAACCGAGGCCTTTATCTTCATTCCCCAACACAAACACCACTGCCTCACAACTGACTCGAAACCCTCTGTGGCAACTTTTGGAGTCTGAACCAAACAAGTCATAACCATGGTGAACTAATTCATCCAGATATGAGTTTTCAACCACGTATCCCCACCATCATTGAGACTGCCTACTTCCACCACAGTAACATTACCCAACTCCTTCGAGTTTCTGCCCATTTGCTGCTGAAACTCTGGTCCATTCCTTTGTTACCTCTGGACTTATCCAGCCTTAACCACTCCTCACTGTCCTCTCACATTCCCCTCTCTGCACTTGTCTTATTACTCTGCCTCTATTTTTGGGTGCTCTTGGGCTCTGTCTAGTGTTTTTTTCCTTCCTTCCACTGACTTTATCTAAATGAGATTTTTACCACTGCTCATTCTCCCAACCATGTGCTGTTGTCTTAACAGCTCTATCTTCCCACATCAGCTCTTACAATGTTGTAAGGGAAGGAGTCATAGGTTACTCATCAAGTGATGTAATCCTGAGGCCATCGAAATTCTGCTGTCCGCATGTGTGTTCACAACAAGGTTTGTTCACCCATTGGCCCATGCTAACGCAGCTAAATTTTAAACTTTCCATCCTTCTGTTCAAATCTCTTGATCGTCTCCTCTCTACCTCTCTCTGTAATGTCCTCCAGCCTCCAGCCCTCACAAGGGAAATTAGGGCAGGTCAGTAAATGCTAAACCAGCCAGTAATGCCCACCCGTACCCCAAGAATGACATTTTTAAAAATGCCCTTCCAGATATCTGCATTATCTCCAATTCCAACCTCCTGAAAATTCTTGATTTTAACTTTTTCACATTTGGTGCCCTCAAGCTTCAGCTGCCAAGGCCACAAACTGTGAAATTTCCTCACTAAATTTCTCCCTTCCTCTGCCTCAGTTTTGCACTTTAAAATACTGCTTCAAAACAACAGTTTTGACCATAAAACATTTTGTTACCTCCTTAACATCTTATTATGTGATTCTGGTCAAACTTTGCATTATAACACTCCCGAGGAACAGCTTGGAAGTTTCCATTCTGTGAAAGACATTATATTGATATAAATTAATTGGCATTGATTTGGACACAGATCACAGTTCCTTCATCACCACTTGGTGAATAACTCCTCATGGAACAGCACTGTGGGAGCTACTAAGGAAATATAACTGCCAGCAGCAAATGGTCAGGCAATGTTCTGCTGTATAAACCTCATTTAGAGAGTGAATGGAAGTAACAATAAAGTTAGGACTGTCGCACCCATTATTGAAGACAGAGGAAGTTAGACAATGAGAGATAGTTGATCAAGGAGAGCAGAGATGAACCAGAACAATGGATGGTCTCTCATTCAGCAGTGTGAGAAAGACACTTTTAACATCAGTCACATAATACGATATTATGGGGGTGAAAAAATTCTCCCAACCATGTGCTGCTGCCTTAACAGCTCTATCTTCCCACAAGAGCTCTCACAATGCTGGAAGGGAAGGATCTCCAGCTCCAGTTATCTGAGAACAGCATGAGAAGCTGAATTGTGTCGATTACTGGTCAAAAATACTGAAATAATTTCATTGTGCTCCAACTTTAAAATAAAATACTGGACTTTACCCCTCAAAAGATATCAAAAGCACTGGGGTCAGAGGAAACTATCACAGTTCAGGATACCTAGGAATCAGAGCGATGTCACTTGACTAATTGTCCGTGTGTTAGAAAATCATTCATTTGAACAGACAGCATTTGGGTCTGCACAAACAGGCAATCTCCACGATGGACGTGAGTGTCTGACGCGTAATTCGAAAGGAGATTCATCAGAATGGTTACAGAACTGAGGGATATTAGTTTTAAGATCAGGTTGGAGAAACTCAGTTTGCTCTGCACAGTGCAAAGGTGATTGATTTGACAGTTGATAAAGGGGGTGATAACACAGTGTGGAGCTGGAGGAAAATATTCTGATGAAGGGTCCCGTCCTACAATGTCAACTTCCCTCCTCCTCTCATGTTGCCTGGCCTGCTGTGTTCCTCCATCTCCACACTGTGTTATCTCAAATTCCAGCACCCGAAGTTCTTGCTATCTCTGATTTGATAAAGATGTCTAGCTTTATGACAGGTTTAAATCAGGGAGATAAAGAGCAGTTGTTCCTCTTCCCTGAGAGTAAAACTGTTTGGTACACTGATTTAAGAAATTGGGCAATAGTTACTAGGAGATGTAAGGAAGGAATTTTATGCTACTTTGACTGTACTCAGTACTTACCTTCAAAGGCCGATAATATCCAGTGCTGAATGAATAAAAAGGCATGCTTACATCTTTTGGTTTGAGTTTCTGATCTGCAAATCCTCTTCCGATGTGCTGTAAAAAAAATTTATAAAAGCCATCTCAGTCAGTCTGGGACACAATTTCAGAAGAAGCAATTTTTTTTTTTAAATTTGGAGTTTGCTCTGTGTAAATGCTCCCCTCCTGACTCCCTGTAAAAGCAGTTTATAAAAACTCCATCCCTGTCGGTCCAGGAGAGACATTCACAACATTCTGTCCCCTGGCCCAGGATAACCGCACATGCGTCCTGCTGCCCTTTGCCTCCTAAAAAGATGGCGGCCGTTACCCGCGGCCTGCCACTGAGAGGGAGACTCGAATTTGACATTTTACGAAACGGGGATAGATTGTTTCTTTATACGAGGTCTGGCACATTCACAAAGTGTTTAGAAAGCCTCCCTGTCTACTGACCGGTCCATCGCCTCCTCTGTTCCGCCTCATTGTTACCTTTTGTGGAGCCGAGGAAAAGAGCGACTGCTTCTCAGGATTGCTCCCATTCCGTATGCTTTAGCCAGTGGGCACATGGAAACATACTGAACCTGCGGAGTGATCAGCGATGCAGTGCATAGCGCTCGGAATTCTGGGTTCAGTGCACACCATTGTAAAGACTGAATTTTTATTTAAGATAAGAAGGTGTACAGCTGGATGAACACAGCAGGCCAAGCAGTATCAGAGGGGTAGGAAGGCTAACGTTTCGAGCCTAGACCCTTCTTCAGAATCTGAATAAGGGTCTAGTCCCGAAACGTCAGCCTTCCTGCTCCTCTGATGCTGCTTGGTCTGCTGTGTTCATCCAGCTCTACACCTTGTTATCTCAGATCCTCCAGCATCTGCAGTTCCTACTGTCACTGAATTTTATTTGTCGTAATGTGTACAAACAATCTTTCTCGCCACTTCCTACCAGGACAACTGACATATTATACATTTTATAAAGTATAAAACGTGCCTTTTGCATCCCAGGGATATAATATCACAAAGTCTGACACTGAGCCACACACTGAGTCTGACACTCAGTCCCCATACACATTCTGGGTCACAGGGGTGCTTTCTTATTAGAGAGACAAAACTGGTGGTGGTTTAACCTGAGGACAGCACATCTCATGTCAGCAGAGAAGGTGAAAGTCGAGAGTCATTAGCTGTAAACTCAGGCGGTGTGGGATTTCAATCCACACTGTTGGCATCATGAGGAAAACTGGCAAACGGCTCGGAGAAAGAGTTTGGATTTCATAGCTGTCTTCAAAGAAGAAAATTTAGATTTCATGTTGTAGCAAACAGCAATGCTTCCTGTCGTTTGTTGAAGAAAGTTTTTTCGTTCCACTGACGCCCTCAAACATTCACTACCTATTTGGATGAGCACTTGAAACGTCAGAGCAAACGAGGTGAAGTGCCAAGTGCTGGAAACTGGGTTTAGAAGTGAGATATTTGATGACTGGCATGGATATAATGGACTGAAGGGTCTTTCTCCGTGGTGTTAAAATCTCACTGACTAACATTTTGCAACTGAAACAAAAGGTCAAAAGCAGTGTCAAGACAAAAAGTTGCAAGTATTGTGCGCACCTTCCTTTTTGGGATTCAGAATTGCAACTGCTGCGTTCTCGATTTGATTCCGAAATGGGAATGAGGATTTTATTGTTCCTGTCGAAACTCTTAAAATGAACGTGAATTCCTGACATTTAATGACATAAAAGGGACAGCTATGTCAGAATCAGTGGAAGTTTGACATCAGGGATGAAAGCAAACAGGAGGAAGTGCTGAAATCCATTGACTTCACATGCTCAGACACAGTACTACAAAAACAATACTTGCTCCTTATTAAAGCATACAGATTTCATGAAGATTTAATATGTTGGACACAAAAAAATGGTTTTCCTTCTGTGTAATCTTGCACCAGAGTGTCTTATATCAGAATGGGAGTCGCACATTTAAGACAGATGAGGAAACATTTATTCTCTCAGTTGGTGATGAATCGGTGGAATTCCTTACAGCAGATCGTTGTCAGGTCTGGGTCCTTAAGTGCATTCAACGGTGAGATTGACAGATTTTTAATCAGTAAAGGTATCAATGGTTATGGGGAATGGCAAGAAATTGCTGTTCAGAATTATCATGTCAGACATAAGATCAGCAAATTGCGGAGCAGGCTGAATGGGCTGCATGGTCCCTTTCTGCTCCTGGTCTTCATACGAGACTGTAAAGCTGACCTGAGTGAAGTTTGCCAAGTTAACATGCATGGATTCCCTCTGGGCTCTGAACTAAGGTGAAATGTGCAAAGGATAACACACAAAGGAGAGTCATTGTGGGTGATTGATCCGGAGTGATTATATACCAAGATAAACAGTGAAAACCAGTCTTCAGAACCCTCATTGGGACTGTCTCCATTAGGTCTCTGGTCAGCTCTCACTGACCACCATGGCCCTTCACTTTTCCTGACATCCCCTCTCTTCTTGTTTTAGTCTGTTTGCACATCAGGCAATTGCGGCTGACATTGCTGATGTGGACCTGCAAAGTGCATTGAAGCGATTCTGGCTGGTCCCTGACATAATACTGCTTCTAAAGAGTAGTCAGTATTTTATATTTATTCCTGTAAATGTTAACCATTAAAAGGCCATGGCAGTGAAGGCACTGAATCCTCATCACTAGACTACCAGGGTAGATCTCTGTTCTTATCACCCTCGACACTGTTGATTTGGCATTACAATTTTCCATTCTTCTGCACATGATCGCCTCGGCTCTGTATCGGATTTGTCACATTGTCTTCGTGAATGATGCACAGGCTATCCAGTAATCTATTACACTGCAGTTTCTAATGCATGACTTTACAGTTTAGTTGTTCGCCCAGCGGTGTTGAGTTGCATTCTTCCTGGGGAGTGAGAGAATTTTCACCACCTGCTACAACCAACATCCGAAGGAGCTCTTTAAAGTTGTTCGAAATTATTTCTCATTAAATAGCGTTAACACCACCATGTCATTTCCTCACCCAGCCAGAAATGCATTTGAAACACTACATTCCCGTTTGTCCTTCCCGGTACTTGAGGAAGATCTTTCGGGAGGACGGAAAGCAGCTGACGTGAGCTATGTTCCAGTTAGGCAGGATAAACTGCAGAGTAAAGGGGAAACAATGGGGGAGTAACGCGGACAGGGGAGGGGCCGAATTCTTCCTTTCTTTGCTGTAACCAGACACTGGTTTTGAAGTCTAAATTGGGACAATATAAGCTAGGTGGGTGAAATCCTTGCTTTCTGGGGGTTAGTCTCTCCTGAGGCCGCTGTCACTCTTGGGGAAATGTGTCTGGGTATTTCTCTCTGTGGGTAAAAATGAGGCTCAGTTCCCTGAGGGGGTGTGAACACAGTTTTACCATCTCAAACCTCAGTCCCATTCCTTGTGTCGCTTGAGATTAAAACGTTACAGGGAATAAAAAACCTTTGAGATGAACGCTTGAAATGGCAGAACACACAGGGCTACAGGCTAAGTGCTGAAAACTGGAATGATGAGCCTCTTTCCCTGTTGTACAAACTCAGTAACTTGATTATTTTTGGAGGAGAAACTTGTCTCCTGTGAAAAAAGGCCAGAAGCTGTGTCAGTAAGTACATTAGTATGCTTTTCCACTGTCATCCCTGTGGTCTAATGGATGTGACTTGGCGCTCTCACTGCTGTGGCCTGGGTTCAATATCCGGTCAGGGAATCAGGATTTATTGTTCCTGACAGTGACAAAATCAAACACACAGCAGTCTATGACGGGAATCCTTTCAGTGTCTCAGGTCAGTTAATGTCTCCAAGATCATCAGAGTCAATCTCTCAGCCTCTGAAAGAAGGGGAAGCTTCCTCGAATGTCTCTGCTGAGTTGGAAACTTTACGTTCATTCTCCTCTGATTCCGCTTCCCAAAGACTCACTAAGCTGAGACTGGTTTCATTTTTTTGTTTTGTTTCCTTTCCATTTCCGGGAGATGCAGTGTCTGCGTGAATGGGTGTGAGAAATTGAACTAAAACTTGGGGGACGACTTTAGCTTCCCATCCTCTGATATTCTTGGTGACATTTCCTGATGTGAGACATTGAAAGGATTCTCGTTCCTGCAGGTCAGGAATTCAAAGCTCATCTCAGTTTCAGGGCAATGAGGAAGATTAATTTGGAAGTGTCAAGAATTTGTGAATTACACTTGAGTGAAGTAGGTTTCAAACCTACAATCACCTAATTCATAGTTAGGTATGTTATCCATTGTGCCACTGGACCCATGTAAGCACAATGTTTACATGTGGCAGGGTTGTGGTGTTGACAGGGACATGAGCAGCAGTAGTTTGGTGGACGTAAGGTGAACAACCAAGCAAAGATAATCACCGTCACTGCTTCACTTCAATGGTTCCTGCTTAGTGAAGTGGTGAATTTTACCGGCAAATAAAACGCATTTGTCATCAGGAGGCTGCGACAGTGTCTCCTCTTTTTCTGCTGGATTCATCATGAAGTTCCTTTCCACTGTTCCACAAGCACATCTGCTCCTTTTCTTCTATTCTCATCCCCTCATTATCAGTTTGGCAGGAATAATGAGGTGAGGCGGGATAAACTGCAGGTTTAGCGGAGAATGTTGTGGTAATGGCACAGACAGGACGAACTGATCACCGTCATTCATTTTACACCAACAGAAAAGACATCAATATAATCCTATCATTGTGGTAGAATTTGTTTTCTGGCGGATTCAGAATTTTATTTAGAATTCTAAAGATTCACAATCCTTTAAGAGAAGAAATGTCTCGTTATCTCCGTCCTAAGTGACAGACATATTATCTCGGAAATGTGATAGCAGTTCTCGACACTCCAGCCAGGAGGAAAAAGTCTCCCAGCAACTCCACTCTCAAATTATCTTCAAATTTCTGACTTTATACAGAGCAGGAATGGGAAATGAGGGATATTGACAGAAGGAGAGTCAGAGAATTTGAACGGGGGTGAGGTGGGTACACAGAGAGACAAGTAGGGACACAAATTGAGGTGACACTGAAATAATCTATTCTCCATTTGACATGGCTGCTAATTGACACAAAGGAAAAAGAAAAGGAACCATTTAAGCAGAGTCTTTCACCACCGAGGGAAATAGAAGCAGCATTAGAGCAGATGAAATCCCTTTAAAGTTGTAAAGTTGACTGTTGTAAGCTAATGGGAGAGAGTAATTTTGATTAATATGCTGATTTGACAGATAAAGCCGATAACTTCCCGCGGCATTATAATACAGGAATGCACAACTAACCTGGTTCTGACGAATTGTCACAGGACCTGATACGCAAACTTTGTTTCTCTACACTGATACTGCCAGACCTGCTGAGCTTCCATTTCAATTCCTTTTTTGCGTCATATTTCCACAGTTCTTTGTTTTATTTTAATCTGAGTAACGTCGAGGGCTAAACAGTTCATCTTCCATCTCCTGAAGGATCAGTTTGAAGTGCTGTCAACACGATAAAATAACACAGCGGAGTGTCTATTCCATCACTACGAAACAAAGCTGGACTGGGGTGGAGAGAGGGCCAAATCTTAGCCACTAGACTACCAGTGAAAGGGGCAGAAGATGCGGTACATTTTCGCAACGGCACTGATTTTGCATTTTCATTTGTGACCATTTTCACTGCAGATCATTTTTTCCGTCCTCAAGTTTTTATAGCGTGGAAGACAATCATTCGGCCCATCGTGTCAGCGCAGATTATCAAACCTCCATCTATCATCATCCCAGTTTTTAACATTTGGTCCACACACTTGCGAGCTGACATTTCGAGAGCAAATGGCAAAGACCTTATTCCTGTAATCTCAAATGACCACATCTGGGACTGAAGTTTGAGATGGTAAAACTGTGATAATGCTCCTTTGAGGATCTCATCCTGATTTTCATCCACAGAGGGAGATACACAGACACATCTCCAAGAATGACAGAGATCTCAGGATTGTACCCGCTCCATGTGCCTCAAGTCTGCTCTTTGTCCCCACACACAAGTTTATCTGACAAAAGGCAGCTTTAGGTGGAACACAAGTGACTTTTCCAGACACTGAGAACCGTTACCGTGACCTGATATATGAAATGGACAGTTGGGCTGAGATCGTCTCACAATCTGCTCACGTTGACCTTTCAATTTCGACAATTCACTGATCCAATCACTGCAGCTCCTGGGAATCTGACCGGACAGTGCCCAGCAGATATCCCTCACTAAGAACAACTGACATGAAGTGTTATGACAGAGAATGGCCAAATCCCTCTGATAATTAAACTAAAACACAAGCCTCGATCTGTTATGACAGGAGTAGGGGTTACTGTCTAATAATTAACCCTAAACATCCAGAGAAGCTTGCCTTTCCCCGTGTAATCTATTGAAAGCGTATTTAATAGAAGGAAAATCCTTGATCTCCACTTTACTAGTGACAAGAAACAATTTATTTATTTAGCCCAACAATAAATAAATTAACAAAATTACGAACAAACCAACAATTCACCCTTCAACTGCTAACTACACCCCAAATGGTCTATATTTTTCTGGAATGCTGTTTAAATAAAAACAAGTCTAACTAGTATTAACTCAATTAATAAGAAGCAATAAATTACAACTTAATCTCTCCAAATTCGCACAGCCTGTCTTCTGGAATATTCTGTCATCTCTGCTCTCTTCACAAATGCCTTTCTTCCATTAATTCTGATGTTAGGAATGCTTTAGCTCTATAAATTCTTCAGTAAAGACTTTGAGCGAAAATGCTGTGGTACTTTTGATGAATTAGCTGTGCTTTCTCTGAGAGCTGAATGGTGCTAACTCTGGCAGATGACAGTCGGCTCTCGCCGATTTTCCAAATGCCCTCGTCTAATCGTCCCATTATGACATCATCCAATTCTTATCATGTGATTGGTTTCAGGTTGTAAACACCATCAGATTTCAATTCAATTGGCTTGGTGTATCTAGGGGCTTCGTTTACATTAATTGGCCAAATTCAAACAAGACGGATGTTTTGCCTGCCGCCTATAAGGCTTTGATGCATTTGTTTCACTTTTTGAGGCTGTCTGCACTGACAACTTCAGCTGCTGATCACAGAGATTTTGTTTAAATTTTGTTTAAATTTCTAACGACAGATAAAGCATAAATCTCAAAGGAACCACATATGTTAGCTTCCTGCCTTCCACTTCACAATTCCTCTACCCAAATTCATAACATAAGGCAAACTCTAAATACTGTCACGTTGCATCTCTGTCTTCTTCTGTCCCTGTCTCACCTCCAGCTCCCAAGCTCAATGAACTACTTGGTACGAATGCAGGCAGATCATGAAACCAATCTTTACCTGGAAAGTAGAGTCAGGGATAGTCAGACAAGGCATTGAGAAGCAATGAGTTTGCGCATGGATGGGTAAAGAGACACCAGTATTGCATTTTTCTGATTCTCCCAGGTACTGATTCCAAAAATTCGCACTGTGCCAGTACCCCCAATCTTAATGGATGATGTGCCTGACAGGAGTGTATTTTGCAGACATTGTCCTGTCATTCACAAAACTGAGATCTCCAGCACGGAAGAAAGACCCTTCAGGTCTGCAGCAGTTGAAGTCCAGGCCCTGAATTTTCTCGTCTCATTTCCCAACATTTCACTCACAGCCTCACGTGTACATCTAAACATGCCTCAACTCCAATGTTGTTCCACTCCGACATGCAGTGAGTTGTTTCTTCTCACCATTGGTGATCTGGGTGAAATGCTTTTTCCCCATCCTTTCTGTGATTCCTGTCGCAAACAAGGAGGCGGGAAGCAAACTCCCTTCCAATTTACCCTCAGCACTCAACCGTAGTCAACCAGCAGGATTCGAAAGTGTCCGGGGACACCACAAGGGGTTGTCAAACCCCATCTCCTTAACCACTCGGTGATGACTGCAGCAGCGCACTAGCCAATCGCCTTTCCAGGTCTCTCTCCCTGTGGAGCTGAGGAAGAACGACTCATTACTGAGTTTGTTTGAATCCAATCACTTCACAGATTTCAAAAGGGTTAAATTCAGTACATGGTTGGTCTGGTCGTTTCACTCCAGTAGGTGGAATACACATTCATTTAAAAATAGAAACATAAATTGAAGAAAGTCTCAGCAGATCCGACAACATCTGTGGGCAGAGAATCAGTGTTAAAGTTTCAGAACTTCTTCAGAATTGTTTTCCCCCACAGGTACTGCCAAACCTGTTGAGTTTCTTCAGCAGTTTCTGTTTTTGTTTCAGATTGCCAACATCCGGAGCTCTTCACGTTAGCAACTATAACAACATCAAAACACCTTTGTGGTTACTCACTGTATAAGACTTCTGTTCGGGCAGCATTTTCCTGACCGTATTAAAAACCCAGACCTGTATCGCAAAGCGCAATTGGCAGAGTGATAACTGCACTTGCGCCTACCTTTGTAGTCTTGAGCCACCAACCTCATAGTTATGAGCCACAAGCGTAGACTAGTTGCACCACTGAAGCTAGCAATTATTTGGTTTACACAATCCCTGGAAGCAGGCTCTTATTTAATTCCTCTGAACAAAACAGCAAGGAAGGACCCCCTCCAGGCAGCAATACAGAGTCCACAGCCTCTCCCACTGAAAGCATGAGCTGCTCTTAGCCACTGCCCAGTGCTCTCTTTCTTCCCATTGAGGATAGGCTCTCCCGTAGGATTGGATAACAGGATCCCATTGCTGATGAACATTAATAAATTAGTTGATGATTTAAGGACAAGACGACAGTTTCTATGGTCACTATTGCACTGTGCCAGCCCATAAATTACCGGATCATTCACCTTGATATCACAAACTGCCTTTATTTTTGTGTATTATCTTATGCTCCTTTTGTTTCGTTTCTGGCCAATTCCACATTGTTTTAGAATTTGAGGATGTGCACTCGAGAGACAGGATTTTACAGAATTGTTGAATTTAATGTAAGTTGGATATTATCAGGTTTTGATCATGGAAGGGATGCACCATTCACAGTGAAGAGAAACTATGCACAGGTTCTGCATGAGGATGAGGCTTCATGCGATCTTCTGACTTTTTGAAACTGAAGCAATACCATACTGACAAGAAACTGTGAATCCGTGGGGACTGTGAGAGGAGTTTCAATTCCCCATCCAAGCTGCAAACACATCGGTGCAATCACACCAAGAAGAAACTGGTTACCTGCTTCATGTGTGAGAAGGCTTTCACAGCGGTTTTACACTTGAAAGGGGCTGTTTCCCTACAGGGGGAGTGGCAAGGAATTCATTCAGTCATCCTGCCTGCTGACACAACAGTGAGTCCACACTGAGGAGAGACCATTCACCTACTCTGTGTGTGGGGAAAAAAAATACTCAGTCATCTAGCTTGATGAAACAACAGAAGGTTCACAAATAATTGGATTTTTTTTGTGCTTGTTCATGGGGTCATGGCATCACAAGCTCAGCAAGCACATATCATCCGTTCTAACTGCCCAGAGGATGGTTAAGAATAGAGCTCGTTGTTATGGTATGGGCTCACATGTAGGCCAGAATTGGTCAGAATTAGCAATCTCTTCCAGGCCCAATGGAACTGAATTGATTTTCTGGTATTTTATCCTGTTTCTGAAATGAGAATGAATAAATTGTTACAGTTGATTTAAAAATAAAAACCAAAATGGGTTTTATTCTGATTGAGCATGTCCTGCTGTTTTCACAGTTGTTATTTACGATCTCAAAGCCCTCACACCATAACCTGTCCCAGAGAGTGTTACAGAAAGGAGGGAATGGTCAGCTGCATCTGGTCACTCGAAGGGTCACTGGACGTGAAAAATTAACTTTGATTTCTCTCCATAGATGCTGCCAGGCCTACTGAACTTTTCCAGCCATCTCTGATTTTGTTTCTGATTTCCCTGCATCTGCAGTTTTCTTAGGCCTTTCAATGTTCACCATGTCTGTTTCAGAGGAGCCTCATTGATAGGCTTGGTGGGTTTTGGAAATTGAAAGTTGAGCCACAGACCAATGATCTCATTGAATGACAAAACAAGCGTGAGGGGCTGAATGGTCTATTCCAGTTCCTATAGAAGTTGTCCATCTGCAGTTTGTGGCAATATTTCCCCTCACTACTCAACTTCATATCCATGACTATTACACTGCATGCATTACTGGCTGAATAGATCTCCTGTGTTTGAAGAAATATTTTGATACTCAGTGCTCTGTCTCCTCCTGCCTGGGTTTGACCCTCGTCAGAGAATGTTGTCTTTCGTTACTGTGTGAACATTCACAACAGACGGATCCTGGAGTCTCATCCCCTTGGGATCCACAAAATGCCGGGTTTTTTTCTTCCGCTTTCATTTGACTCTTTAATTTCTTAGTTTCAGTCCGCTCTCCTCTCAAGCTCTTCAACAACCCTATTGGGCAGACGAGAGGAACCTGGAATTAATGTAGGGAATTGAGAAGTGGGTGGAAGCACAAGTAGAGTCCACATCAAAGAAAGCTCCCATTCTAACAGCCATTATCCATTACCCAGCGAGTGGTGAGGGGATTGAGGGTGTGAGGGAGACAGATTCAATCGTGGATTTGTGGAGAAAAGTCAGTGACCTCTCCATCTTTTTGTTAACTCAGGCAGACAGACAGAAAGAAAGATGCACGTTTAGACAGTTCCTATGATGACCTTAGGGCAATGAAAAATGCAACAGATTCAATTTTTAGAAACCGAAAGAACTGCAGAAGCTGTATATTAGAAACAAAACCACAAATTGCTGGAAAAGCTCTGCAGGCCTGGCACCATCTGTGGACAGAAATCAGAGTTAGTGTTTTGGGTCGAGTCACTCTTCCTCAGAACTGATTCTCATTATTTGTTTAAGATCCAATGATTTCATTTCACAGGAACAAAACTTCCCATTTGTATCAGTTTAACTCTCAGCCTCCTGTTTTCTTGAGAAAAGAGTTTTAAGCTGTTCAGTCTTTCCGGCAATTACAATCTATGTTCCACTAAGATTTGTGAATGAACCTTTATTTATCTGATCCTTGTGAGTGATGCCAGCAGCAGAAATAGTTCCTAATCAGCAAGGGATTTTGGTTGGAAAATTTCTGTTCACAAATTCATTCTCATTTGCACTGTCTAAATCAAAAACCTCTGAGTAAGAAACCAGAAGAACACAAAAGCACAGTGAAAACATCAGCTGAATGAACCTGGTTATGTGTGGGCTGACATGAGGAAAATGTCACCATGATCACAACAGATATA
The DNA here is from genome assembly GCA_024137785.1 of Ginglymostoma cirratum. Lineage (NCBI taxonomy): Eukaryota > Metazoa > Chordata > Chondrichthyes > Orectolobiformes > Ginglymostomatidae > Ginglymostoma > Ginglymostoma cirratum. Next base: position 2,631,172 of record JAHRHZ010000134.1, read on the forward strand.
ATCACAAAATCCCTACAGCGGAGAAAGAGGTTGTTAGGCCCATCGAGTCTGCACTGACTTTCTATCCCACCCTACTCCCATAACCCCTGCATTTACCATGGCTGACCCAACCATCTAATCTACAGACCCGGGGGCAATTTAGTGTAGCCAATCCACCTAACCTGTTCATTTTTGGACGCTGGAAGTATCACAGCTTAGCTCTAAAGACACAACATTGTGGAAGAAGGCTAAAAAAAACTCATCTCTGAAACAATTTCACTGTTTTTGTTTCAAAAATAAAATTTAGGGGAAGCTGCTGCCACAAAGATTTCAGATTCTCCCTGGAGGAAGAAAATTCAAAACTCGCGCCACTGACCCGGGGGCATGGTGAGGTCTCAGAAGGCTGGACCTAGCAGAAATGTAACAGGTTTTGAGCAAGGTGGGGGTGAGACAAGGGCAGGAAGGCGATCTGTCACGGGGGAAGGTAGGAGGGATTAAATTGCAGAAACTGTTAGTCCCTCAAGGCCACGGGGAATGGAGATGGCGCTGGAAAAGAAACAAAGAAACAAAAGATGTGCCTGAAACCAGGTGTGCAGCAGACACAGAAAAAAAAACTGAAACAAGAAATTTAAACAAACTAGGGGCAGAGTTCACAGTCTGAAACTGTTGGTCTCTATGGTGATTCCAGAAAGCTGCAAAGCCTGGGTGGTTCTATTTCAGCCAACGCAAAACATGATGGGCCAAGGAATACTGCCAAGGCAGCGATACCCACATCATACAAATAAATTTTAAAGTAATGGCCTTGATCTGCCCTGTAATTTTGTGATACCTTTGTTCTGACATTTGGAGTTTGTTTCTGATGATGTTTATAACCTGCCAATTGGACTACAGTTTAATATTCTAGAGAAATGTAAAATAAATCAACTTTGCCTAAAACACATTTCTGTAGATTGTTGTACTTGTCCTGAGGATTGAACAGCACCTGGGCTGAGAAAGCACAATCTCGGGGTGGAGCATGAGGGAATCGTACGCAGCAACAGAACTTCAGCCGGGACATATCCTTCAGGGGCACACTGAGGGGGTCAGATGGCATTTTACTCTTTCACGTCTCTCTTCACTGACAGCGAAGCCACGGTGTGGTTTAATCCTGCCGTGTGTAAGAAGTGTGTCCCATCTGTTGCCTTCCATGGCTCACAGCTCCTAGACACAAAACAGAATATCGTTTCCAACTGGGTTTAGAATCAGAGGAAGAACAACGGTGAATGCTGGAAATGTGCTTCAAATCAGAGATTAGTGTAAATCAAGTGAACCGTCTTGTTCAGGTTTAAGTTCCTTCTACATTGGTAAAGATAAAATTGTGTTTGGTAAACGTACAACATTGAGATCCAGAGCAGTGGGAGCAGGGGTATAAGCAGCCTGTCTTTGCCTCTGCTGTGACCATACAGAACGCACCAGGATGATGTGAGAGAAGGGTCTGGGGTAGAAATTATATTTCGAAAACAGTGATGGCATGGGGAGTGTTGACAAAACGTTAATTTTCATTTTCAATAACTACACGTAACGTACATATATTGGTCGGGAAAGGGTGCAATAGGAGTTAGTGCTGGCAGTGAGAAGAATTTATACTGAAGGAGTCTCGTCTAAGACTTTATCACTTTCTTATGATGTCTAACCTAATGTGAATGTCTCCAGGACATGTCTTTTATTCCCACTTTGATATCATTTCCCAACTTGACGACCTTCCTTTCACATGCCTGATCCAGAGGGAATTGTCAAAAACCAATACTTCACGTTGTGGACAGTTTCATATGACAATGTTTTTTTTTTAAATTCCAAAAGCCTTACATCAGGTTTAATACAATCGAACACAAAACAGTCCCCTTGATTTGTACCCAAACTACATCCCTGTAGTCCTTTCAACACTGATGCACAGTGACAGCAGTCTGTACCATCTACAAGATGCACTGCAGTGACTCAGCAAGTCTCCTCCAACAGCACCTTCTGAATCTGCAGTCTTTACCATCCAGAAGGACAAGGGCAGCAGTCACATGGGAATGCTAACACCTGCTAGCTCCCCTCTAGGCCACATACAGTGCTGACCTGGAAATATGAAGTGGAACTGTTGGTGTTGGACTCGGGTAGACAATGTCAGAAGTCAGATGACACCAGGTTATAGATCAACAGGTTTATTTGAAATCACAAGCTTTCTGAACGCTGCACCTGACTTTATCACTTTCTAATGATGTGTAACAAAGTAATAAAGTTGCGCTTCACCTGACGAAGGAGGAACACCCTGAACGCTTATAATTTTAAATAAACCTGTTGGACTTGAACCTGGTGTTGTGTGTCTTCTGACTTTGACCTGGGAATATATCATGTTCCTTCTGTATCGCTTAGTCAAATTCTTGGAAGTCTCCCTTAATTGCACTGTGGATCTACCAACAGTACATGGACGAAAGCTGGCCCCATCCTCTCCAGGGTGGTGAACGATGGGCAATAAAGCTGGCCCTACCCAGTGATGCCAATGACTTAGAAGCAAATAAAATAGTTATCATATGTAAATTAACATATGCTAATTAACAAGAAAACCGGAACAGGATATTTACAGACCACAAGCAGAAAGGGTGTGGTTCTCTTTATCACCCCTCTATCATTTGCACTTTTTTTTTTCCAGTTCTGTCCTGGTCCCTGTTGGAGTCACATCGATTTGACCTGTTCTTCTCCTGAGGAGTGCCATGAGTTTACAAATTACTCGTACACAGATACATGAGTTACAAGCAACAGATAAAATATGGGTGTTCAGAATCTCCAATCTTTTTGTCTGCCTGTGTCCAAAATGTGGACGGTTCTTAATGATCCCAGTCTAAGTTTTTAACCCTTTCCTAATGAACCTCACTGACGTTCTGACCATTCCCTGTGGGTTGAATTCTCTCCTGATTGTTTCGGGTCAGTTTCTCTCGGGTGAACGGGTCACTGTCTAGATTATGTCACAATGGTTTCTCATTAGCCCCGGCCACATTAATCATTTCATGTCCGGATATTTCTCAAGGAGCTGCATGTGTTTGGGACACTCTCTGCAGGGCGGGTTCACCGTGAATTTACACGCCATTTATTTCACATGCAACATGTCTTCACATCCACTGATAGCCCAACTTCATGGCACATATTAACATTCAGGTGCATTTCTCAAAATGGATGTTTGTCTCAACATCTTCCCATGTCGTGCTGATCTGTCAGGTAGTGACCAGATTATCAAATGTCGTCTCCTAAAACAAAAATAAAACAAAAACAAAATGTAAGTATTGCCAAGGAAAGATATCAACGTATTCAAATCATCTCAAAATTCCAGGTTTTCACTGCCACATTGATGAATCCTCGACTGCAAGGTTCTCTTGAACTCCACCTGAAATTAATTATTCCAGTCTGTTTACCATTCTGAACAATATATTCATTACTTTCTTTTTAAAATTGGAGGTTCTGTGATGCATATAAACTTGCAGGATTTTTGGGATTAAACAAAGACTAACATTTGTTCTAACAGAGCCGGCATGTCCTCAGAGGGCTGAATGCTCTCTTTCTCTGTTCTACCACAATGACTCTAGGATCCAAAGAGAACAGGATCAGCTGCTCCAGACTCTCCAACCAACTGTACTCTTGAATCCTTGATGACATTCCTGTAATTCCAGTCTCAAACCTCTCTCGGAACATAACGTCTTTCTGCATAGGCACATCCCATATTTGGGATCCTTTCTGCAGAGATAGAATTGAAAATGAGGTAAAATAATGTTTTACTTCTCTGAAACCAAAGTTTGACTCCACTGGGAGTACTGTCAATATTTGTCATTGCCATTTGGACAAAGGAAATAGAGACACTGGAAATATGTCACACAGAGGAGCTTTTCTCCAGAAAAGAAAAGACTAAACGATGATCTGATGGAAGCCTTTAAAATGATGAAGAGCTTTAAAAATTCAGTAGTGATTTCATGAGAATCCTCTTTTCCCTGCGACAGGTCAGAATGTGCAATTCACTCCAAGAGTGCGAGATGGAGGTGAACAGAGGAATATATTTACGAAGTTGGATGCATACATGAGGGAGAAAGGAATAGAAGGATCTGCTGATGGGGGAGATAAAAGGGGAGGATGTGAAGCATAAACACTGACGGAGATTAATTGAGTTGATTGGGCGAGAGACTCAATGGAACAAAGACAAACATATTTACCTCTGATCTAATTGGAATGGTGAGGAAAACATTATTTCCTATCCAGGTCAAAATAAATTTACTTCATCAGCTTTTGGGAATCATTTACTTGGGAATGTGCAGTCCAGGCTCAAAGAGCACAAGCGTCACTGGAAGCAAAGTGGTGAGAGCGGCCAGTCCAGCAGAAAGAAACCCCATGACCCTCCTACTTTACTCACTGTCAGAATGAACTTGGCTCAGTCTTGGTAATGTTTTTCCTCATTTTCAAATCAATTCATGGGGTATAGTATCAATGTCTAGGTCAGCACTTAGATCCCATATCAGTTGTCCTCCTTGAGAAGATGGTGGCTTCTGGGACTGCAGTCTTTGAGGTGTAGGGTCACCCATAAAGTTGATTGGGATAAGTTCCAGGATTTAAATTCACTGAGAGTAAAGGAACAGCCAATATGGAAGATTATGATATTCTAGTCCCAGTGACTCCATTAGATCTTCTTATGATGGTCATTTTGAGATTTCTGTCTGCAAACCTTCCCTTTATAACATCCTGTTAATGAGAATGGTGTGCAGTACGGAGAAGAGCATGCAGGTGCTAATTGTCCCATGTAACTTCTTCACTTGTTTTTCTAGACAGCAGATGCTGTGTGTTTGAAATGTGCTGTCAAGCAGCATATATAATGCGGATTAACAGCAGATCCAACTCTTATGATCATTTATGAACTTTCTTGTACTTCGACAGACTGGATGACTAAATGAATCATTTCCCTCACTCAGAACATACGAATGGATTCTCCACAGTATGACCTCGCTGGTGTACCTGTAGGCCAGATGAATCTCTGAACCGCTTCCCACACTTGGAGCATTTGAATAGCCTCTCCCCTGTGTGCATGCGCTGGTTTCTTACTAGGGCAGATGACTGAGTGAATTCTTTTCCACAACCAAAGCATGTAAATGGCCTCTCCCCAGTGTGAACTCGTTGAAGCATGTGCAGGCTGGATAGCTGACTGAATACTTTACTCTCCTACAAACAAGTCGGTGGCCTCTTTCCTGTGGGAACTCACTGGTGTTTCATCAGGGTGAATTATTTGCGGAATTTATTTCCATATGGGGGAGGCGATGGCCTATGGTATTAGCCTGTTAATCCAGAGACCCAGATAAACATTCTGGGCACCCAGGTTCAAATCCCAACATGGCAGATGATGGGATTTGAATGTAATAAATATCTGGAATTAAGAATCTACTGATGACTGTGAATGCATTGTCGATTGTTGGAAAAACCCATATGGTTCTCTAATGCCCTTTAGGGAAGGAAAATACCATCCTTATCTGGTTTGGACCACATGTGACTCTAGACCTGCCACAATATGGTTGATTTTGAACTGCCCTCTGGGCAATTAGACATGGGCAATAAATGCTGCCGAGCCAACGCTGCTCTCATCCTATGAATGAATAAAAACAAATTCAGAACAGGTGAATGGCCTCTCTCCAGTGGCAGCACATCCGTGTTTCCACAGAGCAGATGAATCAGGGAATCCCTTCCAACATTCAGAGCAAGTGAATGTTCTTTGCCTCGTGTGACTGCATTGATGAAATTCCAGCAATGACAAGGAATGGAATCTATTCTCACAATCCTTACATTTCTATGATTTCTCCGTATTATAGGAGGTCTTGTGTCTCTGTAAGTTCCTACTGTGAATGGTGTGATGTTTCTTTCGGACTAGCTGAAGGTATATCAGTTCACTGGAAGACTCTCACTTGGGTGTATATGTCTCAGTACTTTTCCAGAGAAACTGTTGTTTCAAATCTTTTGAAACAGATAGACATTTTTTTAATCTACAGTTTCAAGCCATTGATATTCAAGTGCGGCTTATTTCAGTGACCCCATTGGATTTTTACGTGATGGTTGTTTTAAGATTTCTGTCTGACAATCTTCCCTTTCTAATATCCTGCAAAAAGATTATTATTATTGTTAAATTAGAAATTAGGTTAAAAATTAAAAACAATCAAATCTAATTGATCATCACTTCTTGTCTGGACAGATTCTGCTCCCTCCCTGGATTCACTTCGTTTCCTTTCAGCTGCTGCAAGTAAATAATTTCACACCAAAATTAAAAAAAGAAGAAGAAATCTGGATAAATTGTTTTCTCAAGGATATGAGAGAGAGAAAGAAGTTTCAGTCAGGGTGACGCTCAATCTTCATTCAGAGAGAGAGAGGAGCAACAGCGTTGCTGGGCAGCTCTGAGCAGCTTCAGAAGTTGATTGTCACACATTCGCGTTTAGACAACACGGGGTGCTCTGATTGGCTGGAGGTCCAGAGTGCTAACAGTTCACCAGCTCTTCCCATTGGTCAAATTACTGAATTATGACGGATCTCCCCAGAACGGGTTTGCTGGTTTTTCATCAAATCATTGCTGCTTGTAAAGACCTTCTCACAGTCAGAGCATTTAAATGGTCTCTCATCAGTGTGAATAAGCCCATGTCCGTTGAAATTGGAGGGCCGAGTGAATTCCTTCCCAAACACGGAGCAAGTAAAATATTTCTCCCCAGTGTGAATAGCTGGTGTTCACTGAGTATCATATGCCTGAGTGAATCCCTTCCCACACTCAGTGCAGGTGTACGGTCTCTCTCTAACGTGACCATGCTGGCGTATCAGAATCTGTGCTGATTTAACAAATCCATTCCCACACACTGAGCAGACGAATGGTCTCATTCCAGTGTCACAAGCCTGTCATAAGTGAGGTGGGAAGAACAGGTGAATCCCTTCCCACACATGGAACAGGTGAATGGCTTCTCCCCACTGTGAACACACCGATGTTTATTGAGGATGGACAACTGACTAAACTGACTGAAGCTCTTCCCACACTGAGAGCAGATGAACGGTCTCTCTCCAGTGTGCGACGGCTTATGTGACCTTAGGCTGGATGATGATGTGAATCCCCTCCCACACACAGGACAGGTAAAAGATCTCTCTCCAGTATGACCTGATTATGGACATTAGAATTGATGAAGACGTGAAACCCCTCCTACACACATAGCAGATATTAGGCTCTCTCCAGTGTGAACACAACAGTGTGGACCATGAATTCTATCACTTCCCAGACACAGAGCAGATGAAGCTTCCTTCCGCTTGAGGATTTTTGTGTGACATTAGGCTGGATATCCAAGTGAATTTCTTCCCACATGTTGAACAGCTCAACGAATTCTCTCCCTTGTGAACAGGTCGATATTGAATTTGACCTTTAGAACTCCTAAAGCTTTTCCCACAGTCAGAGAATTTAAAAGGTCACTGTCAGTGTGAACCCACTTGTGTGACACGAGACTGGATGACTGAACAAATCCCTTCCACACATTTAGGAGGTGAATGGTCTTTCCCGGGAGTGACTACGAAGGTGAGCTTCCAGCTGGCCTGGGTATTTGTATCCCTTCTCACAACCCACACATTTCCACGGTTATTCCATAATGCTGATCTCCTGGCATCTCTCCAGATTGGATGATCTGTTGAATCATTGTCCATAAACACAATGTGTGTACAGTTTCTGCGCTCTGTGGATTTTTGTTTTTTCCCAGAATGTTAACTGGATGATGTTGATTAATTCCTGCAGTCAGTTCACTGGAAAATTCACAATCAGGTGCGTCAGTGTGTGAGTGTTGGCGCTTTACCGCTCACACTGATGTTTGAAATCCTTTCCCTCAGACATACCAGATAAACATATTCCCTTCTGGTCCTGATAATTGGATCTTGACATAGTACTTGATTTGACTCTCCCATCTTCAATGTCTTTCTTTCTGTTACTCTGTGAAATATTTACAAACATCATCACTGTCTGTAAAGAGTAAAAGCTCAGAACAAACAAATTCAATTTCTGAGAGACATTTTTCCTTTATTCCACCCACCCCAAAACGTATGACCCACACTAAAAGATGTGAAAATCAGTACCAAAAGCAAAAACAACATTCCTGAATAAATCAGGTTGTTGTTCCCTGTGTCTATGACGCATTGTATACCTTGAGGTACCAACATGTCATGGGAAGTGCCTACCCGAGTGGTGGACTCCAGAAGCTCCCTGTCCAGTGAGAGGTCACAAAAGATAAATGATACCCTTGTGGTGTGAGGTTAATAGGAACTGCCGATGCCGGAGTCTGAGATAACAAGGTGTGGGATAACAAGGTGTGGAGCTGGATGAACACAGCAGGCCGGGCAGCATCAGAGGAGCAGGAAAGCTGACGTTTCGGGTCTGGACCCTTCATCAGAAATGAGGGAGGGGAAGGGCGCTCTGAAATAAATAGAGAGACGGGGAGGCGGTGATAGAAAGTGGATAGTGGAACAGATAGGTGGAGAGAAGATGGACAGGTCAAGGAGGCGGGGATGGAGCCAGTAAAGGTGAATGTAGCTTGGAAGTGGGGATGGGAGTTGGTCAGTAAGGTGGGAGGTGCGGGTAGGTGGGAAGGAAGACGGACAGGCCAAGGAGGCGAGGATGAAGCTAGTAGAGGTGGGACAGGGACAGGGATGGACAGGGAGAGAGCGAGGGACTATGACAAGGAACAAGGGACAGGGAGAGAGAGAAAGCCAGGGACAGGGGCAGGGATGGGGACCGGGAGGGGGACAGCGAAGGTCAGGGAGGGAGCGAGGGACAGGGACAGTGATGCACAAGGAGGGGGAGTGACAGGGAAGGAGCTAAGGACAGGTAAGGAGCGACAGGAAAGGTGTGAGGGACAAGGAGGGAGAGACAGGGAGGGAGTGGAACAGGGAGGGTTAGGGAGGCAGCGAGGTGCAGGGAGGGGGACAGGTTGGGACAGATAGAGAGGGCTTGAGGGACTTGGAGGGATCGAGGGACAGGGACAAGGATAGAGAGGTAGGGAAAGGGACAGGGAGTGGGACAGGGAGGCAGCGAGGGATGGGACGAGGGACAGGGAGCAAGGGACAGGGAGCAAAGGACAGGGAGGGAGTGAGGGAGTGAGGGATGGTGAGGAAGTCAGCAACGGGGACAGAGCAAGGGACGGGGAGGGAGTGAGGGACAGGGATGGACCGAGGTAACGAGGGACTGGGAGGGAGCGAATGAGGGAGCGGGTGAGGGAGTGATGTGCAGGGTGGGACGGAGCGATGGAGGCGGGGGAGGGAACGACGGAGGGGTTAGGGATGGAGCAAGGAACGGGAAGGGAAAGATCGAGGGACATAGAGGGAGCGAGAGACGGAGCAAGGGCGGGTTGGGGATGTATGGGGAGCGAGGGAGCAAGGGAGGGAGGAGGGATGGGGAGGGAGGGAGCAAGGGAATGAGGGACGGGGAGTGACGGAGCAAGGGAGTGAAGGACGGGCAGGGAGAGAGGAAAGGAGCGAGGGATGTAGAAAGAGCGAGAGAGGGAGCGAGAGACGGGGAGGGCGTGAGGGAGGGTGGGACTGGAGCAAGGGACAGGATCGAAGGAGAGAGGGATGTGGAGGGAGCGAGGGACAGAAGCAAGGGATGAGGAGCGAGTGAGGGATAGGGAGGGAGCGAGGGACGAAGCAAGGGACAGGGACGGAGCGAGAGACTGGGAAGCAGCCAGTGAGCGAGGGACAGAGCAAGTGAGGAAGAGATGGAGTGAAGGAGCGAGGGGCGGAGCAGAGGAGCAAGGGACGGGGAGGGAGGGAGCGAGGGACAGCGAGGGAGCAAGGGGTGGGGAGGGAGTGACGAATGGGGAGGGAGGGACGGCGAGGGATCGAAGGACGGGTGGGAGGGAAGTAAAGGGAGCAAGTGATGAGTTGGGAGCAAGGGATTGGGAACGAGGGATGGAGCGAGGGAGCGAGGGACAGAATGATGGATGGAGTGAGGGTTCGAGGGATTGGGAGGGAGCGAGGAGGGAGGAAGCGAGGGACTGGGAGGGAGGGAGAAAGAGACGGGTAGAGAGGGAGCAAGGGATGGCGAGGAAGCGAGGGGTGGAGTGGGAGCGAGTGAGGCAGTAACGGATGGCGAGTGAGCGGGGGATGGGGAAGGAGTGAGGGATGGGGAGGGAGTGAGGGACCGAGTGAGCGAGGGATGGAGCAAGGGATGGGGAGGGAGAGAAGGACGGGGACAGAGAGACAGGGAGGGAGGGGGAGACAGGGAGTGCGTGAGGGAGAGGGAACGAGGGAGTTACAGCGAGGGACCAAGGGGGAGGGGGCAAGGGACAGTGAGGGAGAGAGGTATGGGGAGGGAGCGACAAATGGGGAGGGAGTGAGGGATGGAGCAAGGGACAGGAAGGTAGCGAGGGACGGGTAGGGAGGAATAGGGAGGGAGCGAGGGATGGTTGGGAATGAGGGAGTGAGGGATGGAGCGAGGGAGCGAGGGATGGAGCGAGGGAGCCAGGGACGGGCAGGGAGGGATGGAGTGAGGGACAGAGAGGAAGACAGGGACGGGACAAGGGACAGGGAGGGAGGTAGCGATGGATGGAGAGGGAGCAAGGGACGGGGAGGGAGTGAGGGAAAGGGAGGGTGCTAGTGAGCAAGGGACATCGATGGAGCATGCGATGGGGAAGCAGCGAGGGAACGAGGGACGGGGAGGGTGCGAGGAAGCGAGTGAGTGAGGGATGGAGCGAGAGAGCGAGGGTCAGAGACAGGGAGTGAGGGACAGGTAGGAAGGGAAGGAGCGAGGGAGCGAGGGAGGGAAGGATGGGGAGGGTGGGACAGAGTGTGGGAGGCGGAGGATGGATCGAGGCAGGCATGGGGAGGGAAGTGGAGGGGGGATGGAGGGAGAGAGCATGTTTGGGTGTGCGGGACGGGGAGGGAGCAAGCGAGGGATGGGTTCGGGATGGAGCGAGGGAAGAAGCTAGGAACAGTTGGGAGCAAGGGATCAGGAGGGAGCAAGGGAGAGAGGGACGGAGCGAGGGATGGAACAAGGGAGCGAGGGATGGTGAGGGAGGGATAGAGTGAGGGACTGGGAGGAAGGGAGCGAGGGACGACGAAGGAGTAAGGGATGGGTAGGGAGGGATGGAGCGAGGGATGGGGAGGGAGTGAAGGAGTGAGTGAGCGAGGAATGGAGTGAGTGAGAAAGAGCTGGAACAAGGGAACGAGGGACGGAGCGATGGAGTGAGGGACAGGGAGGTAGCGAGGGACTGGGAGGGAATGAGAGAATTAGGGATGGCGAGGCAGCGAGAGTTGGGGAGGGAGTGAGTGAGGGACAAGCAGACAAGGATGGAGCGAGGGACAGAGAGGAAGAGGAGGAGGGAACGAGGGTCAAGGAGGAAGGTAGCGATGAACGGAGAGGGAGTGAGGGACGGGGAAGGTGAGAGGAAGTGAATCAGCGAGGGATGGAGAGAGAGAGTGAAGAATGCAGCAAGAGAGCGAGGGTCAGAACGAGGGAGTGAGGGACGGGTAGGGAAGTAGGGAGCGAGGGATGGGGAGGGTGGAAGCAAGGGATGGGGAGGGAGGAAGAGAGGGATGGAAAGGGAGTGAGGGACGGGACATCAGAGAGGGATGGGGAGGGAGTGAGGGAGGAGTGAGGGAGGGAAGGATGGGGAGAGTGGGACGGAGTGAGGGAGGCAGAGGATAGAGCGAGGGATGCATGGGGAGGGACGTGGAGTGGGTACGGAGGGAGGGAGCGAGGTCGGGGGTGGGTGCAAGGGAGGAAACGAGGGATGGGGAGGGACCGAGGGAGGGAAGGATGGGATGGGTGGAACAGACTGAGGGAGGCGGAGGAGAGAGAGAGGCAGGGATGGGAATAGTCATGGAGGGGGGTGGGAGGGAGGGACTGAGGGTTGGGGGAGGGAGCGAGGGGCGTAGAGGCAGTGAGAGAGGGTGTGACCAGAGCAAGGGATGGGAGTGAAGGAGAAAGGGACAGGAGTGCAGGAAGGGGTGAGAGTGAGGGATGGGCAGGGAGAGAGGGATGAGGAGGGAGTGAGGGACGGGTCGTAGGGACAGGGAGGGAGCAAGGGACTGTTTGGGAGAGAGGGATAGGGAGGGAGTGAGTGAGCAAGGGATGAAGCAAGTGATCGAGAGATGGACCAAAGCAGTGAGGGACGGAGCGAGGGAGCGAGTGATGTCGAAGGAGTGAGAGAAGTAGGGGCAGTGAGGGAGCTAGGGATGGGGAGGCAGCGAGGGAGTGAGGGAGGGAGGGGAGGGATGGGGATGGACTGAGGGAGCGAGGAATGGAGTGAGAGAGTGAGGGTTGAGGTGAGGGATGGGGGGCAGTAGCAAGGGACGATGAGGGAGTGAGCAAGGTAAGGTGCGGGAGCGAGGGATGGCGAGGAAGAGAGGGATGGGGAGGGAGTCAGTGATGGATCGAGGGAGCGAGGGATGGAGCGAGGGACGAGGGACGAGGAGGGAGGGAGGGACCGAGGGGCAGGAAAGGAGGGAGAAAGGGCGGGAGCAAGGGATGGGGAGGGAGCGATGGATGTAAGGGAGAAAGGGATGGGGAGGACGCGAGGGATGGGGAAGGAGTGAGTGATCGAGGGAGGAGGAATGAGGGGTAAATGGACAGGGAGGGAGGGAGTGAGGGATGGTAAGGGTGTGAGGTAGTGAGAGACATGGAGAGAGTGATGGTTCGAGGGAAGGAGGGACGGAGTGAGGGAGCGAAGGACAGGGAGGGACGAGGAGTGAGCAAGCAGGCGAGGGGCAGAGCGAGGGAGCAAAGAGTGGGGAGGGAGGGAGGGAGCAAGGGATGGAGAGGGATGTAGCGAGGCACGGAGATGGAGGGAGTGAGGGACGGAAAGTGAAGCAGGGAGAGAACGAGGGGCAGGGACGGAGGGAGCGAGGGACAGAAAGGGAGAAAGGGAGGGAGCAAGGAACTGATTGGGAACGAGGGATGGAGGGATCGGGGATGGATCGAGGAAGAGGGAGCGAGGGAAAGGAGCGAGTTGGGGACTGGGAGTGAGCATGGGATGGTGAGGGTACGTGTGATTGAGGGACAGTGCGGGTGTGAGGGAGTGAGGAAGCGAAGGACAGGGAACGAGAGAGGGATGGGGAGGGAGGAAGGGACAGGAAGGGAGTGAGGGACAGCAAGGGAGTGAGGGAGGGAGCGAGGGAGGGAGGGGGAGGGACGGGGATGGAGGGAGGGGGCTAGGGATGGGGAGGGAGTGAGGGATGGGGAGGGAACAATTGAAGAAGTGGGGGACGGGGAGGAAGCAGAGGGACTGGGAGGGAGGGAGGGAGGAATGGGGAGTGACGGGTATGGAGGGAGGGAGGGATGGGGAAGGAGTGAGGGACAGGGAGGGGGCGAGGGACTGAGGGATGGGGAGGGAGGGAGCGAGTGAGTGAGGGTCGGGAAGGGAATGAGGGAGGGAGCAAGGGATGTAATGGGAACAAGGGATGGGGAGGGAGCGAGGGAGAGAGGGAGGGATGGATGGGGAGGGAAAGGGAAGGAGCGAGGGATGGAGGGACTGGAGCATGGGACAGGAACGAGGGAGAGAGGGTCGGGAGCGAGGAACGGGGTGGGAGCTAGGGACAGGAGCAAGGGATGGAGAGGGAGAGTGGGACGGGGAGGGAGCGAAGAACAGGGAGGGAGCGAGGGGCGGGGAGGGAGCGAGGGAAGAATGGGGAGGGACGGGGATCGAGGGAGAGAGCGAGGGATGGGAATTGAGGGAGGAAGTGAGGGACAGGGAGGGAGCAGGGATGAGGAGGGAGCGAGGGACAGGGAGGGAGCAAAGGACAGGGAGGGAGTGAGGGGTATTGAGGGGGGCAAAGAGGGAGAGGGAAGGAGCGAGGAACAGGGAGGGGGAAGGGACGGAGAGGGAGGGAAGCAGGAACAGGGAGGGTGTGAGGAACAGGGAGGGAGGGACAGGGAGTGTGTGTGTGTGAGGGACTGGGAGGGAGAGTCAGGGAGGGTATAACAGACAGCGAGGGAGGGACAGGGAGGGGGGAGGCGAGAGGTGAGGGCGAAGGGGGAGCAGAGAGACAAAGGATCCAGAGTGGAATGAGGAGAGAGTTAGAGACTGGGAGGGGGACGTAGAGAGGGAAAGACTGTGATGGGGATTAGGGAGAGGTGGGGTCAGCGGGAACAATACAGAGAGGGAGGTGAGAGTCACACATTCAGAGGGTGAGAGAAACGGGTGCGCACATTGGAAGAGGAGGGACAGAGAGAAACAGGATGCAGGGAGAGAGGGCGGGAATGGTTTGGAGAAGACTAGGTGGAAAGAGAGAAAGAAGGGAATGGAGAGAGGGATGGGGAGCAGGGGGTACGGAGAAATGTGGGTCAGAGAGGGAGAGAACGAGTGAGGAGGTAGAGGAGAGAGAAAAAAAGATAGAGATATAACATAGGTGAACGCAAGGACAGAGTGACTTAAATCTAACTCCTGAGCTCAGTCCCGAAATCCTCCCATTCCCTTGGGGCCGAGTCTGCCTCTCTACAGCTAAGATTCTTCAACACAAAGACAACAACAATATAGTTTGTTGCGCTGCTTGGCACTTTTTAATGAAGGTTAATTACATTTGAAGTTATGGATGCACTCAGTGGAATGGTGCATTTTCTCTTTGGCCTGTGAGTTGAGAGAAACATTGCCATGTTTCCCTGTATCCCCCTGTGGGATAAGGTTGGACAAGCCAGCACTACCCTCAGTCTGTTACCATGGCGACAGGCTGCTTCATTGCTGAAACATTAAACTGAAATGAGAAAATCCTGAATGGATTGATTAATGAGAGAATTTGATTGATTGATGAATTTGGGTGAAGGGATATTTCAGCACATTCTTCAGCTGCTGTCTGAACTTAGTCTGGGTCAAGGCATAAATCGCGGTGTTTGTGCAGCAACTGAGGAGCTGCAGCATGAAGTCCAGTTCCTGCACAAAGGGATGTAGATGCATAGAGTCATACCCAATCCACCACAACCTGTACCATATAGAATGCACCATTAATATTGACCATAACAGGATGGAATTGGTCGAGATCACAAACATTAAAATGATGGATTTTTTCGATTTCTCATTTCTGTGTCAACCTGACTGTCCTGATTGGTGTGAAGCCGGAGTCTCCTGCAGGCTCTGCTGGTCACTAAAATGTATCTGACGGTGAAAACATTGAGCAGCAGAATCAGGAGAAATGGGAGAGTCGGGGTTAGGATTTGGTGGAGGAACTCAATTGTGACCCAGACACGAGAGAATCGAACATCGTCTGTTAGCTCACAAAACCAGGGGTAGTTCCCCAGCAAATAGCGACTCATGAGCATAAAATACCAGAAAACGTTCTTGAAACAGCTCAGCACATTCACTGTCCCCAGAACCACAGCTGCCGTTTTCTCACTGCAATATTTACTTTTCAGCTTCTGGCAACAAATGACCACAAATCGATCAAAGGTGAAAGTGATGGTGAACCAGACAGAACAGTCAGTGGCTGCATAAAGCAGGACGGCGTGGATATTACACACGGGAATGGACGGCAGTAAATAAAACTGTTCCAGAAAAACAATGGGAATGTGTCTCAATATCAGGTCGAGGATAATGATCAGTAGATCCGCCACTGCCATGGCCCCCAGGTAACATCTGACACATGGAGACAATCCATAATCTTTATAAAGTAGGACATAGATCGTCACTACATTAACTGTGAGGAAGGAAAACAAATTATACATCAGAGATGGTGGGAATTGCCGATTCTGGAGAATGTGATACAACAAGGTGTAGAGCTGGATGAACACAGCAGGCCAAGCAGCATCAGAGGAGCAGAGGAGCATTTTTTCTGAAGAAGGGTCTCGACCCGAAATGTCAGCTTTCCTGCTCCTCTGATGCTGCTTGGCCTGCTATGTTCATCCAGCTCTACACCTTGTTTTCTCAAATTATACATCAGCCTGCAGGCAAAGTTAACAGTTTTATTGAGGACCCAGTGACATTTTCAAATGTATCATTGATTTAGTAAAGCTGAAATAACAATCAGGCCTCAACTTTTTTCTAACAAAAAATATAACGAAAACTCAAGAAACACTCCCTCCTCAAACACACAGACACACATCCATAAGAACTGATGGTTTCTAGATCATTCCCGCACACTCAAACACTCAAGAGCAGACAGAGGTCCCTTCTTTACAGTTCCTAACACAGAGTATGAAAACGTCGCCGTCCTGAAGGATTCTATCCCAGTTCCTTGACAACAAACGGAGGTTGGAAATTTTTGTCTTTTAGTATAAATTGTGTTCGATTTTCTGTTGCGAAGAAATGCAAATGCCAGGAAAACGTATTCACCCCCTTTAACTGTTTGAGGGTGACTTCAGAACAGAGTGTCCTTCTCCCTGGAACGGGATCTCTTGCTTCAGAATCTTATCTTTTGTTCAATTAACTGACATCCAACTGTTCACGGATAATGTCAGTTACAGAATGTTCTGGGGAATGTCGGTTCCAGAATGTTCCGGGGAATGTCGGTCGCAGAATGTTCAGCGGAAATCCGGTTGAAGAATGTGATGGAATCATAAAGATCCACATCACAAAGGCTCTTCTGTCCATCAGATTTGGTGAGACCCACTCAGCCTCGCGTTGGACATCTCTACAAAACTCAACTCCGCTGGCATTTTGCACAAAAAAATTAAAACATTACTTTGAACACTTGATGTAAGATCCTCTGT
Organism: Ginglymostoma cirratum; assembly: GCA_024137785.1. Classification (NCBI taxonomy): domain Eukaryota; kingdom Metazoa; phylum Chordata; class Chondrichthyes; order Orectolobiformes; family Ginglymostomatidae; genus Ginglymostoma; species Ginglymostoma cirratum. The sequence goes on from JAHRHZ010000134.1 coordinate 2,647,841, forward strand.
TCTGATCATACAAATATCATCCCTTATTCAGACATCTCGTCAACCTCTTTTTTATTTTGTACAACACTTCTGAATGTGAAATGTTCTGGATATTCAGTTCCTAATAAAGAGGGAAACATTTCTATCATAACACTGGTAATGCAGAGAGATTGCCAGACTGAGTGATAAAGAGTGTACTGGAGGGTTCACTCTGACCCGCTCAGACAGTGGAAGTGTTACTCCATCTCCCTGATGGTCTGCTCCCTGATGTTCCCAGAGGCTCCATTGTTCTCAAGGCACACGGGATATTTTGATGTGTTTGGTTGGCGGAGAGGTGGTGTGGGTTATGGTATATTGAACCATATACCATGTGGGTACTCTTTATCCAAGATGCGATCCTTTGTTGCTACTTGGAGACCAAAAGACGATGACAATGGCTGCGTGCTTCTGAATGAAGATTCTGTTGATGTTGCCAGGACAGTGGAGTATTCAGCAATATGATGTACTGTGCATAGTCACTCTGCAACATTAATAGAGTGAGATTTCCTTCAGTTCCTCTACCTCTCCTAACTTTAACTACCAACACCTCCAGAATATACTTCACTGGCTCAACCCATCTGCTAATTCAACCTTGATCTATGAAATATATTCTTAATGATGCCAAAAATGTGTTGCTGACACTATCAGCTTTAAACCAGCAGAAGCAAATCTTAAGCTAAGGTTCTTGAGTAGATTTGTACCTCAGGTTGTCGATGCTGTGGTTGGTTCGCTCTCGACTCTATCTACACATAACTGCAAAGACAAACCGGAAATGATGTAATCAACTCCAACGGACCCCAGGTTTTAAATAACCAGTGGAAAAATACAACAGCGCTTCATCAGAGGTTGCACTGATGATGTTCCCCAGCAGGGTAATGAAACGTCTGCAAATTAATGAATTAGCCCACCCAGCGAACCAACAAGTAAATCTTAGTCGATTCTCCATGACTCATTTCAGAAATAAGCACAAAATTCCAACCACCCATTATTCCTCTGCTCACTGATCTACATTGTTATTGGGTCTGGCAATGCCTTTAGTTTAATATTCTCAAACATGTCATCACATTTGTCCATGAAATGTCCTTCAGTCTCACTCTGTAACAATTATTCAAACCCGTGCCAGTTGTTCATTTTAAAACTGATTTCCTCCATGTGTGTTCTCTCTCAAAACAAAGATTTTCACATCTGAAGCCTCCATCACACTCATCAGAGACTCACAGAACCCCTTGCTTTGTTCTGGTGCAGTGGAATATAGAGAAATACATGTTTGGGAGCCCCATTTACTGTCACTCACAGCATGGTCTGTAAATTTCCCCACGCTGTGCAGTTATCTCATACAGGTACAGTGCCAATATACTGGCAAAGGTTTGCAATGCTCCCTATGCTGTAGTTGTTATGGAGTCTTTAAATTTCCAAATATTGAATGGAAACGCTATAGTTCAAGTACTTTAGATGGGTCAGTTTTTGTCCAATGTGTGCAGGAGGGTTTCCTGACACAGTATGTAGGTAGGCCAACAAGAGGCGATGCCACATTGGATTTGGTACTGGGTAATGAACCTAACCAGGTGTTAGATTTGGAAGTAGGTGAGCACTTTGGTGATAGTGACCTCAATTCGGTTATGTTTACTTTAGCGATGGAAAGGGATAGGTATATATAGCAGTGCAAGAGTTATAGCTGGTGGAAAGGCAATTATGAGGCGATTAGGAAAGACCTAGGAAGCATAGGATGGGGAAGGAGACTGCAGGGGCTGGGCACAATTGGAATATGGAGCTTGTTCAAGGAACAGCTACAGCGTGTCCTTGATAAGCATATACCTGTCAGGCAGGGAAGAAGCGGTCGAGAGAGGGAGCCGTGGTTTACTAAAGAAGTTGAATATCTTGTCAAGAGGAAGAAGGAGGCTTATGTAAAGATAAGGCGTGAAGGCTCAGTTAGGACCCTTGAGAGTTACAAGTTTGCCAGGAAGGACCTAAAGAGAGAGCTAAGAAGAACCAGGAGGGGACATGAGAAGTCTTTGGCAGGTAGGATCAAGTAAAACGCTAAAGCTTTCTACAGGTATGTAAAGAATAAAAGAATGACTAGTGTAAGGTTAGGGCCAGTCAAAGACAGTAGTGGGAAGTTGTGCGTGGAGTCCGAAGAGATAGGAGAGGCGCTAAATGAATATTTTTCGTCAGTATTCACACACGCAAAAGACAATGTTGTCGAGGGGAATACTGAGATAGAGGCTATTAGACTAGATGGGATTGAGGTTCACAAGGAGGAGGTGTTAGCAATCCTGGAAAGTCTGAGAATAGATAAGCTCCCTGGTCGGGATGGGATCTATCCTAAGATTCTCTGGGAAACTAGGGAGGAGATTGCAGAGACTTTGGCTTTGATCTTTTTGTCGTCATTGTCTACAGGAATAGTGCCAGAAGACTGGAGGATAGCAAATGTTGTCCCCTTGTTCAAGAAGGGGAGTAGAGACAACCCTGGTAATTATAGACCAGTGAGCCTTACTTCGGTTGTGGGTAAAGTGTTGGAAAGGATTATAAGAGAGAGGATTTATAATCATCTAGAAAGGAATAATTTGATTAGGGATAGTCAACACGGTTTTGTGAAGATTAGGTCATACCTCACAAACCGTATTGAGTTCTTTGAGAAGGTGACTAAACAGGTGGATGAGGGTAAAGCGGTTGATGTGGTGTATATAGATTTCAGTAAAGCGTTTGATAAGGTTCCCCATGGTAGGCTATTGAAGAAAATTCGGAGGCATGGTATTGAGAGTGATTTAACGGTTTGGATCATAAACTGGCTAGCTGTAAGAAGACAGAGGGTGGTGGTTGATGGGAAATGTTCATCCTGGAGTTCAGTTCCTCGTGGTGTACCGCAAGGATCTGTTTTGGGGCCATTGCTGTTTGTCATTTTCATAAATGCCCTAGATGAGGGCTTAGAAGGATGGGTTAGTAAATTTGCGGATGACACTAAAGTCGTTGGAGTTGTGGATAGTGCGGAAGGATGTTGCAGTTGACAGAGGGACATAGAAAAGCTGCAGATCTGGGCTGAGAGGTGGCAAATGGAGTTTAATACGGAAAAGTGTGAGGTGATTCACTTTGGAAGGAGTAACAGGAATACAGAATACAGGGCTAATGGTAAGATTCGTGGTAATGTGGACGAGCAGAGAGATCTCGGTGTCCATGTGCATAAATACCTGAAAGTTGCCACCCAGGGTGATAGGGCTGTTAAGAAGGCATACGGTGTGTTGGGTTTTATTGGTAGAGGGATTGAGTTTCGGAGCCGTGAAGTCATGTTGCAGCTGTAAAAAATCTGGTGCGACCTCACTTGGGGTATTGCGTACAGTTCTGGTCACCGCATTACAGGAAGGGTGTGGAAGCATTGGAAAGGGTGCAGAGGAGATTTACCAGGATGTTGCCTGGTATGGAGGGAAGGTATTATGAGGAAAGGCTGAGGGACTTGAGCCTGTTTTTGTTAGAGAGATGAAGGTTAAGAGGTAATTTAAGACATACAAGATGATCAGAGGATTAGATAGTGTAGACAGTGAAAGCCTTTTTCGTCGGATGGTTATGGCTAGCACGAGGGGACATAGCTTTAAGTTGAATCATCCAAAAGATAGAGAAGTGTTACTGCAACTGTACGAGGTGTTACTGAGAGGGCACCTCTCATTGTGTTCCTTTTGTTTCTGTAACTGAAAATGGAGGAATTCCATCAGATAGAGTTTATTGGTTGCTCATAGTCCACGGGTCGCTACATCATTTAATGTTTCGGGTCTGTTCCAGAGGGACAGGAGGAAGCCATTCAGCCTTTAGAGTCTGTTACTCAGGAATAGGAGGAGGCCATTCAGCCACCCGACACTGTTACATTAGAACAGGAGGAGGCCATTCAGCTTTTCTAGTCTGTGACACGGGAATAAGTGGAGGCCATTCAGCCTCTCGAGACTGTCACAGAGCAACAAGAAGCCACTCAGCCGCTCTTGAGCCTGTTACACAGGAAGAGGAACAGGACATTCAGCCTCTTGAGCCTGTTACCCAAGAACAGGAAGAGGCCATTCAGCTTCTTGAGCCTGTTACACAGGAGCATGAAGAGGCCATTCAGCTTCTTGAGCCTGTTACACAGGAACAGGATTTAGACCTCCCAAACCTGTCACAGTGTAATAGGAGGCCATTCAGCATCTTGAGCTTTTTACAAAGGAACAGGAGGAGGCCATTAAGCTTCTCGAATCCAAGAACGATGAATGAACAAGATTTAGTGTGCGTTCAGATGATAGAAAGTATTGAATAAGGTTTTTTCTGCAGCTTTGTAACTGGGAGTGGAAAAGCAGAGCATTTGACTCATTTGGGCTGAATCTTAAATTAATATGGCAGTGTCATTTTCATTGGGTTTGATGGAGGGTTTCTCTCCGCGAGGCCAGGCTGGTTTTCTGGTGCTATCTTATTGAACTCCCTTCACGATCTACCTATCCCACACCATGGCATCCATTTCAGTCAATGCCATCCCGATTCTACCACCCATCATGGTTGAAGCTACTTCCCATTGCCGGACACCCCTGGATATTCCATAATCCCCGGCACACGGTTGAGCTTTCTCATTTCAGTGCTGCCGTACTCAGTTTGCTGCAGCCTGGCAGATAAGGGGCAACGACACCATAATTCATCAACAGGTGCACGGAGGTATTTGTGAATGGGCTGGGACAGTGTAGGGCCATTCTCTTTCCAGAGTAGTCCACACCACCAGACCCATCAATCATGGTCTGAGCTCACCATCCAGCTCAGTGCAGTATGTGAGGTCTGAGGGAATGTCCATCAATACTGGACAAGCATCAATAACCGTCTCTGCTCTGCCAAGCTAAGCGCCACTGTGCCTCATCTGTATATCTGTTTTCGCACCTGCCCCAAACAAGGATCATGCTTCACCACTCTCACTACTGCATGCAGCACCTTCCCTCTTCCCTCCCACTTTTGCTCTCTCTCTGTCTCGCATCCACTATATCCCCGACACTAATAACACTCTGTACATGGATTCAACACTGTCAATTGACTCACTCCGAACACCTCATCATTTCCTGACCCCCCAACCCCCACCTGCACCAGCACTAACATCAGTGCCAACCACTTTCACCCTCACACACTGCCTCTCTTGCTCTCATTCCAGGAGAAACAGCCTGTAATAGGATAGAAATGTGCAAGCCGGATGGTGGAGTGCCTGACATCCGTTCCCTCACACTCCTGTCCCCACGTCATGTGGAGAAAATCCTGGTATGAGCCGGAGAGAATGAGGACAACTCATGTGGCGATTCCAAAACATCTACATCCCACCCAGGAACGATATTCAGTGAAGGGTAATTCTCACTTTAAACCCACTTTCAGTTGTGTTTCCACCTGGCACAGCTTGGAAGTCATGCCCCTGATGCCATCTCTCTTTTATATTGAGCTGGTACAAATCGAGTCTGCATGGTCTTGAGAGGCAGGAGGGTGGACTCACAACACATCGTCTCCACCTCCTGCCAGGAAGGGAGAACGAAGGGTCCCTCCGACACCTCCTCCTTCAGACAGCTCAGATATTGAAGCCAAATATTGAACTCGGCCCCATCTATATCAATTGAACTGAGTTTGAGAGAGCACAGTGCGCCAAGTTCCTCAGTACGACAATAACGAACAATCGGTTCTGGACCTCCCACGTAACTGTGACAGTCAAGGAGGCACAACAACGCCTCTTCTTCCTTGGGTGGCTCAGGAGTTTTGACATGTCGACAAGGTCCTCAGCAACTTCTACACAGACACCCTTGAAGGCATAATGTCTGTGTGCATAATGACTCAGTATGGCAGCTGCTCTGCCTCGGGTCGTAAGAAAAGACAGAAGATGGTGTTTACACTTCAGACCACCACGGAAGCAAAACATCCATCCATGGACTCCATTTACACAGATCGCTGTCTTGAAAAGGCTGCCAACATCCTCAATGGCCAATCACACCCCGGTAATGATCTCCAACAACCTCTTCCATCAGGCAGTATACAATGAAGCCTGAACACACGCATGCACACGTAGGTTCAGGAACAGATTCTTCCTGACCATAGTTGGACTATGAATGGACTCTCTCGCCTCAAATGATGCTGATCTTGCAAATGTTGGTCTTGCCGAGCACACGCCGGTGCATTGCAACCTCTCTGCCACTATGTCATTTTGATCTGTTCATCCTTTGCCGAATATGACCTGCCTGTACGGCTCATAAACCAAGCTTCTTACTACATTTTAACACACAATTTTAATTAACACATAATTTTAATGACAATCAATCTGACAGATTCATTGCACTCCTCACTTACAAAGAGCAAAGGTAATTACAGTACAGGAACAGGACCTTCGGCCCTCCAACCCTACACCGACATACCACCTGTCACAACTAAAACTCCTAGCAGCCAGAATTGAACACGATATTCCAAATGTGGCCTAACTAAGGTTCTATAAAGCTGCAACATTACCTGCCAATGTTATAACTCAATGCCCAGGCTGATGAAAGCAAGCATGGCATATGCCTTGTTGACTACCTTTTCCACATGCATAGCCACTCTCAGTGACCTGTGTACCTGGACACACTGATCCCACTGCTTATCAGTACTCTTAAGGGTTCTGCCATTTACTGTATATATTCCATCTGGATTAGACCTTCCAAAATGCATTACCTCACATGTTTCCGGATTGAATTCCATCTGTCATCTCTCTGTCCAAGTCACCAACCGATCTATATTCAGCTGTATACTTTGACAGTCCTCATTGCTATCTGCAATTCCACCAACCTTTGTGTCATCGGCAAACTTACTGAACAGTCCAGCTATATTCTCCTCCAAATCATTTATGTATGTTACAAGTAGCAAAGGTCCCAACACTGATTCCTGAGGAACGCCACTAGTCACTGCCCTCCACTCAGAAACGCACCTTTCCACTGCTACAATCTGTCTTCTGTTATGAGTTGCCCAGCAACTTACACTTGAAAGCCTCCCACATACCAGCTGTTAATTTGCCCTCAAACATCTTCCCCAATCTACATTATTCAGTTCCTGCCTAAAATTGTTATAATTAGCCTTTCCCCAATTTAACACCTGCACTTGACGACTACAGCTCTCATTATCCATCAGTACCCTTAAGCTTACTGAATTGTGATCATTATTTCTGAGCTACTTCCCTACTGAGACATCGACCACCTAGCCAGGTTCATTCCCCAATACTAGGTCCAGTACGGCCCATTTCCTAGTTGGACTATCTACATAATGTTTCAAGAAGCCCTCCTGAATGGTCCTTACAAACTCTGCCACATGCGAGCCCCAAGCACTAAGTGAGTCCCAGTCAATATATGGGAAGTAAAAATCACCAACGACAACAACGTTGTTATTTTTACAGCTTGCCAAAATCTGGCTACATATCTGTTCTTCTATCTCCCGTTGGCCGTGGGAGGCCTATCGTAAACCGCAAACCTTGTGATTGCACCCTTCCTGTTCCTGAACTTTACCCATATTGCATCGCTGTATGAGCCATCCGAGGTGTCCTCCCGCAGTACAGCTGTTATATTGTCCTTAACAAGTAGTACAACTCCCCCACCCCTTATATACCCCCCTCAATCCCGCCCGAAACATCTGTATACTGGAACGTTAAGATTTCAATCCTGTCCCTCCTTTAACCAAGTCTCTGTAATAGCAACATCATAGTTCTAAGTACTAATCCAAGCTCCAAGTTCTTCGGCCCTAACTGTTACACTTCTTGCATTAAAACAGGTGGACTTCAGTATACTAGATCCGCTTTGATCAGCAAAAACACCCTGTCTGTTCTTTCTATGAGTCTTACTGGCCCTATTCTCTAGTTCCCTTTCTGTCTATTCACTTTGCATTGATTCCCACACCCCTCCTAAATTCGTGTAAATCCTCCTGAGTGGCAACCAGCAATACTCCCAGCCAGAATATTTGTGCCCTTCCAGTTTAGATGTAACCCGTCCTTTTCGTCCAGGTCCCACCTGCCCTGGAAGTGACCCCAATGGTCCAGATATCTGAAACACTCCCGCCTACACCTTCTGTTTAGCCACATGTTGAGCTGTACTATCCTCCTATTTCGAGCCTCACTGATACGTGGTACCCTGATTAATCCCTAGATTACAACCTTGGATGTCCTGCTTATTTTAACTTTCTACCTAAATCCCTGAACTGCTGCTGCAGGACCTCGTCACTCATCCTACCTATGTGTTTGGTACCAATATGTACCACAACCTCCGGCTGTTCACCCTCTCCCTTCAGAATACTTTCTGCCCATTCAGAGATATCCTGGATCCTGGCACCAAGGAGAAAACTCATCATCATGGAGTCTATTTTACATCCACAGAAGCGTCCATCTGTATCCCTAACTATAGAGTCCCCTATAACTACTGCTCTAGTGTTCTTTGTACTTCCCTTCTTGAGAACAGAGCCAGCCGTGTGTGCCTGCTGCTGCTGTTACCCCCGATAGGTCACCCCCACCAACAGTATCCAAAACGGTACACTTGTTAGAGAGGAGGACGTCCACAGAGGATTCCTGTACTGGCTGCCAGCTTTTTCTAGCGGTCACCCATCTATCTGACTGCACCTTGGGTCACCATATCTCTAAAACTATTGTCTATGATGCTTTCTGCCACCCTCAAGCTCCTAAGTGCATTGGATTGCCTCTCCAACCGATCCGTGAGGTCTGTGGGGAGCTGCAATTGGGTACACCTCCTGCATATGTAGTCATCCAAGACACTGGAAGCGTCACGAATCTCCCACATCTCACAACGTCAGCACTTAACCCCACTAACTGATATTTCTACTCCCAATCAAGAAAATTTATTAAACTCTTACCTTTACTTATCACTGCGAATACCCGAGGTAGGTCTTCCCTCACTGACCTTCCCAGGATGCTCCCTGAATCTCTCCCTTTCCCTTTTCTGTCACTTGACAACAGCCCCTCCACAAACCATCTTCTGGAAGCGGTGACTGCGCTGATGCAGACCTTCCCACGTCGGCTAATCAGGGTCATCACTCTACTGCCTCTTCAAGGTGACTTGTCCTGAACTTTTCAATAATCTGTGCTCATATACATCGAGAACACTCTGCTCCTGCACCTCCTTTATAACGGTACAGCCTATTTTATGTTGTCTTTCAATGTTCTTCCTACCAATTGCATCACCTCACTCTGTTCTGCATTGGTCCTCATCTGCCATATACTTGAACACGATACCAACTTGTCTCAGAAAATGGGGCTAGGCCCGAAACGTCCAGCTTTCCTGCTCCTATGATGCTGCTTGGCCTGCTGTGTTCATCCAGCTCCACACCTTGTTGTCACCAACTTGTCTCTGTACTGTTGGTGTTCCACACTGTTAATCACACACTTTACAATTCTTCTAGGCTTGGTATCTGCAGGCATTGAATTTTCTGTACAGTCACACTCCTCACAGAGCAACAGAAATACTGACACATTTCCCACAGAGCAGCAGAAATATTGAAACACACCAGACAGATTGAGTGAAATACTGAGAAAATCATCACGGAACAAAATAAATGTTGGCAGACTCTCCATGTATAAATGTCAGTGTATTAGTTTGTATATCCGTGTTCCCGTGTTAGTGTCTGCGTATCTATGGTTGTGCGTGTATTTACATGTCTGTGTCAGTGTGTGTGCCTGTGGGCGCAGTCGGTCTGGCGGTCTCTGTGGTGTGTAATGTGATGCAATGTCTCCCTCTGCTGGCGTCTACACCATAATACACCGAGGTCAATGGAAGGTGAAATGGGATTCATTCAGTCTGTGAGGCAGAACAGGAGGGCAGCAGCTCAGAGCACCATCTAAACTGACAGACCATCAACACAGACATACACACAGGCACCAGCATAGAAGGCTGGTGTCGGGAGTGTTGCATTTGTACTGAGGTCCTTAAGAGTTGGAAATGCTCATGTGGAGAAATATCTATGCCCTCTCTGCAATGTGGAAGTGATTTGTATTTGGACATTATTCGTGACTCTTCATGTACACATTAAAGAGTATTTCCATTGCAATTGTATCCAAACAACTTTGAGTGAACCATTTTGTAAGGAGATGAATTGAATTTTATTCCATGCTCTTTAGCTTGCAATGTTTTGTAATGAACTCTTCCAAATTAAAAGTGAGAAAGGATTGAAAAGTCCTAAAACAGACCCGATAGTGATGGTAATATGTCAGGAACAACATCGCTAGTTATCGGACGAAGCTGCTTTGTGGCTCCAAAGACATTATTTGAAGAAACAATAGGCCGTGAAGGGTTTCGGCCTGAAACGTCAGGTTTTGCTGCTCCTATGATGCTGCTTGACCTGCTGTGTCCATCCAGCCCCATGCTTGTTATCTAGGCCGTACAATGTGACAGCTTCCGTGTTTTATGTCGTCCCAAAGAAAACTGCCAACTGTGTAGTGGCGTGGGGCTGCCAGCAGGCGGAGACATTGTGTGATTGCAAACACAACAGGAACAGACAGAGTGAAAGAATGGATCGGTTTTGACTCCAATTTCGAAGGATTTCCTGCAAACACAAGTGATCTCATTGCACAGGGATGCAGACAGAGGTACACACACTAATATACACAATAAATACACACAGAAATGTGGACACAGAATCAAATACAAACACATAAACAAACCCATGCACACGGACAGAGTGGTGTCTTTAAGCCAGAGATGGATTTTTTTTTCATTAATGAGGGGATCACTGGTCAGTTATAGAAGGCAAGGGAATGGGGTTGAGAAACGTTTCAGCCATGATCAAATGGCACAGCAGACTTGACATGTCGAGTGGCCTAATTCTGCTCCAACTTCTTATGCTATTACGGTCTTATGGTACGTGGACTTGTCTAGCAGTGAGTACAGTGGAGTTTAAATTTGATAAGTATTTGACTGAAGTCAGTTACTGGAACTGTGAACAGGTGTGAGGGGCTGAATGATACATATCTGGTCCTAATTGATGTGTCCTTGTGTCTCAAAAGAGTGGTGATCTGTTTGAGGGGAATGCATTTTCAGAAAGAACGCCTTCCCATTTCAGATTGATATAGGGATGTTTCTTTCTCTTTAGGATTTTGTGATCTGTGGTGTTCTCCTCCCCAAGCAGCAGTGAAGACTGGGTTACTGAAAACATTCAAGGCTGAGTTCCATTGATCTTTGTTGAACAATAGAATTAATGTTTATTGGGAACAGGTAGGAATGGGGTGCACAGCCACAACCACAACAATGATGAGCATTCTGAATGGTACAGCAGGCTCGAGAGGCCGAATGGTCTACTTCTGTTCCTAACCCACGTATTGTTCTCTCACTCAACTCCTCGATGCTGTTTCAGAGGTAGAGGAAGATACCAAACAGCCAGTTAGGGTCATTGCAATAAGTCATGAGGAAACCCTTCTTCCCCTCAAATGATTTACGCAGAAATAGAATGAAGTCATTCTGCCCTTCGACTACATTCATTATACAGCACAGGACAAGGTCATGCAACCTTTCTAGGCTGCTACACAGGAAGAGGGGAACCCAGGTTAACTACCAGGAAATAGCAAGTAGGGATAAATATTTATTTTCAGGTTATAAAGCTGTAACTCGGTGGAGTGCCTCGGGGATCAGTGTGAGTCATCAATGATGTATAATCCACATCAAGGGACTGATTGAATTGGAGCTCAGTTAGCTCATCCACCATGATAGTCATTCATTAGATCTCCAGTGGTGGTAGAGAGTCTGCAATGAGATATAAACACAGGGAAGTAAAGTGTGCAACCTTCAGCAGAAATAGCATAATGTGGGTTATGGGGAAGTCTGTGCTGTGATGAAGGATAAAACAAGAGTAAAGTACATAAATGGAAAGAGATCACAGAACATGGTGGTATAGAGGGGTTTGTGAATCCTGGCATATGAATCATATAATGTTAGTCTGCACATGCAGCCAGTGATTAGGAAGGTATATGGAATGATGCTGTTTTATTCAAAAGCTATCTGCATAATCGTTGGGATGTTTTACTGCATCTGTACGGGGCATTACTGAGACCACTCCCGATATATTACATGCAGTTATAATTCCCTAAACTGAAAACAAAATGCAATTACTTCAGAAGCTTATCAAATTTATTTCACTTTACTCATTCCTGGAGTGAAAGCTTTGTCGAGTCACAGAGTCATACAGTTCAGGAACAGTCCCTTCGGTCCAACTTGTCTGTACCGACCAGATATTCCAAGCTAATGTATTTCCACTTGTCAGCATTAGGCCCATATCTCTCTAAACCCTTCCTATTCATGTACCCATCGTGGTGCCTTTTAAATGTTGTAACTGTACCAATCTCCACCACTTCCTCTGGCAGCTCATTCCTTACACACAACACTCTCTGCGTGAAACGGTTACCCATCAGGTCTCTTTAAAATATTCCTGCTCTCTCATTAAATCTATGCGGTCTGGTTTTGGACACCCTCACCCGAGAAAAAATGACGTTGGCTATTCACTGTATCAACACTTTTCAAAATTTTACAAACGTCTCCAAGGTCACAGTACTTCAGGCCTGAGAATGAGAGATGTTCATATTGTACCATATAAGATCTTAAGGAGAATGTATCAGATGCGTAGCTGATGGATGTTTCCACTTGTATGGGAGACTGAAACTAAGGATTCAGTTTTATGAAAGCAATGTATTCATTTTAACACAGATATTATTAAGACATTAATTTATTTTACGAGCATTAGTCAGACACGTGTGAACATATCTTCAAATTAAGATAAGTTGTTCCTACAAGGAGCAAGGAACAGTCATAGAGTCATACAGTCCAGAGAATGTTGAAGCAGATCTCACATGGTCCAGTTTGGTGGTCGGATAATGTTATTGTATATGTTAGTTCACAGAAGGAGAAAATGTAACCTGCTTGATAAGCAGCAATTAATTTCAGCCTCTCTTTCTTTGTTCCTCCTCACAGCAATGTATCAGAGCAGAAAACCCGGCAGTCATCTTTGCACTCATGGAGAATTCCTGTTGAAGATTCATTGGAATCTCTCCACTGCCTGAAGCTAATGAAGTTCAGCCAAATACAACTGTTCCACGAAGAAACCTCATTGTTGGCGGCATGTGTGAGCAAATAACTTCACAGTCAGAATAACATGTGGAACAATCACATTTTTTCTTTTGCCATAAGTTTAGCTGTTGTTTGGACAGAACTCTTCCAGATTGATATTATGCAGAGTTTTAAATATTTCTGTTCGTCACAGACATGTGTGTATGTGTGCATCTGTGTGCACAACAGTGTGTGAGTCCATGTGTGTGCGCGTCTCTGTGTTTGCGCATTTCTGTGTGTCTCAGTATTCATAGACACATAAATATTGACGTATATATATTTCCGTGAGCAAACTGTTTATCATTTATCTTTCCATCATAGCTTGAGTAACTTTGCTTTGATTATATACTAGTTATTTTTGCAAATTTAAGACATCTGCCTGAGTTGTCCCTCAGGCTGAAATTAACCCAGTCTGAGATCCGTATAATTGGCCGTTTCAACAAGCTGGTTACATTTAAAATTTGTCATGATCAATGAAGGAACGGGACGAGAAATGAAAGCAGTGACCATCCAAACTCGGTCTGAACAAGGGTTAGGAGAAATGCTCAAAGGGCCATTTAAGTTGGAATTCTTTTCCCCAGGAGTCTGTGGTACCTATGTGTTTGCATTTATTCAAAGCTGTGTTACTTAGATATTTGTCAGAAAAGTGAGTCAAGGGTAATGAACTACAGATAAGAAAGTGCGGCTGAGAATACTTAGGCCACGATCTTAGTGCCTGGTGGAACAGAGTCAAAGTGTCTAATGTGCCAATCTTGCTCATCAGTCCACTGCCCCTACTTTCCATTACACCCCACAAAGCTGTTACTCAGGAGCATTTGGAGACCACTTTCTCCTGGTACTGAATGAATCGAAATAGAGACAATTCAGCTTCTGAAGAATGTCGCACATGGTTTAGTGTGAGATGGAAAATATTCTTGGGAAAAAGAAAGAGTGGGTGTTTGTCTGACACAAGCCTCTCCGTTCTATTTACATAGCTTCCCCTGTCTCCATTTGTTGGTTATGTTGTAGATCCATATTCACTGTGTATACAGCAGCAGCCTCACCCCACTCCCCCACTACCTCCACACCACCCCCCGCCATACTGGACCCAGAGATTGCTCACAAATTCCTCTGGTCTCCCTGACTGCAAAATTCCTGAACAGAACTTCCAGGAAAATAACAGCCGCTAACTTTCCAATAACAAAACATGAGAACATTAGAAACAGGAGTCGGTTATTCAGACCCTCAAACCTGCCTTTCCCTTCAATAAGATCAGGGCTGATCTGATCTGGGTCTCATCTCCGCTTTCATGCCCAATTGCTTGTTGCCATCATCTCTCTGACGTGTCAAAACCCATCAAGAAACCCTCCCTCCAACCGCCAAGCATTTCAGTGAACTAGCTTCCGCGACGCTTTGGAACAGAGAAGCCCCAAATGTCACTGCCCTCTGTGAGATGGAAACACTCCCCACACGTACGCTGTGACCTACTGGCATGAACAAAAGTTATGATCGCAAGGTAACAGTGACTGGCACTGATAGCGACACAGAATTTGACTGATAATGGAAGCTGGAAAAAAGTTAACTTATGGAAGAAGGTCTAGACCCGAAACGTCAGCTTTCCCACTCCTCTGATGCTGCTTGGCCTGCTGTGTTCATCCAGCTCTACACCTTGTTATCTCTTGAACTTAATGGGAATGTGTTTTAAACTCTCCACTGGTTGGAGTCATCCTTAGCACAAAGGAAGTTGCTTGTGATTGGTGGACATCAATCCTCACAGTCCCGGGATATCTCTGTCGGAGATCCTCAGTGTAGCTTCCTCGGCATAAACATCTTCAGCTGCTTCATCAAAGTCTTTCGCCAATCAGAAGATTGGAAGTAAGGATGATCACACAATGTTCAGAACAATTTGTCATCCCTCAGTTCCTGAAACAATCTGCGTACATGTGCAGCAAGACCTGAACAACATTCAAGCTTATGTTGTTGATTTTTCGGTAATATTCATGTAACAGTATTACAATACACGGCTCATTTCCCAGTAATAGAAAAAGCAATTCATCCAGCACCTCAAACTGGTTTCATAGGAATAACAGGAAGCAATTCAGTCCATCAAAACTATTGGATAATAAGAGGCACAGACTATTCACTCTCTCCTGCTTTCTACACATGTAGACAAGGAATCTAGTCAGCATATTGAGCCCTTGAACAAGTACCAGGGTTACCCAATCAGGTCATTGAGCCTCTTCCCTGGGACCAGGCGTAGCCCATTCAGAACCTCAAGCCACATAAGCAGAAATAGAAGGATGTCATTGATGCTCCAACATGACAAACCAATGAAGCAGAGAATGCACATATAGACTGCGTCATGTTGTTCCACCTGGCTCCATTGCTAATGCTACACACATGTTACTTTAACATGGTTTGCTGACAGTGAGGAGGGACAGTGGATGGTTTGTGCCAAATCTCACGGAGGCGTATACCGTTTCGCAAAAGACAGACTGGTGTCCTCACTGGTGGTCAGAAGCTGGTGGGATTGACTAACTCTTTCAGACACAAGGCATTATGGCTGCTGACAGATTTGTGAACAATATGACATACAGTGCAGAGTCAAACACTAACTGCAACGTAATGTGATGGGAGCTCATTTAGAGTCTGGAGCTCTCTCTCAACTAACATGGTGCTCCACAGAGGTCCGTAAACTATCAGGAAACATGTGTCATGGAAAAAAAATCACACTATCAATGTATTTTTGGACATAATAAGTATTAGTTCATAACACTGAATTTTAAATGCAATCACGTCTTATTCTATCACAGCACAACAGATTAAATATTCATTTCCTTCACACTCTCCGCAAGTTAGCATCATCCCAGGTATCAGGCTGGTAAAACTCCTTCGTATTGTTTCTGTGGCAAGGAGATCATTCCTTATTGAGGAAAGAAAATCTGTACACAGTACTGCAAATACTGCCTCAACAACGCTCTACACCTGCAGTGAAGTGTTTTTACTACCATACCTGAATAATTTTACAAGGAAGGACAACATACCATCTGCTGCCCTTATTACTTGTTCCCCTGTGGTTTTCTTTTAGTGACTCATGAACAATGACATCCAGGTCATTTTCGACAATCGCACTTCCCAACCTCTCACCTTCAAATAAATAAAAATTGAGAATGTTGGTATTTGTTGCCCATGTCCAAACAATTGCTTTGCCTTGTAAATGGCTATTCTCCAAAGAATGATAGATGTGATACGCCTTGAGTAATGACCTGCGGTCCAGAGCAGGAACCTGTCCTTTTTATTCTCTCCAGGGTCCAATTCACAACCCTTGTGATATTTTTACCCCCCGCCCCGTACCCATGGACTCGATTTTTTTAACTCACCTCAGTGTAACCATGTCAAAGGTCCTCTGAAAAGTCAAATGCACCCACTGATTCTCATTTGTTGATGTCAAAACCAACATCTTCCACAAACCCTGGCAGGTTTATCAAATATGATTTCTCTTTCCTGAATCAAGGCTGACTCGGTCAAATCATGTCATTATTCTCGAGCAATCTAGTTATCGTATTCTTTACAAAAAAGAACCAAATACTTTCCTCACAACAGACATCAAGTTGCCTACTATTTTGTTTTTTGTATTTTTCCACAAAGGGTTCCGTGTAATCCAAGATAGTGTTGGGAGACAATTGTGGCTGTTAGAGATGCTCCTTTTTTGATGTATATTCACTGATGAAGCTGATTTCCTCAATTTCTTGGAGAAGTAATTACTGTATTATAAACCGTTGCATTGCATCGGAACTTTGAAATAAAGAGATTTTTAAAAAAAAACCCTCTAAAATGGGAGGAATTGAGACAGCAGGTACAACATTGGAAGTGAAAAAGGATCAGTGAACCTGCACAGCGGACTAACCAGGCAGTCAAATTTCGCAGCTGATTGCCTGAGCTGTTCCCGATTCAACTATCTTTGGACATCGGAGTTGGGTCTACAAAAATAAACAAAGTGAAATTCATAGCTGACATTGGAGAAACCTGTGGGAACTCACAGCAGGGGAAGAATCATAGAATCCCTGCAGTGTGAAAACAGGCCCTCTGGCCCAACAACTCCACGCCGATCCTTGGGCGCCGTACCCAGACCCATATTCCTAACCCACCTAATTTACATATCCCTGAGCACTATGGGCATTTGAGGATGGCCAATCCACCTAACCTGCACATCTTTGAAACCCACGGAGACAAGGGGAGAATGTGCAAACTCCACACAGACAGTCAGCCGCGGCTGGAATCGAACCTGGGTCCCCAGAGCTGTGAGGTAACAATGCGAACCACTGAGCCTCCGTGCCATCCCCAAAAATTTGACCATCTGCCATGGCAGGATTTGAACATGGTACCCCAAACATTACCTGGGTTACTGGACTAGCAACTGTGTGACAATACCATTATGTCATCACCTCCCAAATAATTGTTATTTTTGTCGAACCACACACTGTAAATCCACAACAGTGAGTAATGTGTTTTTCTTGTTATGTTTTATTGAGATCTGTCTCTAAATTAAACTTTCATAAAAAGCACATATGTACCAAGTTAGCCTGGTGTAGTGCGGTTAGAGCAGTAAGACTGTGCTATTCTCTTGGTCAGTAGATTGTAAAGGTGAAATAATGGCTTTTAGTAGAGTGATGTGGTCTTTCTGTCTGATGTGGGAGATTAGGGAGAATTTCAATGTTGCTGGAGAATACGTCTGCCGGAAGAGCGTTTGGTTATGAATCTTATCAGATCACATGGATCTGTTAGAGCAGCAGCCACAGGTAATGAGGAATTTACAGGAGATAGGGGATGTGATGGATGGCTGTTTCAGGAGGTAGAAAAACTGCATATGCAGTCAGATCGATGGATTACTTTTTGGAAATGTAAGAGGTAGTGCAGGAGTCTCCTGTGGTCATCCCCATCTCAAACAAGTTAGCTGATTTGGGC
The DNA here is from genome assembly GCA_024137785.1 of Ginglymostoma cirratum. NCBI lineage: Eukaryota > Metazoa > Chordata > Chondrichthyes > Orectolobiformes > Ginglymostomatidae > Ginglymostoma > Ginglymostoma cirratum. The sequence goes on from JAHRHZ010000134.1 coordinate 2,665,885, forward strand.
AATGTAGGGTGTGATGGACCCTTGGGGGAATGTGACACTAACAGCCATGTTTCTGGTAGCAAGGCTGGCTCTACTGTAATGAGGATTATTTCAGGTTCCAAATAATTGTTTGTGATAGGGAACTACCAAGTCAGAGACACAGACAGACGTTTCTGCAGCTGACTGTGAGACAACAGAATAGTGTGTTGCCTAAATGTTGCCAGGATCCAAGATGTCTTGGAAGGGTATAGAATATTCTCAACGGTTAGAAAGACCAAAAGGAGGTTGTTGTACACATTAGAACTAACTACACAGCACAAGAAATGAATGAGGTTCTGAGGACAGAACATAGAAAATTAGGCAAGAACAAAGGAAGTATAAGTGAGGACAATAATGCTCGAGAAAACTATCCACAGAACCTCCTCTGAATTTACAATGACAGGATCAAGTCAAATCCATGTTTACATGGCGCATCCACTCAGTGTTGTAAATGCCTTACTCCTCTCAGTTTCTTTTCCTGCCTGATAAACCATTACATATCTGCACAATCCCAGCGACCTGAAATATAACTGGATCCGCTCTTCATAGAAGCATTTGACAATGTAATTGCACAATTTTCTGTATTATAGTCACAATAACAGCAACACCACTGTTGCTGGTGGAATTGAATGGGGATGCTGGGGATGAGATGGCCTCGCGTTATTATTTCTGTACTCTTAATACAGGGACCCAGGTAATGACCCACAATCCAATTCAAATTCTGCCACGGCCGATCGTGGAATTTGATTTCAACAAAATATCTGGAATGACGACATGATGAAACCGTCGTCGATCGTCAGGAGAAAAAAATCCACTTGGCTCACTAATGTCCTTTCTGGAAGGAAATCTGCAATCGTCACCTGGTCTGGTCTACATGTGACTCCAGACACAAATGCAATGTGGTCGACTCTCAACTGCCTTTTGAAATGACCAAGCCAGCCACTCAGTTATATCAATCACTACAAAGTCTCACAGAAATGAAACAGGACATACTTAAGTACCAGCAATTCACAGCATGCGGACTGCAGTGGTTCAAGAAAGCAGCTCACAAACACTTTCTCAAGAGCAACTTGAAAGGGGAATAAATGCTGGAACAGCCAGTTACACCCACATCCTATTAATGAGCAAATGAAGACGACAAAACTGAGGGAAGATAGACTGAGGGGTCTTAACTCCGTTTAAGCAGGGACTTGTATATATACATCTACATGGGCATGACATTCAGGAACATGGGAAAAGGCTAAAAATAAATGTAATTAATCTCACATTTTATTTCCAACCCAGCTGATCATCAACAATCCCTTTGTTTGCTTCTTTTTTGTCTAGCTCTCTCTTTCTCTGTCTATTCAACTCATTCCTTCCCCCCTTCAAAACGCACAACCCTGTCATCAGTATAAAACATAATATTTGCCAGCTGATTTGAGTTCTGATGTGTGGTTAGTAGATTCGAAATGGGAACTCTGTTTTTATTTTGATAGAACCGGCCAAATCTGCTCAGTTCCGTCAGGACTTTGTTTCTTTTTGTTTCAGATCTCCTGCATCTTTCTTTGTTTAATTCAACCGTTAAGTTTGTTATTTCATGGGATGTCAACATCGCTGGCAAGGGCAGCATTTGTTAACTGTCTGTAATTGCCCTTGACTGTGACCATTCCACAGAGCAGTATATAGCCAAATACATTGTTTTTGGTCTGAATTCACACCTAATCCAGACCAGGTAATAACGTTAGATTTCTTTCCTAAAGGACATCTGTGTAATGAGACAAAATGCTCTTGCTTTCATGGCTGCTATTTGTGAAATTTGCTTTTGTTGCAACTGTGGTAGGAACTGAAACAGTATATTTAGTGTTATAACCTGTGCCGCTGAATTACTTGCCCAGCAATGTAACTACTCTAACCTGGTGTCTCTGTTGTGAAGTAACTGTAAAGAAAATAACAACAGTATAATCGAAATATTTGTAACTGGAAGACAGGCCAGAAAAGAGCTGGAATTATAAAGTCTGAATTTTACCTCGGCGTAGATAACGGTTTATTCAGCAAAAGCACAAAGGCAGAGGGAGAGAGTGGGGATATTATGGTCATCGTATTGGACAGGTTTGGTGACAGAGACAGTCGTGAGATATAAGTCAAAAAAGGCCCTAAATGCTGTGAACAGTCTTGTTCTCAGATGTTTGTGAGGGACAAGTCTGAAATTCATGTATATTGACGGGATGTTTTAATTAAAACTGAAGGTAATAGTTTCTGCCTTTGCTAAATGTAGGTAACAGAAATAGCAATGGAATTGAATATACTATATGGAAGTAATAAATGGGCAGAGATAGAGAGACTTACCAGGAACACCAACAATAGCCAGAATGGGATAGTAACCCGCCTGAATAATCTTCAGTACAGCTCTTATCCTACCTGGCAATTTTGACCAACGCCAGGTAAGATAGAAAAGACCCCAGGATAAACTCCTGTCCATTGTTGTAACATTCCAGTCTATTGTTCTCAGATTCTGATCCATTGTTGTAACATTCCAGTCTATTGTTCTCAGATTTTGATCAATTGTTGTAATATTCCAGTCTATTGTTCTCAGAATCTAATCTCTCCTCCACCTCTCTCTGCAGCTGCTGATCTCTGTTAGTGCTGTAGCTGATGCTCCCGCTTATACTATGGGATAACACACTGAATGAAGCCTCTTAGTAATAGGAGTGGGAAAGCCTCCTGTGACACAGTTAGAATGCATGAAGACTGACATCAATCACAGTCGCCGAACAAACAGTTCCAGTTACCCCCTTTCAATGCAGCACCTTCAGTTCACAATGACAACTGGGCTGGATTGGATGTTAACATCGTTGGCTGTTGCCCTTATATCCCATCACCAATTGCTGTAAGAAAGTCTTTGGTGAAAGAAAATGGTGGATGTTTTCTTGTTGTAGGTTAGATGGATCTGCTGTGTTCTCCATGCACAATGTTCTAACCACCTCTACCAACTCCCAGCCCCCGAAAAAAAAAGTACACAATCCAAATGTTGCGACTGTGCTGATCAGTCCTCCACAACCAAAAGATTGTTGCTGGGCATAATTCCCTGAGCATGCAGAGGAAGTGTGGATTGTCTGGATGTTCCTCTCATTGCTGTAATAAAGCAACTTTGTATCTTCAACACGCAATGTTCTTCATTGCAGTTTTTGCGCTTTAAATCAGTAACATTTATATTTCCTGATTCAGTTTAAAGCTAAACATGACGTGTAAAATGTCATTGTTCTTTAAAGCCCATGGATTAATGAGTCAGAGACATGAGTGTGACATCGCCTACGAGACAGAGCGGAATGGGGACAGTGTCCTTGGAGACTGGAGGGGAGTACAGTGATATACCAATGTCAGCACTATTCAACCAACACTTATTCTGGCAGACAGAATGGAATGTAATACAGAGCAAGGAAACAGGTTATATTTGGGAGATGGGATTCCAAACAACAATGTGAACACAACATGATAATTTAAATGTGACGTAGGGAATTATATGTTACGTATACACTGTTTAATCACAGGGTATGCAGATTGATAAGATTGTTCCTATTTGCACAGGGTATTCAGAATTAATATCAGACAAAGATTTTAAAATTTTAGGAGTGTAGGGAGATTAAAGGACCATATTGGTAGGGATGTTGCTCATCCCCAGCAAGTGCAGAGATGATATACTCAGTGATCACCACCTTTGTTGTAATTATTCTGAGATATGTATGAATAGTTTTCAGACCCTGAGGGGACAAGCTTTGTTAGTGAAGGGCACAGACTGTGCCGTAGAGGATAATCTATTTCTGTTGTCTTATGAAGTGTAGCTGCCTCTAAAATATCCTTTCAATCAAAATTGATCTCCTGAAATTCATGCATTTCGGAGGATATTAGCAATTTTTTTTTTGGAACGTAAAGAAGAAACAGATTCTGGTGTAATACAATTGTAACCAGCACAACAGCTCGAATGGAAACAGGAATGGACTATATTGTCCCAAATGTAACCAATTTCAACATCTGGACCCATTAAGAAGGGCAAAATATTAGAAATGGAAATCTGAAATACAAACAGAAATTGGTGGAGGAATGCTGTCGATGAGGCAACATCTGGAGACAGATTTAGAATTAACATAACAAGTCTGATATGAACCTGCTCTGAAAATGTCATATTGGAGTCAAAGATAATTCTGTTTCTCTCTGCCCAGATGCTGCTTAACAAGATAACTTTTATTCCAGCACTTTCCCCCCACTTTTGGACGCAATTTTTCTGATCTGAACCAGAACAGTGAAGCTGCCATTTGAGTTGACTCTCAAGTATTTGGTAATGCTCATTAAATGAGACAATGCAAAGTTTCTGTATTAAAGATCTTTAATATCGATGATGTGTTGTATTGAGATAGATTGCCATGAAAAATCTGACCTCAGCTGCACTGATACCGTATGATTAGTCCTCTGAAAGGAACTGATTGGAAACTGGGGAATCGTTACCTCAATGTCATGCCGTGCTCCTGACGTCCCCTGGCTTGCACTCATCCGGCAAAGTCTTACATTTTTAAGACTTTATACTAAGCTGTGAAAATATAAATTATATTGATACTTTTAAACGGACACATTCACCCATGGGTTCTGGCAAACATCAGCAAGGGCAGAGTTTATTTGTCATCACCAACAGTTCTGGGCAAGGTGATATAGAACTGTCTTCCTGAAACTCTTCTAATCTAGGTGGTGCAGATGTATGCACAGAGATGTTTCTAAGAGGATTCCAAGTTCTTTTTTTAACATATTATAGTGAAACAAAAGCAATTTACTCACTATCCAGGATGACATGTGACTCGAATGATAATTTGCAGAGATTGGGTTTCCCATTTGCTCAGTCAAGTGCAGGTTTCTCTTCTATTCCCATTGATCACATTTTTGTTCTGGGTCCTTGATGCCACAATGAGTCAAGTACGACTGGTGGCATGGAAAATTACTTTGATCTCACTTCAAATGACTTTGGAACATCAGCTGAAACAATAAAGAGCAAAAGTTCAGAACACAGTTTGTTTGAACAATGTGCTCACTGATCTCACAATATTCCAAAGCAATTTTAGGTATGGATTTACGATTTTGTCAGGAGACGTTTGTCCTATTCGTGATGATGCAGTTCGGTTAAATGCCCTCTCAGAGGGACAGAAATAAGCTTCACTGTGCACCATAGGGAACAGAACGATCCCATTTTCAGTGCATCAGACAGGGGAAACACACCCTACTTTCTGCTCCTATTGGCCATTGACCATTTCAACCTCATTATTCACTGATAACCTATAGTAACATGGAAATCAGCAGCTTCCACCATCATAGTTGGAGAACAAAAAGGGAAAGGGAAGGATAATAAAGTGGGAGATACTGGGGAAGTAGTGTGACATATAGCAGGGGTGGCAGATATAGAGTGTGAAGGGAGATGGTCAGTGGAAGGGTATGTAGCAGCATAAGGAGCAGTGCAAGGGATGCAGGAGTGTAAGGAAGGAAGAACAGGAGGAGTGAAAAACCTCAGTAGGGATCACTGGACCCAAAACTTTAACTCTGATTTTTTTTCTTCTTCACAGATGCTGCCAGACCTGCAGAGCTTGTCCAGCACCTTCTGTTTCTTGTAGCCAGTTTTCTGGTAGGTCTCATGACAAGTTGCTGTGAGAAACAATCCCTGATACACTCTATGAATTTTTCTTCGAGGCGACACTTGCCAAGTTGATTAATCCAGTCACTATGCATGTTCAAACCACCCATAATTACCATTGTGTCTTTCTCTCAAGCCCTCATTATGTCTAGGTTTATACTATGCCTCATACTTTAAAAGCACTGTGGGGTGGAGTTGAAAACTAGTCCTGCCAGCACGTTTCTTCCTTTACTTTTCAATTTCATCCAGACTGATTTATCATTTCGACCGTTCATGCCAATATCATTTCCTAATACAGCCTTGATATCAACCTTAAGCAATAGAGCAACTCCACCTTCTGTTCCTTTTTGTCTATCTTTTCGGAATACTGAGTACCCATGGGCATTTAACTCCACAACCTCGATTTTCCTGTAACCATGTTTCAGTAATACGTACCTATTTGGAAGTCATACTTATTTATCGATAACAAGGTGTTGAGTTGGATGAACAGAGCAGGACAAGCAACATCAGAGGAGCAGGAAAGCTTATGCTTTGGGTGAGGATCCGTCTTCAGAAATGAGAGAGGAGAAGGGGATTCTGAAATAGATAGAGAGAGGTGGTGGGAGGCGGATGGAAGATGGACGAAAGAGCAGATAGGTGGAGAGGAGACGGACAGGTCAAGGAGACGGGGATGGAGCCCGTAAAGGTGAGTGTTGGTAGGGAGTTAGGATGGGAGTGGGTCAGTCAAGGGAAGACGGACAGGTCAAGGAGGCGGGGTTGAGGCTGTTAGGTGGGATATGGGGTGGGGGTTGAGTTGGATGAGCGGATAAATGAGAGGAAAGGCGGAAAGATCAGGGAGGCGGGGACGAGCTGGGCTGGTGTTGGGATGACGTCGCGGGCAGGGAGATTTTGAAGCTTGTGAAGTCCACATTGATACCATACGGCTGCAGGATTCCCAAGTGAAATATAAGGGGCTGTTCCTGCAGCCTTCGGATGGCATCGTTCTGGCACTAGAGGAGGCCCAGGATGGACAAGTCGTCCAAGTAGTGGGAGGGGGAGTTGAAATGATTCGCGACTGGGAGGTGAAGTCGTTTGTCACGAACTGAGCGTAGGTGTTCCACAAAGGGGTCTCTCAGACTCCGCTTGGTTTCTATGATGCAGAGGCCACATCGGGAACAGTGGATGCAGTATATCAAATTAGCGGATGTGCAGGAGTCCCTATTTATATGCACATATTTATGTCTCTTTGTGCTGTTAGCTCATCAATTTATTCCAAATGCTGTGTGTATTTAGGTCAAGGTTTTAAAATAAGTTCTATTGATTTGTTTTTCTCTTCTAATACTTTCTTGTGCACTGTGCTTTCTACACTCTCTATCCCCATTTATTAATTCCGATAATACTGATCCTTGTCTCTGTAGTTTATTCCAACTCCCAAGTGTTTCTGTACTTATATTTGCGCTGCCTTATTACCCAATTGAAGGTCAAAGTTTGTTCCTTCTCTAGTAGGAACATTTACATAGTCATACAGCATGGAAACAGTCCAACGAGTCCATGCCAAACATAATCCCAAACAAAACTAGTCCCACCTGCCTGCTCCTGGCCCATATCCCTTCAAACCTTTCCGATTCATATACTTAGTCAAATTTCTTTTAAATGTTGCAATTGTGCCCACATCCCCCACTTCCTCAGGAAGTTCATCGAACATGCAAATCACCCTCTTTGTGAGAAAAAAAACCCCTCATATATTTTTAAAATATCTCTCCTTTCACCTTAAAACTGTGTCTCCGATTCTTGAAATCCCCCATTCTCAGGAAAAGACAATATCACGAACCCTATCTATACCCTCGTTATTTTATAAACTTCTATTAGATTGTCTCTTAACCTCCTAAACTCCAGTGAAAGAATTCCCAGTCTATCCAGGATATCTAGATTTCTGAAGAAGGGTCCAGACCCGAAACGTCAGCTTTCCTGTTCCTCTGAGGCTGCTTGGCCTGCTGCGTTCATGTAGCCCTACACCTTGTTATCTCATATTGTCCAGCATCGGCAGTTCCGACTATCTCCTCCAGCCTTTCTTTGAAACTCAAGCCTTCCATACCTGGCAACTTCCTGATAAATCTCTTCTGAATCCTCTCCAGCTTAAAAATATCCTTCTTATAACCAGGCAACCAGATTTGGATACAGTGTTCCTCGAAGAGTACTCCCAAGTGTCCTATACAACCTCAACATAAAATCTCAACTCCTACATTCAAAGGACTGAGCAACGAAAACAAGTGTGCCAAATGCATTTTTAACCACCTTGTCTATATGTGACACAAACTACGAAGAACTAAGTACCTGCACACCTGGGTTCCTCTGTTCTACAACACTATGCAAGGCCCTACCATTAATTGTATAAGCTATACCCTTGTTTGTTGTACCAAAATGCAATACCTGGCATTTACCCAGACTGAACTCCATCAGTTGTTTCTCAGCACATTTGATCACGATCCCTTTATAATCATAGAAAAACTTCTCCAATTTCTGCTGCGCCACCAGTTTTGGTATTGTCCACAAACTTACTCGCCATACCTTGTATATTCCTTACCAAATCATTTATATAAATGAGATACAAGAGAGGACCCAAAACCGATCCCTGTGGAACAATCCTGGTGACAGGCCTCCAGTCCAAAGAAATGTTTTGAAGATTTTTCACAAATTCTTTGCTCTCCAAACATTTAGCACTGTGTTAGTGCCAGTCAATGTTTGGAAAATTAAAATCACCTACTTATACAACCTTATTCTTCTTACATATATTTGAAGTCTCTCTATATATTTGTTCCTCCGTTTGCCTCTTACTATTGGGGTGCCAACAGTACAATCCCACCAAGGTGATCGTTCATTTCTTCATATTTCTAATTTATCGCATATTTTCAATGGATGATTTTTTAGAAGTATTTTCTCAAGTTACAACACTCATGTTATCCTTGATCAAATACACCACTCCTCCTCCTCTTATGCCTCCCTTTCTGTCCTTCCTGAATCCCCTCATACTTCTAACCTCTATCAAATATAGACCGAGTCCTCACTGCTATTTTTATGACAAGCCCTTCATCCCGGGATCATTCTTGTAAACATGCTCTGGACCCTCTCCAATGCCAACACATCCTTCTTTCGATTCGGGGCCCAAAACTGCTCATAATATTCCAAATGCAGTCTGCCCAGAGCTGATAAAGCCTCAACAGTACATTTCTGTTCTTGTATTCTCGGCCCCTTGAAATAAATGTTAAAATGGCATTTGCCTTCCTAACTGCCAACTGAACTTTCGTGTTAACCTTAAGATAATTCCTCAACTCGGACTCGCAAGTCTCTATGCGTTTCAGATTTCTGAAGCCTTTCCCCATTTAGAAAATGGTCTATGGCTTTATTGTTCCTACCAAAGTGCATAACCCCACACTTTCCCATATTGGTTTCCATCTGCCGCTTCTCTGTCCACTCTCCAAGCCTGTCCAAATCCTTTTGCAGCTTCCCCTCTTCCTCAACATTGCCTGTCCGTCCACTTACCTTCGTGTCATCTGCAATCATGGTAACAATGGCCTCAGTTCCTTTGTCCTGATTGTTAATGCATATCATGAATAGTTGTGTTATCAACACTGAGTCTTAAGGAACTCATCAGGAACTCCCTGCTATGCTGTAAGAAATCGTTTATCATGACTCTCCGCCTTCTGCCAGTCGGTCATTCCTTAAACTGGCCACTAACACCATGCTCTTATCTAATTTAGCAGCCTGCTGTGTGGTACCTTGTCAAAGGCCTTGTGGAAATCCGAACTAATCACATCCACTGGCTCTCCTTTACCTAACCTGCTTGTTACTTCAAGGAATTCGAACAGATTTATCGGGAATATTTGCCCTTGATGATGCCGTGCTGATTCTGCCCCTTTTTTTACCATGCACTTCCAAGCACACTGTAGTCTCATTCTTCATAAAAATCTTACCAAAATCAGAGGTCAGGCTACCCCGTCCATAGTTTCTACCTCTGCCTCCTTCCTTTCTTAATCACGGGTGTTGCATTAGCCATTTTCGAGTCATCTGGGACCCTCCCTGACTCCAGTGACTTCTGAAAGGCCACCACCCATGCCTTTACAAACTCATCAGCTATCTCCTTCAAAAGTCTGGGGTGTAATCCATCTGGTCAATGTGATTTATCACTTTCAAACGTTTCGTCATCTCCAGGCACTTCTTAGTGATGGCCAGTGCACTCACGGCCACCAGGTGTTTTCAATTACAGGTATGCTGTTGGTATCTTCCACTGTGAAAACTGATATAAGGTATGTATTCAGTTCCTTCGCCACTTCTTTGTTCCCCATTCCTACACACCCAGCCTCATTTTCCAGGAGTCGAATGTTGTCTTCATGTAAACCTTTATGGATACCTTAAAAAGTCTCTTGCAGTCTTCTTTTATATTACTATCTATTAGAATCTCATATTTCATCTTCTCTCCCATCAGTGCTTTCTTTTCAGTTTCCTTTTAAAGGGTTCCCAATCCTTTAGCTTCCACTCAACTTCACTGTATTGTATAGTTTATCTTTTCCTTTTGCACTATCCCTGACTTCATTTGTCAGCCATGGTTGCCTTACCTTCCCTTAGTATATTTATTCTTCCTTGGGATGAATTTTTGCAGTGTGTCCTGAATTACTCCCAGAAAACTCTGCCATTGTTGCTTCACTGTCTTCCCTGCTGTCTCCTTCCTTCAACTCTGGCCAACTGCTCCATCATGTCTTTTTAGTTGCTCTTACTCAATTATAATACTGTGACATCTTATTCCATCTGCTCAGCCTCAAACTGGAGGGTGAACTCTATTACATTATGATCACTGCCTCCTCGCGGGTTCCTTCACCTTGAGCTCTCTAATCAAGTCTGTCTCATTGCGCATCTCTAAATAGAAAATTGCCTCTTCCTTATTGGGCTCTATGTCAAGCTGCTCCATGAAAATCTCTTTCAGATTTCACAAACCCCTTTTCTTCACTTCCGTTGCCAACCTTATTTTCTCAGTCTATCTGCATATTGAAGTCCCCCATGATTATTGCAATTGTGCCTTTCTTACATGCCTTTTCTCTCTCCTGGTATTTTCTTCCCCACATCCCGAAGACTGATGGAAGGCCTGTGCACAAGATCTATCGGTCTCACTTTTAAGTTGTTGTTCCTTAACTCTATTCACATGAATTCTAAGCCTTGTGACTCCATCTCCTTTCTTGCTCTCAATTTAATTTCATTTCTTCGTAAAAAGGCAATATTACCCTCTCTGCCCACCTGTCCGTCTTTTTGTTGGATGTGCATTCTTGGATACTTAGTTCCCAGCCTCAATGCACTGGCAGCCACGTCTCTGTGAAACCCACAATATTGTACCTGTCAATTTCAATCTGTGCTACAAGCTCATTTACCTTGCTTCACCTTCTGTATGCATTTAAGTATAGCAAAGTCGGTCCTGCATTGACTGACCCTCTTCTCGCAGTTGTTCCCTTACCTGCAGTGCCAGAAGTTGGATTCCTGACCCTTTCCATTCGTTCTGTCCTATTACCTGTTGTGCAAACTTTAACCTGAGTTGAGCTCAACATTTTAAAATTTTACATAATTTTCCATGCACCTGAACCCATCCCATCATGCTTTTAATTTAATATCCTTACTGCAGACCCTAGTTATATCATTCACCAGAACTTTGGTCCCTGCATGATTCAGGTGGAGCCTGTCCCATCAGAGCAGCTCTGTCCTTCCCCAGTCCTGACATCAATGTCCAATGAATTTGAGACCGTGTCTCCCACACAAATCTCAGTCGTGTATTTAGCTCTTTAATCTTGCTGACCTTGTTCCTCTCTGCTTATGGATCAGGTATTAATCCAAAGATTATTCCCTTTTATGTTGTACTCTTTAATTGAGCCCTGTGCTGCTCATATTACTTCAGCAGAACCTCGTTCCTCTTTTCTGTCTGTATTGATAACGCTACCATTCCTCTTCCACTCCAAATTCCTTTGCAGCCCAGATGAAATATCTTGAGCACAGGCACCTCAGAGGCAACACAGCCTTTGGGACTTCCGTTTCTGGCAACAGAAGAAAGTGTCTAGTTCCCTGACAATACTATCCCTGTTGAAAACTACACTTCTTTTATGTTCCCACAGCTTGAATAACCCCATCAACCATAGTGCTGTGGTCAGTTTGCTCATCCTCCCGACAGTTCCCGCTCTCACCCACACAGGGAACGAGAATCTCAAACCTGTTCGACAAGCTCAAAGGCTGAGACTCCATCAGCACTCACTTCGTTTTCTTCTACCTGTCTCAGTCATGGTCACACCTTTTTGTTCCTGACCGCTGAGTGAATTTGTGATAAGTAACCTGAAGGGTCTGACTGCCTGCTGAAACAGAGAGTCCAGGTAACTATTCCCCGCCCCTGATGTTTTTAAACTATAAACGGGATGAGGGCGGCACTGGGAAGGCAGCATTTATTGCTCATCCCTAATTGCCCAGAGGTCAGTTGAGAGTTAACCACGTTGGTGTTCGTCTGAAGGCACATGTAGGCCAGACCAGGTAAGGATGGTAGTTTGCTTCCCTAAGGACATTAGCGCTTTTAGGGATTTTCCCTGACAATCAACAATGGATTCATGGCCATCATTAGATTCTTAATCCCATATATTTTAGTGAATTCAAATGCAACCCTGTGCCGTGATGAGACTCAAACCCGGGTCTCCAGAATGTTGCCTGGGACTCTGGATTAATAGTCTGTCAATAACACCATGACGCCATTGCTTCTCCTGAGTGTGTGGCAGTGTTCAGAGCTCAGGCTCCAGCTCATCAATCTGAGCCAGAGTTCCTCAAGCAACCAACACTTGCTGTGAATGGTGTCACTGTGAACCACAATGGGGTCCACTGGCCCCCAAGTAATGCAGTTACAACACATTGCCTGGAACAGCATCTCTATTTTAATTACTCCTTGCTTTGAATTTTTTAAAAAAAAATTGGACAGAACCAAAGGCCATCATTGGTGGGGATATTAATTGACTATGCTGAAGAGGTTGGTATAAGGCGAATGAGGCAGATATCTTGAGGGATTGTGTGGCCGGCAGAGATTAGAGATGGGAATGATCGCTATCATGAAGGGATTTGCAAACAAGGATAAGATTTTTTTTCGAAATCTAGCTTTTTGTCAAATGGCAAGCTCTTCAGCTCAGTGAGTTCAGGGTGAGGAGAACAAGACTCAGTGCAAGTGAGTACACAGAGAGCAGAGTGTTGGATGAGCTCAGGATTACAGGGAGGTTGAAAGCGTTAGAAGGGTCAGGAGTGCTTGAGGGTCATTCAATCTTTAGGTTACAAAGGCCTAACTGTATTATCTACCTTTGGCCCACATCACTGAATAGATTTGCTAAACAAAAGTCTATCTGTTTCAGATTTAAAACTAACAACTGAGTGTTTGGCATCAATTGCCATTTTTGGAACATAGTTCCCAACCTTTACCACCCCTTTACCACCGTTTTTGTATAGATGTGATTCCTAACATCTCTCCTGCACAGAATGTACTCCCAAGTTCTAGACTAAATTGGAAGAAATTTCTATTCATTCAGCAGTGGATGTCGGGGTATTGTGTGACTTAGAAGGAGCTTTGAGGTGGCGATGGTCACATAAGTCTTGTCCTTCATGGTTTTGGAAATGGCTGGTTTGGGAGGTTTTGCTAAAGTTATGGTTTCCTGTTGGTCAATCATACCCCTCTCATTCACCATCTCTTGCTTCCAGACCTCTCTCTTTAACCAACCCATCAACCCTCGCCATCCCATTCAGGCCAGAGAATCTATAACCAGACTGGTTGGCAGGTTGCCTCCCTGAAGGACATTTGTGCACCATTTGGGTCTTTATGACAATTTGTAGCTTTCATAGTCCCTTTTTCTAAGTGCCCAGACCCACAAATTCAGCTCAATTTCACAACCTGCTCCAACATTGAGAAATGCTAGAGTCTATTAAAGTTGGAATAACAGAGCATTCAGAAATACATGAAAGGATCAAGAAGAGTCAGCATGAGTTCGTGAAGTGGGAATCATAGCTGACGAGTATATTAAAATATTTTCAGGCAGAAACATGTAAGTTAAATAAGAGGGAAACCAACAGATAAAATATATTTGGCTTTCCAAAAAGCATTCGGTAAGGTACTGTTGTAAGAGACTAGTTCATACAGCAAGAACACATGAACCCACTCTGTTGCAGATATGTATTGGTGAAGGATATTTTTCAAGGATTGGGTAATTAATTGAAGACAGAGAGTCGAATTAAATAGGGCAGTTTCATGATTGCAAATTGTAACTTGTGGATTCCCACAGAGGGATCAATGCTGGGTCCACAATTATTTACAATATATACTCATCACCTGGAAGGCAGAAGAGAATGTACTGTCACCAAGTCCACATGTGACTCCAAATAGATGGAGGCAAGGAGTGAGGATGGTACAACGAAACTACAGAGGGATAGAAACAGGATTATCAAGCAGATAAAAACTCAGTGGGTGGAAAATAATGTGGGAAAATTGAGGTTTATGTATTTTGGCACGAAAACTAGGAGAGATGATTGTTATTTTCATGGGAAAAAACACTGCAGAAAGCTGCATTACAGAGAGAACCATGGGACGTTGTTCTTAAAGGACAAAAAACCAATATCCAGGTTCGGGGTAATCTGCAAGGTAAATAGTCTGTTGACCTTTATTTAAAGGGAATATGCTTATTAAAACTGTATATGACACTAGTTAGATCACACCTGGAATGCTGTGAATTGTGTGAGTTCCCCCAATTTTCGAATGGCAGTTTAGGGAATTTTAACAATATCGATCCTAGACATGGGAGGATTTTCTCAGGATATGAGATTGAGCAGACCATTCCTGTACTCATTGGAGTTTAGAAGAATGAGACAAGATCTTACTGAAAGGAAAAAAAGATTCAATTGGGCTTGACAGAATAGTCTCAGAGAGAATGGTCCTCCTTTTTTGACAGTCGAGAATCAGAGTAAGGAATCATCTCATAAGACTGAGATGTGGAGGAATTCCTTCTCTTCGGGTGTACTGAATCTATGGAATTCTTAACTGCAGATGGATGCACACGCTGGCTGTTCAGTGTATAAAGCTGAGATAAAGTATTTTCATCAAAAACGGAATCAAGTGTTGGGGGATAAGGCAGGAAAGTGGTGTTTAGGATTATCATATCAGCTCTGATCTCATTGAATAGTGACAGCAGACTCGATGGGCTGAATTACCTACTTCTGCTCCTACATATCGTCTTTTTTTTCTTTTTTCTGTCTTCTCACTTGCTTTCATTTTTCTTTTTTCAACCAGTTTCACAGGATATTCGAAGGAAATGATTTGCAATGAGGAGACTTAAAACCACATATCACTTCAGGATCTGATAGAGTTGCCAATTTATTGTATCCTGGATAGCACTGGATTTTGAACATAGAAGGAAAAATCACCATCCACAACCGGGAGAAATTGTACACGTGATGTACGTGTGGACAACGCTTCAGCAGATCAGCCGCCTTATCAGAACATAAATACAGCCACACTGGGGAGAGGCAATTAATCTGTTCCGAGTGTGGGAAATGATTCACTCAATCACCCAACCTGATGAAACACCAGCAAGTTCACACAGAGGAGAAACTCTTTAAATGCCCAGAATGTAGAAAGTGCATTAAAAGCTCTGGGGCACTGATATCCCATCAATGTATTCAGAAAGACGAGACAGAATTCATGGGCTCTCACTGTGAGTCCGGTTTCAAGCAACGATCTACCCTCATTGAATACCAGCGGCTGCACACTGGGGAGAGGCCACTCACCTGTTCAGAATGTGGGAAGACATTTGCTCGGAAATCAATTCTGCTGAGTCACCAGCACACTTAAACAGAGGAGAGACCTTTAAATGCACAGTCTGTGCCGAGTACAATAAAAGCTCTGGGACCCTGGCTTTCTTTCAATGTCCTCACAGTGACAAGAGACCCTTCATATGTTCTCACTGTGAAGCTGGGTTCAGACAATCATGTGCCCTCCATAATCACCAGTGGATTCACATGGTGGAGGGACCATTCACCTGTCCACAATGTGGGAAGGCATTCGCTCAGAAATCCAACCTGCTGAAACACCAAAAGTTTCACACAGAGGAGAGACACCATAAATACCCAGGCTCTAGATGATCAATAAAATCGATGCCGACCTGGTGAGCCATCAATGTGTTCACACTCATGAGAAACTGCTCAGGTGGTCTCACTGTGGGGCTGGGTTAAAATGGTCATCCCAACTCACTGTACACCAATGATCTCACACAGGGGAAGAGACCGTTCACCTTCACTGATTGTGGGAAGAGTTTCACTGTGAAATTCAACCTGCTGAAACACCAGTGAGTTCATGAGTAATGACATTGACTAATATTTGAAGCCACGTTTAATCTCGGTAACATGTGAGAACAGCATCTGCTCTTTGCCCTTCTGTCCCTTGTCTGATGCACAAGATTCTTGAACTTTGGAAAGTGCTTTCATTGTGATCAGTCCCCGGCTCAGGTGAATCCGGAGGTTTCGTGGTATGATAGGTGAGGACAAGGGGGAATTCTTTCTTTGTTTTTGTTGTAGGGAGGGGGTGTGAGGGCGGAGGTGCAGGAAATGCAAGCGAGGCGGTCGAAAGCATTTTCCCGCATGAAATATTCACAGGACATACACTGTGAGATTTCTTTCGATCTTGCATTCTTATCAAATAATTCACCCCACTGAATTTCCCTTTGATTTAATAAAGCCGACTAAACCTCGTTTTTAAAGGTTCACTTACCAATGGAAGTAACACTAACTCTCTAGCCCCACTGGCAAAATTGCAAACCTTTGATTTCTTGTCTGTTTCATGTTTCATCGCATGCTGCGCTATTTTTACATGCTGCCTAGCCAACTCACACATTCTTAATTCATTTCAATGTTCCTCTCACCTTGTGCCCAAAAAACTAATTCAAATAGACTGAATTTGGCAGATTCATTTCATGCATCCCAAATTGCAAGAGGTGCAAACAGAATGCTTTTATCCCAGTCTTGACTGTAAGCCCTCAACATGGTCTTTAAAGTTTGATGCCACCGTTCTAGTGATCCCTGTGATTCTGCATGGTATGCAGTGGATTCCGATTGTTTTATTCCAAAGATATCCATAAAATCCTTGAATTACTCCTGTAAAAATGACCCTTGATCTCATTGTATTTCTGAGTGTAGTTGGTATCTGGTGAAAAATTTAAGTAACTCTTCTGAAATTCTTTTAGCCATGATACTGCATAATGGAATAACCTCTGGAAACCTAGTGGACACATTTATTACGTTTAACAAGTACTGATCGCAATTATTTTCTTTTAGGTAGGGGTTCTACGCAATCATTTATGAGCCTTGTAAAGGGTTCCTCAAACGCAGGAATGGACATTAAAGGTATTGGTTATATTGCTGCCTGAGGATTTCCAATCAGCTGACCCTATGGCATGTTTTGCAAAATCAGCCATGATCAAATAGTGGAGCAGACTCAATGAGCCAAATGGCCTACCTCTTCTCCTGTATCTTATGGTCTTATGGACGCTACCCAAGTGGACTGAACCTGGTAGTACAGAGTAATTGGAGCTGAAAGATATATTTTGTTCACATACAGTGACATGCAAGAATGAAAGACAGTACCCAGACCAATGAAAGTGATTTTGCACTTTGGCTTAGTCTATCACCTCCTATTAGTAATTCATGTACTACCAACACTTGTTTTCTGTCACCCACCAATAGTACAATTTGATGAACTATTTCTCACAGGTCATTTCTCATTTTCCTGAACATGTAATAGTCTCCATTTCCTCATCAAGATGTCATTTTTAAGATAGTGACATCCTGGCATATGCTCAGATTCTTCTCCTGTGTATACTTTTTGATGCAACTACTTTATTTTTCCTCTTCCTGTTTTAAATGAATAATTTCTCTGACTAAAAATATCTACTTTATCCTGGATAACAAGGTGTTGAGCTGGATGAACACAGCAGGCTGAGCAACATTAGAGGAGCAGGAAAGCTGACGTTTCGGGTCTAGACCCTCTTCAAAAAAAGGTCTAGACCCTTCTTTTTCTGAAGAACGGTCTAGACCCGAAACGTCAGCTTTACTGCTCCTCTGATGCTGCTTGGCCTGCTGTGTTCGTCCAGCTCTATACTTTGTTATCTCAGATTCTCCAGCATTAGTAGTTCCTACTATCTCTGAATCTACTTTATCCTACACTTGTTCATGTTTTCTCTTAAATATTCGATCAAGCGCAGTCACTAACAGTTCTACTTCAACTTCTTTATCTTTAGACTTTAATTTCTCCTCCTGCTTCACCTCGTGGTTTTGTGACCTTGTTAGCAACCAGTAAGGAAAACTCCCAGCATATACTTCCTGTAATAACTCAGTAGCCTGATATTCCACTGGGTCTTCAAACACAGAAGCAGCGCTCCGGCATGTGATCCAGCTATACCGTTACCAAGGACAAATTCCATTCCTGGAGCTCAAAGTTCCTCTCGTACTCCTTCCACCACTTCTACACTTTTTACTGGAAACTCCAATCTCACTTTACATAATGGAACTCTGCTCTTCTCACCATAAATTTCACATATTACTAGTTTTTTTCCTGGCAATAGTCCTTTTCTGGCAATAGTCCTTCTGAATGACATATCTCCTCATCTCTCGCCATCAAAGATTGACATGCTCCTGTATCTCTTAAAATTGTAATTCCTTTATGTAGCTATCCTGCCATACGTGAGTAAACCTGTTAAAAACCGAAAGGACTGCGGATTCTGGAAATCAGAAACAAAACAGTAGTTGCTGGAAAAGCTCAGCAGGTCTTGCAGCAGAAAAAAAATCAGAGTTAACTATTTGGGTCAGAATGAGTAAACTTTACCCTCAAGTAAATTCTTTAGAGAGTTCTGGCACTTTCTTCTCAACCATCCCGTAACCATGTTATGCATTCTGGTGCAGCTTTTCAGCTTCCACTGTGCTTTTCATTACCACTTCAACAAAAATCGCTGACTCACCCTGTTTTCCCACATCTATTTTCCCAGTGATTTTGCTAAACCACCAACCTTCTGACATTTTTTTAACCTAACTCATAATCATCAGCCATTTCAGCTGCTAATCTCGCAGTTTTAAGTCTCTGCTCTTCTACATGAGTTCTCACTAACTCAGGAAGTGATTTTTTTAACTCCTCCAAAACAATCGTCTCTCGAAAAGCATCATGTGTTTGATGTGTTTTCAATGATCTTATGCACGATTCAAAATGAATTTGTTTTATCCTTTCAAACTCAATATACATTTGAACAGCTTCCCTCATTAGATTCCTAAAACGTCTTCAGGCTTCTGACACTAGCTTATATGCACTTAAGATAGCTTCCTTCACCTCCTCAGACTCCACAGATACCTCCTCTGATAATGATGCACATACCTCACTACCTCTACCTGCCAACTTTGTTTGGATCAACAATACCCACATGGTCACTGGCCATTCTATGTCTTTAGCCACTCTCTGAAATGAAATAAAAACGTTTTTTGCATCCCTCTCATCGACTTTAGGCAACAATTGTACATATTTTTAAAAAAAATCCCATCAGGCCTTTGGCTACGATGATTTTGCTTGTCATCACTATCTTGCTCACGAAGCCGACCTTCACCCTTCACCTCCATCCTTTTCAGTCGACATTCATCTGGAATTGCCAATATCTAAAGTTCAAACTCTCCTTCTTTCTGTTTTCCTTCTTTCTCTCCATTTCTTCTCTATCTTTCTCTTTTAATACTAAAAAAAACTTTCTCGCACTTTTTTTCCTCTGCTTTTAATGGGAATTCAAACTGTTTCTTTTCCTTTACTTTTTTCTCCTGTACGTGGCTTTGCAATGTCCCCCTGTCAATGCGCAAAGATAGACAAACTAGAGGACCTCTCATTCCATTAGTGTTGCAGTGTGACCATGCACAGTACATCATGGTGCTGAATGCCCCCTGTCCTGACAGCAGCCACAGTCTCTGCATTCGGAAGTAGTTAGCCATTCCTATTGTCTTCATGTCTCCACATAGAAAGAAAGAATGGCATTTCAGATAAAGACAAATCCCGATGTACGTCTCAATATACGCTCCACATCACCACACCCCATTACAAACCAACCATATTAAAATATCCAGTGTTTACTGAGAGTAATGGAGCCACTGGGAACATCAGGGAGCGGACCGTCTGGGGAACGGAGCAACATTTCCAATGTCTGAACGAGTCAGTGTAATCCAGTACTTGCGGTATCACTAAGTCCTGTAATCGGTCTCTATTTCTGTAATATTCTGCTTTTATTCTTCATGAAAAGTTGACAGGTTCACATTTATCCACATTGTATTCCATCCACCAATTTGTTGCCAATTGACTGAACCTGTCTTTGTCCATTTACAGAATTTCCACGTCCCCTTCATAATTTAATTTCCTGCCTATCTTAGTGTCATCACAAATTTTAGTTGCAATGCATTATTTTCTCACTCGTCCAAATTATTGATAAACATTACAAGCATTGGGGACCAGCACTGATCACTGTGTAACTGCACAGGTTTATGTTTGCTCAATCTGATTAAGGCTGAGTTATCCCTACTGTCTGTTTCCTTTTTAATAACCAATCCTTCCCCACTTCCTGTGTAGAACATTTGATTTGCTGAATGTTCCAGAAACAAAAAGAAAACACAACAAGTAAGGACAAGAAGCAATTCAGCTGCTTGAACATGCTCTCGTCTTGTCACCACTTTCATGCTAGTTCTCCAGAACCTTCATTTACTTACTGTCCCAGCATCCTCTGCTCCCTCGGGTAGTGATTTCCACAGATACATAACCATTTGATGGAGCCAATTTGTACTCACTCGATATTAACTGTGCTACAGATGACGTCTTTTTCTGGATGGTTCCACATTGGGGAATACCATCTCTACGTCTACATTATCAGCCCCCTTTCACATCTGACACACCTCAATTTGATCTTCCCTCATTTTTCTAAATTCCAAAGAGTATAGGACTAAAATGCTCCATCTCTCTTCATAAATAAACCCCTTATCTCTAAAATCAATCTGGTGAACCTCTTCTGAACTGCTTGCAATGTTATTACATCTCTCGTCACCAAAACTGTTCATATTACTCCATTTGCAGTCTCATTATTGACTTGCATGAGTGCAGCTACTTTCCTACTTTTGTGCTATTTTCCTTTTGAATAAATTTGGGAATTCTATTTGCCTTCTTATTTCCTGCTGTATGTGCATGCTAGTTTTCTACAATTCATGGAGGAGGGCATCCAGATCCTCCGCACGAAAGCATACTGAAGTTTCTCTATACAATAACTTGCCTTTCTATTCCTCTGACCAAATTGGATCAGTTCACACCAATCTACCTTAAATTTTATCTAGAAAATGTTATCCCCTTCAACTAAATTATCCATGTTCATTCGTAAATTTCTTATTTCTTCCTCACAACTTACTCTCCTAGCTATTTTAAAGTTATCTGAAAAATTGGCTATATAATTTTCTTGAAACTCATTCGACTCATTAAAATAGATTATAAGTAGTTAGGGTTTGAGGACCAATCCCTCTGGCACCCCACCTGTTACATCTTGCCAACCAGAAGACCTATTTATCCAATATTGTTGCATTTTGCTGGTTAGCCAATCCTTTATCCAGGCTAATAAATTACTCCTGAAGACAGTTGATCTCATCTTGCACATTGGTCTCATGTGTAGCATCTTACACAATTTTTTTCTGGAAGTCCAGTTATAATACACACACAAGATCCATGCTATCCAGCTTGTTAGTCACATCTCTAAAGAACTCAAGCAAATTACTCAAAGATGATTTACCCTTCAAAACAAAAACCATTGCTGACGCTGATGGATTGCATTTTGATTTTCAAATGCCCTGTTATTAATTCCTTAGAAATAGATCCTAACAATTTGTCTTCAATCCCAGTAGTTTCTCATTGCATTTTATTCCCTCATGATGATGAGTAGCCTTAGTTCCTCCCTTTCTATAACCTCTAGATTAGTTTCCAATTCCTGTGTAGACAAAAAAGGTTAAAAGTTCTGCTCTGATTGAGGTTTGTCTGGCCGAACGGCCTCATTCTTTTCCTGTTTTACAAATTAATGGGCTGAATATTCTCCTCATGTTCCCAGGGTCACAGACTATCGCACCTGAATGTCTCACTCCTGCACCTAAGACAGAGGCTCAAAATCTGAATATTCTCCTCCTGTTGCTGTGTAAGACATTTGAGGTCTAAAGGGATCTAACTGTTAGTGTGTAAATTTCAATGAGCTGAAGGGTCTTTCCTGTTCCTCCAAATCAGGTTCAAGGTACTGAACCGTTTCCTCCTTTGCCTCTGAAATGGGACTGAGGGAGTTATTGGTCTTCTGATGTTCACATACATCATATAACAGTATAGTATTCCTACAGTGGCCCAGTAAGTCCACACCGACACACCTCCCCTACCCCATCCCTGCAATTCCCATAGCCAGTCCACCTAAACTTCAAATCTTTGGACTGTGGGAGAAAACCAGAGCACCCAGCGGAAACCCACACAAACACAGGGAGAATGTACAAATTCCACACAGACAGTCGCCTGAGGCTGCAATTGAGCCAAGGTCCTGGGCACTGTGAGGCAACAGTGCTAACCAATGATCTACCACGCCATTCGATATGAGAAGGTTTTAGGGATCAGAGGAGGTTACAAGGATAAGAGATGCATGTACAGGTTACAAATATATGGAAGAGTGTAGGTGCTGGAGAATTTTACAGGTTGAGGGAGTGGGTGTAAATGTTGGAGGAGGTGACAGAGATATCGAGGTTATCAGAGCTGTGGGAGGCTACAGAGATGTAGAGGAGTGTAGGTGCTGGAGAAAATCGTAGAACTATGGAGAGTTGAAGTGGTTGGAGGAGATATGGAGTAGATGCTGAAGGAGTTTACTGAGAGAGGGATGGGATAGGGAAAGGAGTTGATCACAAGGCTGGGAGCAGTGTAGCTGATGCATGAGGTTACAGAGATAGGAAGGACTAAAATATGGAGGAAATTCGAGGTTTTATGCGCTAGAGAAAGTTACAGAAAAGACAAAGTGGGGCGAGAGACATTACAGAGATAGAGAGGCCTGTGCATGCCGGCACAGGTTACAGAGATTGTTTTCTTCATTCATTCACAGTACAAGGGGAGAGGTGTAGCAGCTGGAGGTGAGAGAGATAAGGAGGACTGGAGGAGGTGAAAGAGATAGGGAGTGTGAATGGGGATGGCGGAGCATAGAGAAATAAAGAGGTTGAATGGGGCTGGGAGGTTAGAGAGCTAGGGAGAGTGAGTCGGGCTGGAGGTGTTTAGAGAGATAGGGAGAGCGAATGTGGCTGGAGGATGTTAGAGAGATGGAGAGGGTGAATGGGGCGGGGAGGTGAGAAAGATAGGGACTGTGAATATGGCTGGTTGGGTGAGAGAGATAGGGAGAGCGAGTAGGACTGGAGGATGTGAAAGATATAGGAAGGACGAGTGGGGCTGGGAGCTTAGAGAGATCAGGACAGTGAATGGAGCTGGCAGAGGTTAAAGAGATCAGGAGGCTGAATGGTGCTGGAAGGTTAGAGAGATAAGGAGAGTGAGTGGGGCTGTAGGCGGTCACAGAGATCGGGAGGGCGAATGAGGCTGGAGAAGGCGAGAGAGATAGGGAGGGATGCATAAGGAGATGGATGTAGCAGCTGGCAGTGATGGCAAGGGAAGTTAAAGGCACAGCAGGACAGTTTAAAAGCACAGAATTGCACATTAATGGGGAACAAATTGTAGAAATCTGTACCATAGACAAGGAACTGGGAGTAACTGAAGGAGTGAAACCTTGGAGGGTTTAAGCGCAAGAGCTATGGAGTCAGTGTCATACAGGACAGCAGAGGCCCTTCGGCCCCTTCATTTGACAGTCACAAAAATAAGAAGTTGTCCTTGCTAGTGTCTGGCGACTCGTGACAAATTTGGGAGAGCCATCCTACAGACCAGTCAAGCAACAATGTGACATAACGAAGTCTCATGATGTCCAATCAGACTTTGACACAGAAACGTCTGGCTGAATCATCTCCCCGAACTGGTGGATCAGCGTTCCTCCACATTGAGCAGCACTTGGAGAAAGCACTGAGAGAGTGGAAAAGATGGAAAATGTATACAGGGTGGTCCATTTCAAAACCACCAAAAAGTGAGAATTGGTAGCAGCATTGCTGATCGAGATGTTAGGTTTAAAAACACAGCTCCTGGGCTGGGGTAGCAACTGGTGGGGAATGACCGACTAAGAGAGAGAAACGTACTGGACCTCATCTTCACCAATCTGCTGGATGCAGATACATGGATCCATGACTGTATCAGTAACAGTGACTACTGCACAAAACTATTTCGAGAGATCAAGTCCCAGTTTTACATTGGGAATACTCCCCATCATGTGTATGACACTACTACTGTGCTAAATGGGTTAGATTTCAATTAAATTTGGCAACTCAACGCTGAGCTGTGTGATGTGATATGGGTCATCGACAACAGCAGAATTTTACTCCAGCACGATTTTGAATACCATTGCCCAGCATATCCTTCACTTTATCATGACTATCAAGCCAGGGGAAAAAAACCCTTATTCAATGAACAATAGAGGCAGAGCCTGCCAAAAGTAGCAGCAATCCCATCTATACATGAGGTGAAGACCAATTACTCGGCAAATAGAACAAGCAGCAAATGATGGGCAGATTTAAGTGAAACCAGAGCCACCGAATCAGACCTAATCTCTGCAATGCTGTGACTTCCCGTCCTGAATGGTGTTGGACAATCAAAGAACTCACTGGAGGAGGACAGTCCACAAATATCACCTTCCTCAATCCTGGAAGAACCCAACACAAAAGTACAAAAGATAATAAAAACAGTAGTTGCTGGAAAAGCTCAGGAGGTCTGGCAGCACCTGTGAAGGAAAAAAACAGAGTGAACCTTTCAGGTCCAGTGACCCTTCCTCAGAACATAAGGCTGAAATATCCACAACGATGTTGAGACAGAAGTGTCGATGGGATGATCTACTTCAGCCTCCTCCAAAGATTCCAAGCATTACACGTGGCAGTCTTCAACTAATTCTATTCATTTTCTGTGATATGAACAAACAGCTGGAGGGACAGGATAGTTCAAACGCTAACCCACCAGCTGAGAGAGGCAATTTAGCAGGAAGTTTCCTCGTCAAAGTTTGATATTGTTGACATTGTTGCCATGAAAATAATTGTGTGTAAATATTCGCACATACATTAGTACAAGCGAAAAATAATTGTATGTTTTCAATGTCCTTACACTTAATAATCATTTGATCTTGGATGTGTTAAAAAGTCTTCTCATTTCAAAGTCCTTTACTGTGATTTGTGCACTGTTCTCATCGTATTGTTATCATAAAATTGAACTGAATAAATGGGTAGATGTGTGTTTTTTGGACAATTGGAAAGTGGGTATTATCGAAGGATGTCGGCCTTAGGTGATATGATTTTGCTGTTAATAGTTAGATTTGCTGAGAACATTTCCAGAGAAATTTATATCTTCAGTCATACACAAGAATGTTGGGTTGGGGATATGCTGACCATCATTGTCACTGGACAATTCTGTTTGGACACTGATGTGTGGAATAACATGCGCTGGATTTTGTGAATGAGGGATTCAATGTAAGGCAACACGTGCTGCAGGAGTCCTTCACATTTATAACACCTTCATTCATGATCGGGTCCAAGGTGCACAACTACAGAGGTTAGGTGGCACACCAGAAGTCATCAACAGAGATAAACTTGTGAGATGTGGTTGTTGGCAGGTCATTTTTCACAAATGTTGAACTGCATTTGGATCAGTACTGAGTCTGGTGCTAGTTCATTGGTCATTCTGCCACATGAACTTCCTTGTTGCTCATGGACACTTCTCCCAGGTCTGTTGTGAGGGATTGTGTGAATATCAGTCCAAGTCCAGTTTAGATACTCTCTGGACAGATTTAGGAGATGGCCAGTGATTTGAAGGTAGTGGTGAGGCCCTGTAGCACTGCAGCTGAATTCAGGGTTTTGTTTTGAGTTTATTTTTAACAGAGTTGCTGACTGCAAGACGATGTGTTCACTGATCTGAACATGATTCAGCTGTTTACGAGAGTCACCAAATTCTGCAATAATTAGGTGTGTACTCTGGTAATTTAATTATTTTCACTTCAGTTGTTTTCAACTGAAAAACAATGCATTTGGTTTATTTTAAAACATATAAGAATAAAAGTGATATTAACTCTTTGCTGTACTAAATGTAAAAGTGAGCTGCATTATATTTCTCACGGACTAATCAAGCAACAGTCAGACTTTGACTGTAAAGCAGGATTCTGTGAGCAGGATTCTGCCCCGGCAACATCAGCACACTATCTGCTCGTTCCTGTCCAACTGAACGTATAGAGACAGGCGGAGGGTCAGCTTATGGTATCTCGTCACTATAGTGCTCAGCATTGATGTCTGAAAGTAACTGATTGAAAACGATGGGGATTGTTATCTCAATATCATGCCGTGCTCCTGATGTCACTCATCTAGCAAAGCCTTACTTTGCTGAGATTTTAGACTAAACTGTGAAAAAAATAAAATATCTCGATATTTTAAGTAGGACACTTTTATACATTGATTTTAGCAGGCTCTAGCAAGGGCAGACTTTATTTGTTATCACCAATAGCTCTGCAGAAGGTGACACAGAGCTGCCTTCCTGAAACTCTTCTCATTCAAGTGATGCAGGTGTATGCATAGAACTGTTCGTAAGGGTTTCCCAAGTTTTTTTTTGCCACCTTCTAGTAAAGGGACAGCAATGTATTCCCTATCCAGGATGACATGTGACTTGAATACCAACTTGCGTAGATTGATATTCCCATTGTTCAGCTGAGGACATTACCGGTGCGGGATTCTCTTGAATTCCCATTGTTCACATTTTGTTCTGTGCCCTTGATGCTGCAAAGAGTAAAGTACGACTGGTGGCATGGCAAGTTACTTTGATTTCACTTCAAATGACATTGGAACATCAGCTGAAACAATAAAGAGCAAAAGTACAGAACACAGTATTTTTGAGCAATAAGCTCACTGACCTCACAATATTCCAAAGAAATTTTCAGCATGGACATCTGATTCTGTCAGGAGATGTTTGTCCTGTTCTTGATGAGGCTGTCTGGTTAAATGGCCTGTCAGAGGGCCAGAACAATGCTTCACTCTGTTCGATGGCGAACAAAACTATCCCATTTACAGTGCATCAGACAGTGGCAAACACACATTACTGTCTGCTCCTACTGAACATTGATCATTTCAACCTCGGCATTCACTGATGACCAATAGCAACACGGAAATAAGCAGCTTCTATCATCCTAGTTGGAAGATAAAAACGGAAAGGGAGGGATGGGGAGGTGGGAGAAACCAGGACAGAGGTATGACATGCAGTGGGGGTGGTAGAAGAGGAGTGTAAAGGGAGATGGTCAGTGGAAGTGTATGCAGCAGCAGAAGGGGCAGTGCAAGGGAAGCAGAAGTGTAGGGAAGGAGGGAGAGGACTGGCAGGTGAAGTATGAGTGACTAAGAAAAGCGTGTATTTGAAGAAGAGATATTGATGGGCGATAAAACATTGCTGTTCAGGAAAGTCGGGTTCTGGTTTCCATTGATAATTAAGAAAAAATTTCTTCTGTTTCTTTTCTAACACTTGATTCCTGTTCAGATTTTACAATGACTCGGCATTTCTGTATTTCCATCCAGTGCAGATGAAATGTTTTTCTCCCCTCGTGCATTGTCTTAACATATTTTTCAAGGTAGACACGAGAATATGGTTTGATTGCCTTCAATGTGTCCATAATGTCGAATTTAATTTTATCTTTACCCTCATTACTCTAGCTCTCTCAAACAACCTTCATGAATGAGGCTGTGTCCATCCTGCAGTTGATAAATTCCTTCAGCTCTGACTATTGCGGGGACTGTTATGAAGAACACCCTCCAGGCCCATGCAAAATATAAAAGTTTCAGTGCAATATACCAAAATCCAACCCAACATTAATGACGTTAAAACTTGAAGAACATAACATGCAGACGGGCAGAATATAAAAGGATAATTCAACTCCATTTACAAAATACTATTTGTATCTTCCTCGTAAAAGAACTCGACTGCATCACACTGTAAATTCACCAAAATAAGAGAAACAAGAGTCTGGAATTTCCTATTCTTCCTCTGAGAATAACATCTGGAGAACAGGAAGAAAACCAAGGTTCGTTTGTGATATTCATAAATAATGATGATGAGAATATGGGAGATGGTGGATGGAGAGGATACGGTAAATAATTTTGTGGCTGTCACAAAGGTTAGCCGGGTGTTTCACAGTGAGGAGGACAGGACGATATAAACAGGTTGTCCAGATGGCCAGATCAGTGGCTGATGAAATTTAACTCTGACAAATGTGAATTGATGCACTTCAGAAGTAGCAAGACAGGAAAGTACTTAAACTGTGAAGAGAGACTAGATTTGGTCGTGATTATCTTTGAAGCAGAGAAAGATGAAGGGGGAGCCTGATCGATGTGTATAAGAGCATGAGAGATACGGACAGGGTGAACAGAAAGCAGCTGTTCACCTTCCATGAAGGATCAAGAACAAGGGGGCACACATTTAAAGTGAAAGGTAAGCGGTTAAGAAAGGATTTGTGCAATTTGTGTTGAATCCAGAAGGTGGTATGTGTCTGAAATGCATTGCTTAGGAGATTAGTTCAGGCAGGTAACATCACAAACTTTAAAAAGCACTTGGATCAGCACCTGGTGGTGCAGACTTGCTGGGTCTTTTCTTAATTGTATGATTCCGTGTGGTGGCACCGGTAAAAGCTCTGATGTATTCCGAAGTACTAGCCAACGGCTAGTTTTTTTTTTTTTGGTTTCATCAACTGTGCACAGCAAGTGATTATTTTACAAATCAGCATCTTCTCATGGAGTATTGGCACTTACTCAACCTCGGACATCCCAGCTATGTCTGAAAACATCCAGGATTTTTCAAATAGTCAGTGCAAGATTATTCCAGCCGTTTGCCACTATCATTTTAACAAAACCAATGATATGGATACAGCTTTTCCTTCATTTTAATAAATACTTTTAGCTGTAAGGGTGTCATTCCTCAAAAGAAGAATGAGCTCTTTCTTCCCACATACGCACTTTGAGAATGTACATGTTTTCCTGCCACTTGCGAACTCCCATTCCCCTCCAGCGCTCATGAACTTGTTGACTGTTTCCATGATCTGGTTTCATGTTCCTGTGAGTCGAAGGTGCATTTCGAAAGGCAATGTTTCTGTTTTTGCCAGGATTGTGAATGCCTGAAAAATAACAGACCATATTGACAGGAGAGGAAAACATCAGCCACACAAATAATTCCTCAGCACCGTTTCACAATCCTCAGTTCCTGCAGCAGTCTCTGTCCTTATTCCAAAATATGTGGACACCATTCAGTTTTAGCTGGTGAACGGCTAACAAGAATAGTTCTTCAAAGCTGCTGGGCAGTTGACACATTCAACAGGAGGTAATCCAAAAGCCCTTCTTTGATATTCAACGAGAAGATCAACATCCAATGACAAATATCCTATGCATCACTGCTGATCAGAAATTCAATTGGTGCAGTCTTGTAAAATAACATATCTGATGTTGGAAATTCTGTGGCGAGTAACTCACCTCCTAAAGCTCTCCAAAGCCTTTCCACTATCTACGAGGAATCAGGCAGGAGTGTGATGGAAGATCCTCAGATACCTGGATAAGCACAGCTGCTGCAACTATATCGAGGAGAAAGGAGGCGGCTTGTTTAACACTCTATCCGCCTCCAGTAATGCTCACTGCCAGCAACACTAACACACAAGATACACTGCTAGGACTTCCTCCTAATAGCACTATGTATGCACCAACACCAAATCATAAAGCCGTTGAGTCGTAATGAACGGAAACAGAGCTTTCAGTTCAGCTCCTCCATGCCAACCACATGACATTCACTGGATGTGGGCATCACTGGCTGGGCCCATCACCAGTTGTCCTGAGGTCAGGTAAAAGTCAACAATATTGCAGTGGGCCTGGAATCACATGTAGGCCAGACCAAATAAGGATGGCAGTTTCGTTTCTGACAGGACATTTGCGAACTACTTGGGTTTTTCCTGACAATTGATTCGTGGCCAGTATTTGTCTATTAATTCTAGATTTGAATTCAAACTCCACCATCTGTCACAATAGGATTCTAATCCATGTCCCCAGGCCATTATCTGAGTTACTTAATTAAAAGTCCAGTGATAATACCACTCGAGCACTGCCTCTCCGAATCCTCCAAAGAGTGACTAACTTGTGCAGTATGATATATCCAAGTTTTTGTCTTCATGTTGTCATTGACTTACTTGTCAATCCATGGATGATTTTGTTCACTTTTATACAATTCCTCACCCTCTCAGATATTTACTTTAATGGAGATGTATTTAGCATTTTCCTAAATAATTGCCTATATTCTTCAACTGTACAGTCCTTTAATGTTTTTGCCCAGTCTACTCGGGAGATCTCCCTCCTCAGACTTGCCTTGTTATCTTTGCTCAACACCAAAACTCTCGTGTGCGAGTCTTGTGTTTTGGCTTTCAATCCGAATTTGCAGCTCTCGCAGGTTGTGGTTACTCCTCCAAGCATGTCCTTAACGAAAAGACCATTTATCAATGATTCCTCGTTACATAATACCAAATCTAAAGTAACCAGCCCTCTGGTTGTTCCAATGACATGTTGCTGTAAGAAACAATCCCTCACACACTATATGAATTGTTCTCCGTGCCAAATTGATTAATCCCATCAATATGCATATTCAAACCACCCATAATTGCATTTCTGATGAAGGGTCTAAGCCCGAAACGTCAATCTTTCCTGTTCCTATGATGCTGCTTGGCCTGCTGTGTTCATCCAGCCCGAGACCTTGTTATCACCCACAATTACAGTTGTGTTCTTCTCTCAAGCACTTGCTATTTCTGAGTTTATACTATGACCTATGCTTCGGAAGGACAGTGGAGTGGGGTTGAAAATTAGTCCTCCAAAGAGGTTTCTTCACTTACTTCCCACTTCTACCCAGACTGATTTATTATTTTGTCCCCTCATGCCAACATAATTTCCTAATACATCCTTAATATCACCATTGAGCAATACAGCAACTCCACCTCCTGCTCAGTTTGTCCACCCTTTCGGAATACCGAGTATCCATGGGCATTAAATCCCCAGTCTTGATACTCCTGTGACCATGTTTCAGTGATACCCACCAGGTCATCCCGAACTATTTCTGTTTGTCCTGTCAGCTTATCAATTTATTCCAAATGTCATGTGCATTTAGGTATAAGATTTTAAAAAGAAATTCTATTGTTTTGCTTTTCTTTTTTAAAAATACGTTCTTGTTCACTGCAGTTTCTACACTCTCCATCCTTATTTATTAATTCCTGATAATACTGAGCCTCATCTGTATTGTTCACTCCAATTCCAAAGTGTTTCCATATTGTCATTTCAGTCACTTGCTCTGCCTTATTACCCAAGAGAAGGTCAAATTTTGCTCCTTCGAGTAGGAACATTTACATAGTCATATACCATGGAAACAGTCCCTTCGGTTAAACCAGTCCATGCCGAACATAATCCCAAACTAAACTAATCCCACCTGCCTGCTCCTGGCCCATATCCCTTCAAACTTTTCCTATTCATGTAATTAGCCAAATATCTTTTAAATGTTGTAATTGTGCCCTCATCCACCACTTCCTCAGGAAGGTCATTCTACATGCAAACCAACCTCTTTGTGAAAAAGCCCTTCATGTATTTTTAAAATGTCTCTCCTCTAACTTTGAAAACATGTGTCCTTGTCTTGAAATCCCCCATCCTATGGAAAAGACAATATCATTAGATATATCATAGACCATTTTTTTTTTAGAAACTCCTTTCAGATCGCCTCTCATCCTTCTACGCTCCAGTGAAGGAAGTCCCAGCCTATCCAGCCTTTCTTTATATCTCAAGCCTTCCATACCCGGCAACATCCTGATCAATCTCTTCTGAACATTTTCCAGCTTAAAATATCCTTCTGAAAACTGGAGAACCATAATTGGATACAATATTCCAGAAGTGGACTTCCAAATGTCCGGTACAAGCTCCATATAAAATCCCAACTCCTGCATACGAAAGACTAAGCAATGAAAGCAAATGTGCCAAATATCTTTTTAACTACCCTGTGTCCATGTTAAACAAACTTCAAAGAATTATGTACCTGCATCCCTAGGTCCCTCTGTTCTACAATACTACCCCAACCCCCTACCATGAATTGTATAAGCCCTGCCCTAGTTTGTCGTAACAAAATGCAATACCTCACATTTATCCAGATTGAACTCCATCTGCCATTCTTTCATCCATTGACTCATTCAATCAAGTTCACTTTGGAATCATAGAAAACTTTCTTCACAGTCTACTCTGCCATCGGTTTTGGTGTCGTCCACAATCTTATTAGCCTTCTGTATTCTCATCCAAATCATTGATATAAATGACAGACAAAAGAAGACCCAGAATGGATCCCTGTGGAACATCACTGTTGACAGGCCTCCAGTCCAAAAATAATTTCTCGAGCAATTTTTTAAAAAAAAAATTCACATCTAAACATTTAACATTATGGTAGTGCCAGTCAATGTTTGGAAAATTAAAATCACCCAATATTACAACATTATTATTTTTACATATATCTGAGATCTCTCTGTGTATTTGTTCCTCTGTTTCCATCTGACTATTGGGGGCCGTCTTTTAAAATCCTGTCAGGGTGACCATTCCTTTCTTCTCATTTTGATCATATCCACTGGCTATCCTTGCTTGTTACTTCAAAGAATTCTACCAGGTTTGTCAGGCATGGCCTGCCCTTGATGAAGCCGTGCTGACTCTACCCGATTTGACCGCGCACTCCCAAGTATTCTGCAGTCTCATTCTTAATAAGCAACTCTAAAATCCTGACCAACAACTGAGGTTAGGCTACACTTTCCATAGTTTCCTAAATCTGCCTCCCTCCTTTCGTAAACGGGGGTGTTGCATTACTCACCTTCCAGTCATCTGGGACCCTCCTTGACTCCAGTGATTTCTGAAAGG
Source organism: Ginglymostoma cirratum (assembly GCA_024137785.1). NCBI lineage: Eukaryota > Metazoa > Chordata > Chondrichthyes > Orectolobiformes > Ginglymostomatidae > Ginglymostoma > Ginglymostoma cirratum. The sequence continues at coordinate 2,698,703 of JAHRHZ010000134.1, forward strand.
TCAACACCAACGCCTTTACAATTTCTTCAGCTGTCTCCTTCAGAACTCTGGGGTGTAGTCCATCTGGCCTGGGTGGTTTATCACTTTCAGACGTTTCATCTTCCCTAGCCTCTTCTCAGTGATGGCTCGTGCACTCACTTCTGCCACAAATATTCAACTTCTGGTAACCTGTTGCTGTCTTCCACTGTGAAAACTGATACACTGTAACGATTCAGTACCTTCGCCAATCCTTTGTTCTCCATTACTGGATCCCCAGCCTCATTTTCCAGCCGCCCAACGTCCACTCTTGTCTTCCTGTAACCTTTATAGATACTTAAAAATATCTCTTGCAGTCTTCTTTTTTATTACTAGCTTAGAATCTCATATTTTATCTTCTCTTCTGTTAGTGCTTTCCTTCAGTTCTCCTCTGCATTTTTAAAGTTTATCCAATCCTCTGGCTTCCACTCATCTTCGCCAGATTGTATGCTTTTTGTTTTCCTTTTGTGTTATCCCTGGTCAGCCATGGTTGCCTCAACTTCCCCTTCGTATATTTGTTCTTCTTTGGGATGAATTTTTGCTGTGTCTCCTGAATTACTGCCAGAAACCACTGCCATTGTTGATTCACTGTCTTTCCTTGTAGGCTTCTCCTTACATCAACTCTGGCCAACTCCTCCCTCATGTCATTGCAGTTGCTCTTACTCAAATATCATACTGTAACATCTGATTCCATCTCCAACCCCTCAATCTGCACGGTGAACTCTATTATATTCTGGTCACTGCCTCCTTGGAGGCTCCTTCACCTTGAGCTCTCTAACCAAGTCTGCCTCATTACAAATCACTCAATCCAAAATTGCATCTTCCTTATTGGGCTCTATCTCATGCTGCTCCATAAAAATCTTTTACACGTTCCACTAATCCTTTTTCTGGAGGTCCACTGCCAACCTAAATTTCCCGCTCTATCTGCATATTGATGTCCCCCATGATTATTGCAATAGTGCCTTTCCGAAGTGCCTTTTCTCTACCCTGACGTTTTATTCCCCACATACCGAAGACTGCTGGAAGGCCTGTGCACAAGATCTATCAGGCTCTCTTTTACTTTGTGGTTCCATAACTGGATCCACATGGATTCTGCACCTTGTGACTTCATCTCCTTCTTTGTTCTCAATTTAATTCCATGTCTTTGTAAAAAGGCAACATCAGCACCTCTGCCCATCTGTCCGTCTTTTTGTAGGATGTGTATTCTTGAATGTTTTGTTCCCAGTCTTGATGCCCTGGCAGCCACGTCTCTGCGAAACCTACAACATTGTACCTGTCCATTTCAATCACTGCTACAAGCTCTTTTACCTGACTTCATGCGTGCATTCAAGTATAGTTCCCTCTGCCCTGCATTGACTGAATCTCTTCTCACAGTTGTCTCCTTATCTGCTATGCCTGAAGTTTGACCTGACCCTTTCCACTCGTTCTGTCCTGTTACCTGTTGGGAGACTCCAACCTGAGTTGAGCCCACTACTTTAGCATAAGTTTCCATGCAACTGAAACCATCCCACCATGATTGTAATTTAATGTCCGAACCACAGAGCCTAGTTAAGTCATTCACCAGGACTTTGGTCCCTGCATGATTCAGGTGGAGTCTGTCCCATCAGAGCAGTTCCGTCCTTCCCCAGTCCTGAATTCAACGTCCAATGAATTTAAACCCGTGTCTCCCACACCAATCTCAGTCATGTATTTACCTCTTTAACCTTGCTGTCCTTGTTCCTGCCTGCTTATGGATCAAGTAATAATCAAGAGGTTATTACCTTTTTGGTTGTACTCTTTAATTTAGCCCTGAGCTGCACGTGTTACTTCAGCAGAATCTCATTCCTCTTTTCTATCTATGCCGATAATACTATTGTTCCTCTCCCACTCCAAGCTCTTCTGCAGCACAGATGAGATATCCTGATCACAGGCACCACGTAGGCCACACAGCCTTTTGGACTCCCTTTTCTAGCAACAGAGAAGAGTGTCTAGTTACCTGACGATACTATCCCCAATTAAAGATACACTTATTTTATTTTCCCCCCTCTTGGATAACCCCATCTACCGCAGCGCTGCAGTCAGTGTGCTCATCCTCCCTGCAGCTCCTGCTCTCATCCACACAGGGAGCAAGAATCTCGAGCCTGTTCGACAAGCTCAAGCGCTGAAGTTCCACCAGCACTCCCTTTGTTTTCATCTAACGGTCTCACTCATGGTCACACCTTTTTGTTCCTGACAACTGACTGAATTTGAGCTAATTAATCTGAATGGTCTGACTGCCTCCTGAAGCAGAGCATCCAGGTAACTCCTGTCCCTGATGTTGTTTTTAATTCATTAACAGGATGAGTGCGGCACTGGCTAGGCAGCATTTATTACCAATCCCTAATTTCCCAGAGGGTAGATAAGAGTCAACCACAATGCTGTGGATCTGGAGTCACATGTAGGCCAGACCAGGTAAGGATATCAGATTCCTTCCCTAATAGACATTATTGAGCCATATGGGTTTTTCTGACAATCGACAATGGATTCAAGGCCATAATTAGATTCTTAATTCCAGTGATTTATTGTATTCAAATTCCACCAACTACCATGGCCAGATTCAAGCCTGAGTCCCCAGAATGTTACTGAGGTTTCTGGATTAACAGTCCAGCGATAATACCACTAGGTCATCGCTTCCCCCATCTTGCATGTTTCCACCTGAAAATATTTTAATTAACTTGGCAGCTATGATTTCTCCTTCAGGAAATCATGCTGACTCTGCTTGATTCTATAATGTGTTTCTAAATTCTCCGCTATTCCAACTTTACAGGACTTTAACATATTTCCAATAACGGAGCAGGTTGTGAAATTGAGATGAATTTGTGTATTTTGGTTCTCAGAGAAGGGGACTATGCAAGGTACCAATTGTCGTAAAAAACAAATGGTGAGCTACTGTCTTTCTGGGGAAATGAAAGAAAAGTGACAAGTGATGTATCATGTTACATCCCACCTGCCAAACTATCATCCACTGATTTAACCTGTCAATATCCATTTACAGACATCTTGTCTTGATCATTTAATTTCCCGTTTATCTTAGTGTCATCGCCAAATGTAGTTACAACACACTTGTTCCATTCCTCCAAATCATTGTTATTGATTGTATATAGGACCCAGCACTGGTCTCAATGTGTCTCCATTCGTTACATTCTGCCAAAGTGATCAAGACTGATTTAGCCCGAATGTCTTCTTCCTGTTGATAACCAGTCCTCCTCATTCTTGTGTGGCACATTCAAAGGGTCGAATAAGAACGATGAGTATCAGTGAGCCTTTCAGCACCCCCACTCTGCTCCGGCATTTAATATGATCGCGCCTGATGTCGTCTTGGCCTCAGCGCCAGTTTCCTACCCGATCTCCTTAACCCTGGGACCCAATGTCCCAGCATCCACTGCATTCTGGGATCTTCAATTACACACATTCACAATCCTTTAAGAGAAGTAAGTTCTCCTCATCCCCACTTTTAATCTGCTCTGCCTTATATGAAAACTATGGCTTCTTGTTCCAGATTGGCCCACGTGAGGAAATATTCACTCCACATTCTTTTACAGCAGAGAGTGGCGGAAGCTGGGCGGAAGCGAGGTCGGAGAGGAGAGGCCGTTGGGAAGGTAATTGTTTTGCTATTTAAGCACATACGTCGAAGCCAGTTGTCCTTTTTTACAGCAGAGAGCGGCGGGAGCTTGGCGGAAGCGAGGTCGGAGTGGAGAGGCTGTTGGGAAGCTAAGTGTTTTGCAATCTAAGCACTAACCTCGAAGCCAGTGGTCCTTTTTAAGTAGGTGTGTTCTAAGCCCCAGGTCCTACACAGTAGGGCCTCCCTCCCACCCTCCTCCTCTAACCTAATTAAGAGTCCACAGTCTTGCAGCAGGAGGAGCGGGAACGTCAATCAGGGGCCTACAGGAAAGGTGAGTCACCGCTTTAAGATTTAAAAAAACTTACCTCGACCGGCGGAGCCCTCCATTTCTGTTCCAGCAGCAGGAAGAGCGGGAGCTCTAACCAAGAGGGAAACTCGTGTGTTGTTAAGGTAAGGCTTTTCAATTTATATTCTAGTGTATCGTGAGATTGATTAGAAATTCAATTGATTAATTGAACAATACCGTAGCAGAGAAGTACTAGGAATTATTTAATACATAAATTGTAAAAGTTAATTAAATAAGTAGTTATGGCTGGACAGGTGATGTGCTGTAGCTGTGTGATGTGGGAGCTGGCTGATCCCATTGTGAATGGCAGCGACCACATCTGCAGCAAGTGTTGGTTTTTGGAAGAACTCCGGATCAGAATTAATGATCTGGAATCTGAGCTTCTACCTCTGCGGCACATCCAGGAGGGGGAGAGTTACCTGGACACTTTGTTTCAGGAGGCAGTCACACCCGGTAGATTAAGAAATTCAAATTCAATAAGTGTTCAGGGACAACAGGGTTTGACTGTAAGTGAGGCAGGCAGGGGGATTTCGAGTTCAGGAAGGCAGGAGCCGCAGCCCTTGACCTTGTCCAACATGTATGAGATTCTTGCTCCCTGTATGGATGAGGGAAAGGGCTGTGAACAGGATGAGCCAGCTGACCACGGCCATGATGCAGAAGGCCATTCAAGAGGGGGGAGCAAAAAGAAAGGAGTTGTTATAGGGGATTCTAAAGTTAGGGGGACAGATAGTATCGTATGCAGGGCGGATCGGGAGTCCCCCATGGTGAGTTGCCTGCCAGGTGCCAGGGTGCAGAACATCTCCGACCGGCTTGAAAAGATACTGGATCGGGAGGGGGAGGATCCAGTTGTTGTGGTCCACGTTGGGACTAACGACATAGGCAAAGCTAGGGTAGAGGACCTGTTCATGGATTATCAAGCACTAGGAAGGAAATTGAAGTACAGGTCCTCAAGGGTCATAATCTCCAGATTACTGCCCGAGCCACGTGCCAATTGGCATAATGATAAGAAAGTTAGGGAAGTAAACATGTGGCTAAGGGATTGGTGTGGGAAAGAGGGATTCCATTTCATGGGGCATTGGCATCAGTTTTTGAACCGGGGGGATCTGTACCGTTGGGACGGTCTCCAACTGAACCGATCTGGAAACAGTGTTCTAGCAAAAAGAATAAATAGGGTGGTCAGTAGGACTTTAAACTTCTGAGTCGGGGAGGGGGAGGGAAATTGACAGGGTGTATGCAGTTAAATGGAGAGATAAGCTCGAGGCAGACTAGGAATGCAGCACAAAGGAAGGATAACTTAGGACATTTTATGATTTCCAATAATGATAAGAAAGTTAGCATGAAGGCACTTTACCTAAATGCTCGTAGTATTCGTAACAAAGTAGATGAATTAATGGCACAAATCATCTTGAACGATTATGATGTGGTAGACATCACAGAGACGTGGTTGCAAGGGATTCAGAACTGGCAGTTAAACATCCAAGGATTTACAATTTATCGAAAATACAGGGAGGTGGGCAGAGGGGGTGGGGTTGCCTTGATAGTGAAGAATGAAATCAAATCAATAGCACTGAATGACAAAGGGTCAGATGATGTGGAGTCTGTGTGGGTGGAGTCGAGGAACCACAAAGGCAAAAAAACCATAATGGGAGTTATGTACAGACCTCCTAACAGTGGTCAGGACGAGGGGTACAAGATGCACCGGGAAATAGATAGGGCATGTCAGAAAGGCAAGGTCACGGTGAACATGGGGGACTTCAATATGCAGGTGGACTGGGTGAATAATATTGCCGGTGGATCCAAAGAAAGGGAATTCATGGAATGCCTCCAGGATGGCTTTTCGTAACAGCTTGTGATGGAGCCCACAAGGGAGCAGGCTATTCTGGACTTAGTGCTATGTAATGAGCCAGACTTTATAAAAGACCTTAAAGTAAGGGAACACTCAGGAGGCAGCGATCATAATATGGTAGAGTTCAGTCTGCGGTTTGAAAGAGATGGCAAAATCGGATGTAATAGTGTTACAGTTAAATAAAGGTAATTACAGGGGCATGAGAGAGGAACTGACGAAAATCGACTGGAAGCAGAGCCTAGTGAGGAAGACAGTGGAGCAACAATGGCAGGACTTTCTGGGTGTAATTGAGGACACAATACAGAGGTTCATCCCAAAGAAAAGAAAGATTATCCAGGGGAGGATTAGACAGCCATGGCTGACAAAGGAAGTCAAGAAATGTATCAAAGAAAAAGAGACAGCCTATATAGTGGCCAAGAGCACTGGGAAATCAGAAGATTGGGAAGGGTACAAGAACAAACAGAGGATAACAAAGAGAGAAATAAGGAAGGAGAGGATCAAATACGAAGGTATGCTAGCCAGTAATATTAGAAATGACATTAAAAGGTTCTTTTAATACATAAGAAACAAACGAGAGGCAGAAGTAGACATTGGGCCGCTCGAAACTGATCCTGGAAGGCTAGTGAAGGGAGATAAGGAAATAGCTGAAGACCTTAATAAGTATTTTGCGTCAGTCTTCACAGTGGAAGACATGAGTAATATCACAACAATTAAGGAGAGTCAGGGGGCAGAGTTGAGTATGATAGGCATTACAAAAGAAAGTGCTCGAAAGGCTAAAATGTCTAAAAATTGATAAATCTCCTGGCCCCGATGGGCTGCATCCTAGACTTCTGAGGGACGTGGCTGAGGAAATAGCGGAGGCGTTGGTTGTGATCTTTCAAAAGTCACTGGAGTCAGGTGAGATCCCAAAAGATTGGAAATTTGCTATTGTAACCCTCTTGTTTAAGAAAGGATCAAGACAAAAGATGGAAAATTATAGGCCGATTAGCCTAACCTCGGTTGTTGGTAAAATTCTAGAATCTATCGTTAAGGATGAAATTTCTAAATTCTTGGAAGTGCAGGGTCGGATTAGAACAAGTCAGCATGGATTTAGTAAGGGGAGGTCGTCTCTGACAAACCTGTTAGAATTCTTTGAGGAGGTAACAAGTAGGTTAGACCAGGGAAACCCAGTGGATGTTATCTATCTAGACTTCCAAAAGGCCTTTGATAAGGTGCCTAACGGAAGGCTGCTGAGTAAGGTGAGGGCCCATGCGGTTCGAGGTGAGTTACTGGCATGGATTGAGGATTGGCTGTCTGACAGAAGGCAGAGAGTTGGGATGAAAGACTCTTTTTCGGAATGGCAATCGGTGACAAGTGGGGTCCCACATGGTTCAGTGTTGGGGCCGCAGCTGTTGACCTTAGATATTAATGATCTGGATGAAGGGACTGGGGATATTCTGGCGAAGTTTGCTGATGATACGAAGTTGGGTGGACAGGCAGGTAGTACGAAGGAGGTTGGGAGGCTGCAGAATGATTTAGACAGTTTAGGAGAGTGGTCAAGGAAATGGCTGCTGAAATTCAACGTGAGCAAATGCGAGGTCTTGCACCTTGGAAAAAAGAATACAGGCACGGACTATTTTCTGAACTGTGAGAAAATTCATAAAGCCGAAGTACAAAGGGATCTGGGAGTGCTAGTACAGGATTCTCTAAAGGTTAACTTGCAGGTTGAGTCTGTGATTAAGAAAGCGAATGGAATGTTGTCATTTATCTCAAGAGGGTTGGAATATAAAAGCAGTGATGAGCTTCTGAGACTTTATAAAGCTCTAGTTAGGCCCCATTTAGGATACTGTGTCCAATTTTGGGCCCCACACCTCAGGAAGGACATACTGTCACTGGAGCATGTCCAGCGGAGATTCACACGGATGATCCCTGGAATGGTAGGCCTAACATATGATGAACGGCTGAGGATCCTGGGATTATATTCATTAGAGATTAGAAGGTTGAGGGGAGATCTAATAGAAACTTACAAGATAATGCATGGTTTCGAAATGCTGGACGCTGGGAAGTTGTTTCCGTTAGGTGGGGATACTAGGACCCGTGGGCACAGCCTTAGAATTAGAGGGGGTAAATTTAGAACGGAATGAGGAGACATTTCTTCAGCCATAGAGTGGTGGGCCTGTGGAATTCATTGCCACGGAGCGCAGTGGAGGCCGGGACGTTGAATGTCTTCAAGGTAGAGATTGATAAATTCTTGATCTCACAAGGAATCAAGGGCTACGGGGAGATTGCGGGTAAGTGGAGTTGAAATGCCCATCAGCCATGATTAAATGGCGGAGTGGACTCAATGGGCCTAATGGCCTTACTTCCACTCCTATGTCTTATGATCTTATGATCGTATGATCACATCTACAATCTCAATCAAGTTTAGCTTCTTAGAGACCTCAATGAGATCTCCTCTCATTCCTCTAAACTCCAGAGAATATTGACCGGGACTGCTCAATCTCTTGTCATAAGACAAGCTCCTCGTCTCTGGAGTCAATCTAGGGAAACTCTTCTTAACTGCCTCCAATGCAACTTCATCCGTCCTTCAGTTCGGACACCAAACTGTACACAGTACTCCAGTTGAAGGATCAATAAAGGCTTGCATAATTGCAGCAACGCATCCCAGCTTTTATAAACTCTATTCATTTTTTGAGGAAATGCGTACTGAAATTGCACTTGCTTTGCTAATTACCTGCTGGACTTGTATGTGGGTTTTCTGTGATGTATACAACGATGCTCAGATCCCTCTGCACCGAAACAGTCTGACGTTTCTCTCCATTTAGATAATAAGTTGCCTTTCTATTCGTCTGGCTAAAATGGATAACACCATACATATCCACGTTAAATGTCATCTGCCAGATGTTGGTCCATTCAGTGCACTGACCCCAATCCATTTGTACATTTCATACTTGTTCTTAGCATTTTACTTTTCCGCCTATTTTCGTGTCTTCTAAAATGTGGCTATAGCATTTTCTATCCCCTTATACAGGTAATAACACAGATTGCAAATAGTTTGGGACTGGGAACTAAACTTTGTGGGACCTCAAAAGTTGTCACCAAGAAAACGACCTCTGTCTCAGCCTCTGTCTATTTTGTTGGTTCACTAATACTTTATCAAAGCTAAAAGATTACTCCTAACCCCAGGTGCTCTTATTTTATGGATGAATCATTTGTCTGGCACTTTATGCAATGCCTTCTGCAAGTCCAGATGTATTACATTTCCAGGAGATCCATTATCCACCTTGCTTGCAGTGTTGACCACCCGACCACCGTGCCGCCATCTTCAAAGGACTCCAGCAAATAATTCAAACTCGAGCAAATATTTATCCTTCATGATACTGACTGTGATGGATTGTTGTTTGACTTTGCAAATCTCCTGTTATTAATTCATTGACAGTGGATTCTAACAATTCACCTTGAATTCCAATACTTTGCTCGCTAGTTTTTGTCCCGACTGAAGAATCCTAACTTCTTCCCTTTCTTTCACCTCTATCTCAATTTGTGTGCCATGGGCGCACAGCTCTAAAAGGTAACTTCTGATTGTTGTGCAAGAGGCATGAGTAGCTGAATGGACACATTGTATGTAAAAATAGTTTATCTTTCAATCTTGTAAACTCCAATGTGTTTTGGGTTAATCTCATTATCCTTTCCTTATTGGTGTTGAGAAGTTAGGTAGAGTATTTGCGGACTGGGTGGCAGGACGTTAGAATTTGATGTTTGTAAATTACTGGTGCTCGTAAAGTGCGGTGGGAGGGGCAAAACAGTACGTGGTCCATTTAAAAGACTGTGTGCTTTTTCTCTATGCTTCGAGCTTCAAAATGGACGTCTTCTGGTCGTTGGTGGGAAATGTTCATCCTGGAGTTCAGTTACTAGTGGTGTACCGCAAGGATCTGTTTTGGGGCTGCTGCTGTTTGTCATTTTTGTAAATGACCTGGATGAGGGCGTAGAAGGATGGGTTAGTAAATTTGCACATGACAAAGTCGGTGGAGTTGTGGACAGTGCGGAAGGATATTGTAGGTTTCAGAGGGACATAGATAAGCTTCAGAGCTGGGCTGAGAGGTGGAAAATGGAGTTTAGTGCGGAAAAGTGTGAGGTGATTCACTTTGGATGAGTAACAGGAATACAGAGTACTGGGCTAATGGTAAGATTCTTGGTAGTGTGGACGAGTAGAGAGATCTCGGTTTCCAAGTGCATAGATCCCTGAAAGTTGCCACCCAGGTTGATAGGGTTGTTAAGAAGGCGTACGGTGTGCTGGGTTTTATTGGTAGAGGGATTGAGTTTCAGAGCCGTGAGGTCATGTTGCAGCTGTACAAAACTCTGGTGCGGCCGCACTTGGAGTATTGCGTACAGTTCTGGTCACTGCATTATAAGAAGGACGCCTTGGAAAGGGTGCAGAGGAGATTTACCAGGATATTTCCTGGTACTAGTTTTATTTTCGTATCAAGACAACAAGTTTTGAATTTAGGCAATTAATTTGACCCAGGCACTTAGATACAAAAATAAAATAAATTTGATACTCATGGCTTTGACAACGTAGGTCTAAACCTCTTGCAAGAAATTGATATGTCATCAAGGGTATAAAAGAGGGCAGTTGAGCAAAGATAGGAGAGCTAACTGCTATCTGCCCAAGTTAACAGTCCTCAGTATAAAGAGGGAATCACTGGCTCTCACAGATTTCTCTCAGCCTCAGAGGAAGCAGTATCTAAATCAAAGTTACGTACGGTGCAACTGCTTTATATTTGTGACAGAACACTCGATGCAGAAAGCGTTCCTGAAATAAATTTTGAAAGAGAAGGCACAGAGCATTTCAGAAGTTGTAACCTGGCTGTAAGTTCGAAAGACGAAATTCTATTTTTTAACTTTTTTTATATAAGTGGAAGTTATATTTATTGGAACAGTATGTCATTAGAATTTGTTTTGATTGGGAATTGTTAGTCATTAGAAGGTGTTAATTTGGTTTGTTAATAGTTTAGTTAGTTTGTTCAGGATTTGAGTTAAATAAATAAATTGTTACTTGTTGATCGTAATATGAGTGTCAGGAATTTATTTCATTTAACAGTTAAAAGTTGCTGAATAAAAAGATTACGCCACTTTCCACAGTGTTTTTAGCAGAATATAGGGCGATGCACTCCTCTTTGGGTGTTTCAGTTTTAGTTCTCAAACAGGAGTCAACTTCTGCTTTATAACACATTCATTGAAGGAATAAGTTGAGGGAACCATCTCTGAGCTGCTTTCAATGCAACAATATCCTTTCTTCAATGAGGAGGCTAAATCTGTACACACTACTCCAGATGTGATCTCACTAAATCCTGTACAGTAGAAGCAAAATTTTGCCAGTCTGCTCTAAAGTTCCCAACCCATATTAGAGCAGTGTCAGCTGCCTGGATGAAGGCACAACATTGTTGAAATAGCATTGCCCTCTCTACGAGAGATTTGGTAAAAATGTCACAATGACACGTGAGAAGAATGAATAATCCGTGGTGAGATGATCTCAACGTCGAGATCGGCCCTGCAAAGTATCCTGCCTGAATCTGACATTAATAGCCCCACAGCCCACATCAATCAGATTCGTTAATCTTGTAAAATGTAATTGAGAAACAGCAAGGAGAAACAAACATTTATGACAGTCATACTTTAAAGACAACACTGCAATATAAACATTGGGCATGCTATAAAACAGGAAATTAGATATGCAAATTTGTGGGTACTGCAGTAATAAAGGAAAGATTCAATTTTCCTCTAAACTGTGTTTATCCAAGCAAATGCTAATGTTGGGAAAAATGCACTTCATGAGCGTGTATGAGATGGTTTGCTTTAACAATATGTTGAGTGCCAAGTTAGAGATCAGGCTATTTGGGGACTGGTATTGCGTGATCAGAATGGCAAAGTGAAAACCTTGCTGTCAAGAGCTTTTGGGAGTAATGTTGGTAATAGTCATCTTGAATTTTATATGACATCTGAAAACATTAAAAAAAATTACAGTTTAAAAACCTGTGTCAGGTGAGCCATGAAGGTGTGAGGGGCAAGATGACTTCAGTGAGTTGGAAAAATACATGGAAAAAGTTTTAATGAAAATCAGGCAATATCTGTTATTCATAGAAGCACTGTACGGTGTATAATATACATATATCCCCCAAGTGCAAACAACAAAAAGGGGAAGATGACTGATTGTTAATGAAAGAAACAATGTTTGCATTAGGTCAAAAGAAGTAGATTGTAATCTCTAGTGGTAAACCAATGGATTCAGAGACATTTAACGAAAAAACAGATTTTAAAAAATCGAAAAGAGAACAAGAATGTAAACTATCAAGAAATAGAAAGACATCCAGAAAGCAAAAATGAAAACAAGGTGAAATATGGAACAGTGAAAGTGCAGACAGAATAATTTATTGTAGAGAAATATTGCATGGAAACTAAATAGTTACCTTGCTCCTATCTTCATGGAGGAAGATCCAGAAAATCTCCCAGACATATGCGGTGACCGTGGGACATGAGTAACTAAATACTAAAATCAATCATAACAGTGATGTGGTAGTATTCGAAAACATAGCTGGATCGAACATCGATAAGTCTGACGGACAAGATGCACTTCATCATAGAATCTCGGAGGAAGCAACAATAGACATGTTGATTACATTGCGGATCACTGTGTTATTTTCCTATACGTTCTGCAAAGGCAGGAAGCCAATCTGGATATCTGGAAGGTTATAAAAATAATCAAACGTTTTAAGAAGGGAAGAAGGGGGAGATTGGCCAAATACAGACCAATTAACTTGTAGTTCACAGCAGGGAATCTGTTGGAATCTATTATAAAAGATGTGATATTGGATATTTTGGAAGCAATAGCAAAATTGGAGAGAATACGAATGAATTTATGAAATGAAAGTTATAATTGAAATGCTTTCGTTTCCAAGCTGTTTGAAGATGTTTCGTATAGGCATAGACAACGGTGAATCAGTGGATGTGGTACATATGGATATTCAGAAGGATTTTCCAAGAGATCACACGGTGACTTAGTAAATTAAAACAAAGGGTGTAGAGGGGAGCATATGCAAATAGAAAAGTGAAACTTAGGTTTACCTTCATCTACCGAAAATCGGAATACAGAAATAAAGATGTCCTGCAGTAGTTCCATAGTGTTGGTGAGACTGTATCTGAAGTATTGTGCACAATTTTCTGAGAAAGAAAATACTGAATGAAGAGGAAATGCAGTGGGTATTCTCGAGATTATTCCGACAGATGGCAAGATTGTCTGATGAGAAAATGGTTCTGTGTTCTACAGAATTTCAAACAGTGAGAGTGATCACAGTGAAACTTAGAAAATTCACACAGATGGGACTGACTAACGCAGGGGCGTGGAGAACAGCAAGCAGGTGAGATAGGGAGAATTGGAAAATATTCTACATGTACATCAAGTGTAATAGAATAACCAGGGAACAATTCGGGCCTATCAGAAACAAAAGGACAATCTGTGTGTGAAGCGGGAGAACAATGAGAGATGCATATTTCACATCTGTTTTACGTGGGAGGACGAGGATTCGGGGAGGCAATTCAAGAAGATGGACTGTGAAAGCCTTGAGCAGATGGATATACAATGCAAGCATTGGTTATGACTGGTATAAAATTGGACAATTCCCATTGTCTGGCTGTTTTGCATCATAGGATGCTGTAGGAGACAGGAGAGGGAAATCCCTGATCCAAAGTTATAAGAATCGCCACAAGAGAGGTGCCAGAGGATTGGAGAACAGCTAACGTGGTTCCTCTTTACAGGAAGGGTTGCAGAGATAGACCAGGCAACGATAGACCAGTGAGTATAAGATCAGTGTTGGGAGACCATGGGAGAAAATAGTAAAGGACAAAATTGATCTGCATTTAGAAAGACAAGATCTGATCAGGGATAGTCAGGATGACTTTATTAGAGGGAAGACATGCCTAACAAATTTGATTGATTTCTTTCAAGATGATCATTTATATGTTTTTTTTCAGCGAGGCCTTTTGACAAAATCCCACATGGGAAACTGATAAAGAAAGTAACACGCAATGGTATCAATGGTAATTTGGCAAGTCACATTCAAAATTGCCTTAATGGCTGGAGACAGAGGATGCTATTAGATGCTGTTTATATTACTGGAGACCAGGTCCTTGATGAGACCACATCTCGAACATTGTGCGGTATTGTGTGCAGTTTTGGTCTCCTTACCTCATTAAGGATAAACCTGATATTGCGGAACAGCAGCGAAGAATGACCAGACTGATCTCTGGGATGACAGGCTTATTGTTTGAACTGAGTTTGAGTCAACTCGGCCGAAATTCCATGAGGTTTAGGAAAATGAGTGAAGATCTCAGTGTAATACATAAAACTCTCACGGAGTGAGACAGTTTGGAAGCAGGGAGAATAATGCCCTTGGCTGGGAATTCTAAAATAAGGGCCACGGTATTAGGTACAGGCAGGCCACTGTGCAATGACCTGAGAATTAATATCTGCATACAGACACTGGTGAACCTTGGGAATACTCTGCCACACAAGGCTGTAGAAGCCAGGCACTGAATATAAATAAGGATTTCTAGACACTAAATGGATGGGTAGAGAACAGAAGTATGGGATAGAAGATCAGCATCATCATGTTGAGTGGTGGAGGAAAATCAATGGACCAAAGGAACTACTGCATTTCCTAATTTATATGTTTTTTTCCCAATGATTAATCACATTAAGGGATATGTTCGCGGTGTGGGAGAAATGCATTGAAGAGATGTACCGCCATGAACTAGAATGGGGAACACTAAATCGGTTGAATGGCCTTCTTCTTTCCTGATGTTTCTGTACCGTCTGTGGGATAGCTCTTTAAATGTTCTCACAAGCTCTCAGATATCAGGAAAGAGGCCTCTGTAGGTTCAATGCACCAGTGTTCCCTTTTCCCTTTATCGATACCAAGGCTGGGTGTTCCATCCATTTTATCCTTTCAGACGACAGAGCAGTTTGATACAATTGAGTGTCTTGCTTGGCTGTTCCAGGGAGCATTGAAGTGTTCATCACATATCTGTGTGTCTGGAGACGCTTTTTGGCCAGTTTAGGACAGCACGGTAGATTTGTATCCTGAAAGTATGTTGGTCGAGCAAATTGATCTTTCCAATCGATATTGGCTTCAAGGTCACTTTTACTGACACCAGATTTGAGACTTCGATATTTTATCAATTTTTTTTAATATCCCCAGCTGCCAAAGCATTAGCCTCGGCTAGATTAGAAATTCAATGACATTTCCACAACAGCACCGCCTCCACATGGGGAACTATCAGAAACCACATGGAGCAGGTTATTTCTGTGCTGCTTGATAGCTCTGTCAAATCAACTTCCAACCATTCGCAATTGTGATAAGACGAAGGGCATGGCAATTGGTCAGATTGCAATTATGCTCCTCTTAGGAAACTGGACATAGCTGAAAAATTTTCCACATTTCCAGGTAGATGTCAGAGTTGGAGCTGGAATGAACCAGCTTCCCCCAGAGGCACGGCTTGTTGTGCAGCACAAGTCTTCAATCCCAAGGTAGAAATGGCATTAAGGCCAATTATCTTTTTCGTATCTTTATGGTAAGTTTATCATTATCTTTTTCATGGTATGATGTGCAGCTAATCTAATTGGTTGAAGACTGGCATCTGTGATTTTGTGCACGTCATGATGACGGTGAGGTGAATCATTAACTCGATACTTCTGGCTGAGGATGGTACGGATACTACATCCTTGAAGTTGCACCGATGTGGAGGGCTGTACCATTAATTAGGATGGAGATATTTCTGGAACCCTCTCCTGCAGAGAGTTGTTTAACTGACCATGCAGATGGCCTAAAAGCCCTCCACTGCATCCTCTCCTGTAGGCCCGACCAGTCTCCTCCACCGACACCCTTATCCACCTAACCAAACTCGTCCTTACCATTCGCAACTTCTCCTTCAACTCCTCACACTTCCTACGGACGAAAGGGGATGGCCATAGATACCCACATGGGCCCAAGCTATGCCTGCCTCTTTATAGGATAAGTGGGACAGTCCCTCTTCCGCAGCTACACTAGCCCTATTCCCGACCTCTTCCTCCGTTACGTCAATGACTGTATCAGCGCTGCCGCGTGCTCCCACAAGGAGATTGAACAGTTCATCCACTTTACTAACACCTTTCACCCCAACCTTAAGTACACCTGGACCATCTCTGATACCTCTCTCTCCTTCCTGGACCTGTCTGTTTCCATCTCTGGTAACCGCCTGGAAACTGATATCTATTTCAAGCCCACCGACTCCCATAGCTACCTAAACTACACCTCCTCTCACCCATCTTCCTGCAATAATGCTATCCCCTATTCCCAATTCCTTCGCCTCCATCCCATCTGCTCCCAAGATGAGGGGTTCCACTCCCGAACATCCCAAATGTCTTCGCTTTTCAAGGACTGCAATTTCACCCCCACAATGGTCAAAAATGACCTCGAACCGCATCTCTTGCGTTTCCCGCACCTCAGCCCTCACGCCCCCTCCCTGCAAAACAAACAAAGACAGAATTCCGCTTGTCCTCATGTATCACCTCATCAATCTCCGGATCCAATGCATCATTCTTCACCCCTTCCGGCACCTACAATCTGACCCCACGACCAAGGATATACTTCCCTCCCCGTCCTTATCTGCCTTTCGGAGGGACCGCCCTCTCCACAATTCTCTCTTCTGCTCCACCATCCCCACTAGCCCCAACACCCCTGGCACCTTTCCCTGCAACCGCAGGAAGTGTTACACCAGCCCGTACGCCTCCCCCATCACCTCCATCCTAGGCCCCAAGAAAACCTTCCACATTAAACTGATATTCACCTGTACATCCGCTAATGTGGTCTATTGTATCCAGTGTTCCCGATATGGCCTCCTCTACATCGGGAAAACCAAAAGGATGCTTGGAGACTGCTTTGTGGAGCACCTACGCTCCCATCCTGACTTCCTACCGGCACTCAACTCACCTCTACTAGTCTCATCCCCGCCTCTTCGACCTGTCCGTGTTCCCTCCCACCTACCTGCCCCTCCCTCCTCACTGACCAACCCTCACCAAATCTCCCCACCTACACTCACCTTTACTCGCTTCATCCCCACCTCCTTGACCTGTCCACCCTCTCTCCACCTATCTGCTCCACTATCTAGCTTCCAGCACCGCCTCCCCCTCTCTTTATTTATTTCAGAGCTCTCTTCCCCTCCCCTTTTTCTGAAGAAGGGTCCAGACCCGAATCATCAGCTTTCCTGCTCCTCTGATGCTGCCTGGCCTGCTGTGTTCATTCGACTCCACACCTTGTGAACTCAGATTCCAGCATCAGAAGTTCCTACTGCCCCCATCACCATTTATGACTGGTTCCGGCTGGATAGTTGGTCTGTTGATATTGCAATCATTTCGCCCTGTCTGTAATGCATTAGTTCTGCTGTTTGTAATGCAAGCAGTTGAATGTGGTAGCTATAACGGATTGCCATCAGTTTTAGGTACAGAGGGTTCTGACCCCGGCATGTTTGCCTGCACTCGTCACTGAACTCTTGGTCAGTTTTCTGCTAATCATAGAGTGAGGGATTATCCGGAACAAAAAGTCACAGATTCTGGTGGAATACAATTCTGCTTTGCTGCTGCTGCTGTGGTTTACATCACCACATGAATACTTAGGTTTGAGCTCCAATAAGTGCAATGTAATGTCCCCCAGTTCAGACCGAGTCCCCATCGCCCTTGTACACAGTGACCTACTCTGTTTTCTGATGTGGTAACACGTCCATTTCAATATTCTCATTCTTCTGACGGTCTTTCCATGGTGTTGCGCCTCCAATTTGTCACATTCCTCAAAACCCTTTAACATATTTATCTGAACCTTTTCCCTTCCAGTAGGGGCAACTTTGGGCGGCACGGTGGCTCAGTGGTTAGCACTGCTGCTTCACAGCACCTGGCATGTAGGTTTGATTCCACCCTTGGGAAACTGTGCGTGTGGGAGTTTGCATATTCTCCCCGTGTCTGCGTGGGTTTCCTCCAGGTGGTCCGGTTTCCCCCACAAACCAAAGAGGTGCGGGATAGGTGAATTGCCCATGCTAAATTGCCCATCGTGTTGGGGAATGTGTAGATTAGGTGGGTAATGGGGGATGCGTCTGGATGGGATGCTCTGAGGGTCGGTGTGGACTTGTTAGGCTGGAGGACTTGTTTCCACACTGCAGGAAGGTTTTTAAAGTGAACGTTTCTCTCCCTGACCATGAATGAGAGCTGTGTAGTGTCAATGATGCCAGCGTAATGTCGTTTGGAACCAATTCATTTGTGCACCTTGCGCTGTCATTCACTTCTCAGTGTATGTTTATCCATGTTGGACAGGGCGTTTGAGCAACTTTGACACGCGTTTTTAGAATCTATTCGAAAACACAAATTGCTGAAGAAATTAAGCAGGTCTGGCAGCATCTGTAGAGCAAAAACAAAGTTAAGCTGTTGGATCCAGTGATGCCTTTTCAAACATCCCAGTTTCTCCAGCAATTTCTCTTCTTGTTTCAGATTTCCAGCATCCACGGCTCTTTGTTTTGTTGAAAATTCAATTAGTGCCGATTCATTTCTGGAGAAACTCAGCAAGTCTAGAGCATCTGCGGAGACAGAGAAACAGAGTTAAGGTTTCAAGTCCTGTGGGACCCTTCTTCAGAACAGAAAAGGATTGGAAAATGTTCTTTTTAATAACTTGACAGAGGTGGAGGAGGGGTGGCAGAAATCAGAGGGTGTGGGGTCGCAGTGCAAAATACAAAGGGGCTTTTAATTGTGGTGAAAGAAAAGCAGATGTACAATGGGAGTAAATAAAGTTGTGGATGCGGGAGATGGGTTCTCTCTGTTGAGTGTAATGTTTACAAGACACAAACGAGACAAGGTCACATCGTGTGCATCATATTGCTTTCACCATGTCTCCGTTAATGACTCTGAAAGTCTTGCGCATATATGAAAAATCTTATCTATCTGCACACGCATACTGATTTAACAGTGTGTATAAAATCATTTCTCATCTATTCCATTTCAAACTATCGTGTTTTGTTTACATTGTCAGTCGCCATTCCTTCAGCCAAAATTATTCTATTTCTTTCTCTGGGTTTCATTTTATTCCTTCTGTGAAGAAGAAATTGGCTACTGGACGATATCACATTAGTCCTGTCCAGTCTGCACAGCCACTGTCTCCTCATCCTTACTGTTTCTTAATCAATCATATAGATATTGTCTCTGACCCTTTGCTCCCAGTAAGCAAAACAATTGGAAATGTAATGTTTACTTTTGGACTAAGGCCAAAAAATCGGAAAAGAAAAGCTGTATAAATTGCAAAAAATGTTGGCAACTTTAGAAGCAAATTATTGAAAGCATTGTGTTAAAGATAAAATGTTGCCTTATTAGAGCAGTGAGAGGAAAGTTCAGCGAAATCCACATTTCCTGTCTTTCTCCAGGCAGCTGTGGCCAGAGACAGTTTTTAGATTGGCAGTTGTTGTGGTAGAGGAGACTTCAGTGCAGTAACAACCTCTCGATTGGCTGTTAGGTAAACGGTTCTATATGGCATCGCATGTGCATAACACAGCAGAATCATTGAACCTATGCAGATAAGAAGCATCACGTTTCTCCTCTATCTCTATCATTGTTACAGTAATTGGAGATGGGTACAAAGACCAAAAGCAAGCAATGTCAACATTCCACCCGGATCAGGTATTGTTGTTGCATTAAAAATGTCAGAGTGAAAGGATTTAGCCGGAGCTGTTTGTTCCGTGACTCGAATTACTGTCAGTCTCCATGGATACGAAATATGTCACTGGGTTTCCCTCTTCTATTAATAAGGGGAACCAGAACCTGAAAGTAGTAGATTGGAGCGTTCCAACAATGGACAGGGGTTTATCCTATGGCCTTTACTTGATTTCTTTCGATCAGATACCATTAACATTGTGGCTAGAATGTGTACTGATGATTATTCAAGCGGGTTACTATCCCATCATCGCTTTTGTTGGTGTTCCCGGTAAGTCTCTCTCTCTCTCTTTGTCCATTTATTAATTCTGTCAAACTTTGTGAACGGCATCACAATTTCTGTGTTCTGTTTTTGTTTTTGGCAAAGATGTAAACTATTGTATTCACTTTCAATTACAAACTCAATTCTTATTCCATGACATTTTTCACTTCTCCTTACAAACATCTTAGGAGGAACAAAAGTGTTCATCACCTCCATTGGCCCATTTTGTCCTGAGCTGAGTTATATCACAATATTCCCGTTATCACCAACAATATTCCCAGTTTTCACTTCTGCCTCAGTGCTGTTTCTGAATAAAGTATAATCTTCTCCTTTCCAGTTGCAATTCTCTTCTGGCCACACTTGCAGTTACTAAAATTTTGATTGTATACTTATTCTTGTCTCAACCTGGGCCTATGCCAGTTGCAAAGTGTGAAACCAGTTTGATTCTAAAATGAGGTGGTCACAGCTTTGTGTCACCGGTTTCAGCATAACACGTCGATGGCCATCAAATGACAGTTTCATTGAACTGTTTAGATTCTCTAACTCTCCGAGCCGGAGTGGGTGACATGTCCATCATCTCCTAAATGCAGTGCTCCGATGTATTCACTTGGTGACAGAGGCCCTCTCCCTTCACCTAACCCCCAATGACCTGAGGATAAGTGGAATACATTACTTCTGTCTAACAGAAGAAGATACAGAAAATCTTTCAATAATTCTACAGGACAGGGTGACTGCGAAAGTGAGTGACTGTGGGAGATTAGAATTAGTAAAGATGAATTACTCAATTGAACTGAAGTTTGGTACGTTGCTCTGGCACGTCCTAGAGTATACATTGAGGCGGTAATAGAGCGAGTGAAAGAGTTACAGGATCATACAGCTCTTCAGTCCAACCAGCCCATGTGAAATATAATCCTAAACTATCCTCATCCCACCTGCCTGGGCTTGGCCCACATCTCTCCACCTGTTTCCTATTCATGTACTTATACAAATGTCATTTAAAACTTGTAACTGCTGGAAAGAATTATTTATTACTATTCAAAATTCTTTCGATTCTTAAATTCCAGGTTCCTACACAATGGAAAAAAGCTGTTATGACCCAAATAACATCTGGAGTGGAAGGGAAAACAAAATAAAATTAAATTTGGACAACGTGATGTCTGTTATGGGGAAAACATTGGAATCTTTTATGAGGACTGTGAAAACTAGACGCTTGGGGAATCATGATATGACTTGGCAGAGTAAACTTAGATTCAGGGAAGGGAAGTCATCTTTAGCAAACCTGTGGAGTTGGTGTTAAGTAAAGTGTACATAAATTTCAGATGTGTGTCCAAATTATCCCCAGAAACGTCTTCCATTGCTGATTCACCATCTTCCCTGTTAAGATTCTAGTCCTATTAACTCTGGCCAGTTCCTTCTTCATGATTTTTTTTTAGTTTCGTTACTCAATTATAATCGTGTCACATGCAAATGTGAGCAATACATTTAAACTGAAATAGGGAGGTTTGAGAGACAAGACGTGGAGAAAGATTGGAGTATTTATTAACTCAATATATGTAATGTATGTCGGAGAGAGACAGAAAGGGAGAGAGAATATGGATGGTGAGATTAAAAATAGAGAAAACTAGATGATCGACAGAAGTAGATGTACTTTCCTTTTTTTTGGCAATTCCTGTGTGTTGTGGTCTTTTGTCCAGTGCATGTATGACTGAGTAATATGTATATAATAGTTGAAGCAGCCACAAATGAGAGCCAGTGAGAGTGGTATATTTGAATTTACAGAATACTTTTGACATGGTTGCACACAGGTAAGTGAGTAAAGCTGGAGTCCAGAGGTAAGGGGAAATATACTACATGAATTGAGAATTGTTTAGTTGAGACAATACAGACAGTGGAGCCCTTTTCCAGACTAAATGCTGTTACTTATGGGGTATCACATGTATCAGTGTTTTTGGACCCCAGTAATTTGAAAGTCAAACAAACAATTTGGATGTGTCCAGCAATAGCACACATCTGATTTTGTAGTGATTAAATGGTGCGAGGTTGGGAAGTGTTGTTGTCCAAAAGGACCTGCGTGTCCTTGATCATTGGTCGCTAAAAAATAATACATACACAGGCATCAGTAACAAGGGAAGTAAATGGTATGTTGCCCTTCATTGTTAGATGATTCAAGTACATAAAGAAAACCATCTTTCTGCACTTGTAGTGTCTTGATAAGAGAGTATTTAGGGGCATTGTGTACAGATTTGATCTCTTTTTTGAGGAAAGATCTTGCCACAGACACGGTACAAACAAGTATCACCAGTCTAATCCCTGACATGATGGTAACATGACGAGAAAGTGAAGAAACTGAGTGTTTAATCTGTAACGCTGTGAGAGAATAAGAGATAATTGCATTAAAAGTTAAGTGTTGGTGGTGAACACTGATGTCCAAAAAAGACATTGATGGGTAACTCATGGAATTTCTCAACCTATGTAAATACATTTGGATTTTACATGTAAAATGACATAGAGCCCCATGTCGATTGAGAGAGAAGTGCTGGATCTGAACGAACTCTCCCCAAATTAATATGTGACCCGACACTGAAGGTCACGTTTTTCACAATGCCAACATCTGCCATAATACCCTCCTTCTGAAATGATTAGCCATTCCAACCAGATTCTGATCACCACAGAGAACACAAGTCTGTCTTCTCGGAGGAAGCCACCTTGAGATTTTGCACAAAACATTAGGCTTCCGACCTCATTGCTATAAAACTGCATTAAAGTACCGCATATGTACCACAAGCAATAGAGGCACGACGAACAGCATGAAGCAGATTATCTGTGCAGCCTCTGCTCCATTTGCTTGTCATTTTGGAGCATCAGTTACCTCACTCTGTTCCATGTAAGTGACTGTAGGGTTTCAAAGGCCTCCTCCTGTTCATATGTACGTGACTCAAGCGGCTGTACAGCAGGGCCAAGTGACTAATTGAGCCAGCCTGGGTTCCTGTGTAGCAGCTCGATGTGCGAACTGGTGTAACAATGCTGTAACTGTAAGATGTTATTTTGTCCTGGTTTCTTTTAAGAGAGGGATCGAATGAGCAGCACAAAGCTGTCCAGTTAACACCACTTGAATAAATAGCTTGAGAAGCCTCAGACTTTTTTAATGCAGCCTGAATGAGTGCGACAAACTCTCACAGATTAGAATTTCGGAAGTTTGCTTTTCAGTTGCATCAGTAGCTATTGGGGTCGCAACAGAGTTGGAAGCTTTAGTGAATGTTCTCTGGCTACATAATTTTCTGTGGATGATTTGTTCCTGGATCGGAGAACTGCATGTGAGAGCCTGTGTCTGAATTTTATTTCTTGCCAAAGTGTGTGTTTATGGGCTGTTACCAAATTGGAACAGTTAATC
This sequence comes from Ginglymostoma cirratum, assembly GCA_024137785.1. Classification (NCBI taxonomy): domain Eukaryota; kingdom Metazoa; phylum Chordata; class Chondrichthyes; order Orectolobiformes; family Ginglymostomatidae; genus Ginglymostoma; species Ginglymostoma cirratum. Next base: position 2,721,899 of record JAHRHZ010000134.1, read on the forward strand.
AGTAATAGTTGCTTTAACTATTACGTTGTTAGGTTTTCCAGCAGAGTTAGGTTATTCTAAATTCCTTTTTCTTTGGTTGGATTTAACTACAGTGTTTAAATAAATTATGTTTGCTTAACATCTGCCAACTATTTCATTACCTTAGCTCTGAATAAATTTCAACAGAAAGGCACCACAGACTTCTGTGGAAGAGGATTCCCACTCCAAATGCCCTTTTAGAATTCCGTCTCTTCTATCTTATAGAATCAGAAAATCACACAGTGTTAGGTTCGTTTTTGGAGACCCTCGCGGACTTGATGCAATAACAAGACACTGACCTGTTTAGAAAAACACAAATCCTTTATGACAAAGCAAGTACAAGCTGTGGAGGATCACTGTACTTTACCCGGCACGAAGTGCAGAGTCTCGTAAGCGATTCTCCCTGAGGAGTGGCAAGTCCCCACTTTTTATACTTTATCGAGTGCATATTACATCAAGCAATTTTACATCTCACAATGGCATGTTACATGAAACAATCACTACATCGGACAATGACATAATAGAACAAACAATTCCTACATCGAAAACATAAAGTAAGCAGAATACAACATCAATCGTTCTCAAATTGACTGCTAACGGCAGGAGGCGATTTCAAGTTGCTGAAGTGACAGGATGTAATTTCAAGCTTCCGAAGTGTCTGGCTTGAACAATTGTCAGTGTCCTGGACCCTTTAGCAGAAACAGAAGTTATATTCTTTACAAGATTTCAGAAGTCTCACACCTTTACAAATGTTGCCATCTAATCTTATTTGAGACAGCTTCCACATATCCCTGTGCAGGAAAATAAAGATTTACAAAGTTGATACCTAATTCTATTCAGGCAGGAAGCTTAAGGCGGTGTCTTTTCTATTTATGTATAGGAAGATAAGGATGGACAAAGTTTTACACCTAATTCTCGTTAGGCAGGAAGTTTTAAGTCAGCGCCTGCATATCTCTGTGTAAACAGATAAAGAGCATTAATTTATAGAGAACATTGAAATCAATGGGATGTTATCCCAATAACATCTCACAGCACAGAAACAGACCAGTTAGCCCAACTTGTCCACGCTGACTCGATATGTAATCTGATCTATTCCCATTGGCCAATATTTGGTCCATATCCCTCTGAGCCTTTCCTATTCATGTACCAATCAAGATACTTTTCAACGGTGTAATTGCACACAACTTCACAACTTCTGACAGCAGTTTCTTTGTTCATACGCCACTCTCTGCATGAAAACGTTGCCCTAAGTTCCCTTATCAGTCGTTCCCCTCTCACCTTCAAACTTAGCACTTTACTTTTGGCCTCCCCTGTCCTGAGAAACGGACCTTGGCTATTCAGACTATTCATGCCCCTCACGATTTTATAAACCTCTGTCATGTCACCCCTCAGCCTCTGACACTTCAGGGGAATACACTCCAAACTGCTCAGCCTCCCCCTACAGTTCAAACAATCCAGTCCAGGAACATTCTTGTAAATTTATTTTGCACCCTCTCAAGGTTAACAACGTCCTTCCTTGATCAGAGCCAACCAAAATGTGCATAGTATTCTTAAAGTGGCCTTATCAACGTCCTGTACAGGAGCAACATGCCATCCCAACTCCTATAGTCAATGCTCCGACTGATTAAGGCAATCGTGACAAATGTGTTATTCCCTATCCTGTCTACCTGATACTCCATGTTCAAAGAACTATGTGCGCGCACCCAAGGTCTCTTTATTCGGCAAATCTCCCCAGGACCCGAGCATTAACTGTACAAGTCCTGCCCTGTTTTACCTTACCAAATGCAAAACCTCTCATTTATCGAAATTAAACTCCATCAGTCACTCCTTGGCCTACTGGCCCATCTGATCAATTTCTCATTGCACTCTGAGATAATCTTCACCGCGGTCCACTGCACCACTTTTTAGTATCATCTGTAAACTTACTAACCATGCCTCTGACATTCACATCCAAATACTTTATTTTATTGATGAAAAGGAGTGAACTCAGCACCGATACTTCCGCTACACAGCTGGTCACATGCCTCAAGTCTGATAAACAATCCTCTGCCTTCAAGCTAATTTTGAATTCAATTGGCTAGCTCCCCCTGGATCCCATGAAAACTACCATTACTAAACTGTCTACCATTCGGAACGTTGTTGAACACCTTCCTGAAGCCCATATAGAAAACGTCTACCTCACTGCCTTCATCAATCTCCTTTATCACCTCTTCAAAATAATCCTGGTAGTGAGACATGATTTACACCGCACAAAGCTATGTTTACTATCCCTAATCAATGCTTGCCTTTCCAAATGCATGTAAATCCTATTTGTCAGAATCCCCTCCAACAACTGACCAAGCAATCATTTCAGGCTCACTGGTCTATGGTTCCCTGGCTTGTCGGGTCACTGTTTCCTTTTCTAGTCCCATTCCTCCATTGGTCACAACAAATTTTAAATGTGACCAGGTTAGTGATGTGACCAATGATTAAGTCTCAGACTGGGTCATGGTCAGTGTAAGGAACGAATCGCGCAGTTTTCTTTAATCTGCTGAAACAACATCTTTATGACCAAAACGAATTTACTCAAACTATGATGGAAAGAAGAATGACACACAAAGTTCATACACAACACCTCCCCCCCACCCACAAACACACAAACACACGTATGTTTGATGAAAAACTGAAATGTTAACTTGAAAGAACTTTGTCCACATGTTAGTTGAACTCATGATTATTGGAATAATGTGAGTGGTTGTCCCAAATGTTATTCTGATTCAAAATTTATTCTGCTCGCACAAGTTGTTGGGAATGGGATTATTTCCTGGAACAGTTAGATTTGGCTGAATTCGCTTTGCAACAGGCAGTGTGAGATTCCAATTAATATTCGTCATGAATCCTCCATGAGTGGTAAAGATGATTGGTGCATTTTCAGCTCTTATACATTGATGTGATGAGGATCAAGGAAATAGAGAGGGAACAATAGGTTGTTGCTTTTGAGGCGGGTTACATTTTTTCCCTCTCTGAGTTGAATCGCACAATAATGTTATCCGACCCACAAACTGGAACATGTGAGGTCTCCTTGAACGTTGTCTGAATTATATGCTTCCATCACATTCCCTGATCCATGTAGATGTATTGTTGCTGCTGTCATACACAGAGCCATTTCCTTAGCAACAAATGACCCACTTGTTTTAAAAATATGTTTACACTTGCCTGCGTAATTTAAAAATAACATGTTTAATATCTTCACAATATTAATGTCTTAAAATTAATGTGTCTCATTCCTAAACAAATACAGAAATTACTTGAAAAGATCATTAGCCTGGCAGCATCTATGAAGATAAATTAGAATTACTGTTTCAGGTCAAGCAAACCTCCCTCAGAACCTGTTTTTTTCTTTTTAAATTATTTCCCAAGTTTTATTCTCCCATACAAGAGGAAACATCCGTCACGTATTCACCATTTACACTCTCCTCAAAATCTTATATAGTCAAGAGCATTTCTCGTTCTCGGGCTTAAACTGCTAATCCTCCAAAAACATAATGCCTTCATCACAGGACAGTATAGAGAGATGCATCTTTGAAAAGTTTCAAAGGCCATTGTGTTTTCTTTAGGTTAGGGCATCATACCTACAGACAGTGCATCACATGGAATCTCAGCAATGCCCTGTACAGATGCAGGAAGCATGCCTAAGATCATACCCGGCACCCTTTGCAAGAAACAGCACCATTCCATTTTCCTTCCAAATCACTTGCGAAATCTTCAGATGAACTTCCTATGATTTATGTACCAGGACACACAACTCCCTTTTTAGCACCGAGCTCTGCGTTCTCCGTCCAGTTAAATAATTGACTGCCGTCTTATCCTTTCCCTAAAGCACAAACATCCCATAAACTACGTTGTACTGTTTTATTTGCATTGCTGGAAATATGTTCACTAACATCCCCTGTCTACACACCGTTGCACATGCTCTGCCTCCACTTGACATCTTATTGGATGACTATACTGGTGTACTAGCAAATTGAGCTCCAATCTTATCCGACCATCGTCCAAATCGTTAATCTAGATTGTAAACTGTTGATGACCTCACAACGATCCCTGAGGAATTCGACTAGTTGCAGCTTTCCAACCTGAAAATAAATAACTCTACATTTCCTGTTATGTAACCAGGACTCACTGTTGAGGAGCCTAGAAAAGTTGCAGGGCCTCTACTGCGGTGTGTAGCTGCTTGTCGAGGCGTATCTGAGCTGAGCAACACACCGTTAGGGCCATTTGTTGTCAGATCATCAGGTCGAGGTGATACTGTCAATGATTCAGATCCTTGAACGTTTAAAAGACAAGCACAGAATATAGACTAATAGTTGAGTAGAATGCTGCTCTGTCAGAAATGCTGTCTTTCAGAATCAGTAATAAATCTAGTCTGCCCTCTCAGTTAGGTGCTCAATTTTCCCCAGACATGTATTGAGGAAAAAGGAAAATTTCCTAGCAGCCTGGCTTACTTTTGTCCCTTTACAAACATCACGAATACAGATAATCTTAACGATTAATTTCATTTTTGTCTGTGGGTGCTGTGTTGAAAAGTTGCCACAATTGGTACGCAATAAAATAAAAAAAAGTCTTTGACGAGTGACCTTACAGACATTTGCACAGTCATAAGGGGCTCAGATATGTAAACGATCAAGGCCTTTTTCCCGGGGTGAGGGAGCCCAAAACTAGAGGGCGTAGCTTTCAGGAGAGAGGGGAAAGATTTAAAAGGGACTTAAGGGGCAACATTTTCATTCAGAGGGTGGGATGTTTATAAAATGAGCTGCCAGAGGAAGTGGTAGAGGCTGGTACAATTACAACATTTAAAAGGCATCAGGATGAGTATATGTTTCGGAACGGTTTAGAGAGATGTGGACTACATGCTGGCAAATGGGCCTAGATTTATTTAGGATATCTGGACGGCATGGACGAGTTGGACCGAAGGGTCTGTTTGGATGCTGCATATCTCTATGTCTCCTTGACTCTATGTCTGAGTACTTCATTCGAGTCCCGTGTAACTCCTGAGAGGGGAAGAATGATCTCCTATCTCATTGTCACAACTACGACTGTTTGAATGGGGGCTTCCTTTGCCTCCATAAGAGCCTCGAGGGGTGGAGTGAGAGAACAACACACAGGATAGGAATTGCAGTTGGCCATTCAGACCCTCGTTCCTGCTGCTCAATTTAGAAAGATCATGGCTGATCTGATTATGGCTGAAAACACTTTTCCTGTTTATTCCCAATAATGGACTCTCTTGTCAATTAACTGTCAGTTGAGCTCTGCCTTGAATATCTTCACTAACCCAGTCTTCACTGTTCCCCAGGGATAAGAACACCATAGACAGCACAATATGAAATAGAAAAATATATTCTTATCTCAATCTTAATTGGGAGACTCCTTTTAGTGTGTTAACCTCATTGCAAGTTACCTCCTCTTTAAAGAGCACAACAAATAGCAGCAAATATAGGCCATTCATTCCCTCAAACCTAGTCCACATTTCGATTGACTCTGTTCAGTTAAGTATTTATCAACTGCAGCCATCACTGCACGCTTGGGGAAATATTCCTGATACCTTCAGCCCATCAAGTCTGCTCTGCTTATCGATTATGCTTGACATGTTTCTCACAACAACCTGTCTTAAAGACACGGGTGTGTGTCTGTGTGTGTGTGTGTGTGTGTGTGTGTGTGTGTGTGTGTGTGTGTGTTTGTGTGTGTGTGTGTGTGTTTCTGTGTATTTCTGATTAATGGCAGGAGACAGGGTGTTCATGGAGGATTGTCCTTCAGACTGGAAGCCTATGACTAGCAGTGACCAAAAGGATTGGTACTGGATTTACTTTTGTTTTTGATTTGAAAAAATTATAGAAGGCATGGTTCGCAAGTTTACGGATGACACTGAGATCTTTTGAATCGTAGACAAGGAAGGTTTTCCAAGATCACAAAGAGATCTTGATCAATTGGATGAATGGATCATAAAGATGTACAGTATGGGGAATAAATCCTTTGGTCCAACATGTCCATGCTGACCAGGTATCCGAAATTAATCTAGTCCCATTTGCCAGCATTTCGCCTATATTCTTCTGAACCCTTCCAATTTATATACACATCCGGATACCTTTAAAATGGTGTTTTCACAAGCATCCAGCACTTCATCTGGCAGTTCATTTATATGTTTTTAAAATCTTTCCCCAGCACCTTAAACCTGCTTCTACTAATTTTTGACTCCCCATAGCCTTGGAAAAAGATCTGGACTATTCACCCTATCCATGCCCTTCATGATTTTATAAACATATATAAGGTGCACATTTTACTCCAATCAACACGAATGGCTGTGCTTTCTGTTATCCAGGGCCTGAATTCTAAAATTCAACACTGATACCGCTTCCTTCTCAATCAAGTCACAATTCTAGAAAAAATTTAACCAACTTGTTCAGACATATTATGAAACACCACTGTGGGATTTGAATCAAGCCCTCTGGGCCCAAAGGTGAAGAAACGACCGCCACACTGCAATGACCCTTGAATCTACAATATGACTCTCCTGTATATTTGCTCATCAACCTGTTCTGACTTGCTGTGACACACCTCTGCGACGAGCAGGACTTGAATTCAGATCTTTTGATCCAGAGCTAGTGATATTATCACAAGTTCAGAGATGGGAATCGAATCCAGAGCTCTCGCACAGAGGGATTCTATCCATTACACAAGATTGAAGTCACGCCCAGACTTTGCGTCACATTTTGCGTGCCAGCTTTCAGCTGAGTTTGGATTTATCAAATTCTGGTTAACCTTACTGAATTACACAGGGAAGATTTTTTCAGTGTTGAACAAATGCAAGGTACTTGCCTCAACTATAGGATGTTGCGTGCATGTGCTGTGCCATTAGATAAACTATTAACATCTTTAATTGCTTGGCTATGATGTCCACCTTAAATAGTTATTATCTTTAACACTCTCTCTACTGATCCCTTCTCCCACCGCCAACACATCCCCTCCTCCTGGACACCAGCTCAAGGCCTCCTACTCTCCCTCGACCTATTCATCCCCAACTGCCGTCAAGACATCAATCGCCACAACCTCTCTACCCCTCTCACCCATTCCAACCTCTTCCCCACAGAACGTGCAGCCCTCCACTCCCTCGTTTCCAACACCAACCTCACTACAAAACCTGCGGACAGGGGATGCGCAGTTGTAGTATGGCGCACTGACCTCTACATCGTCGAGGTCAGGGCCAGCTCTCTGACACCTTCTCCTACCGCCCCTTTGATCATGACCCCACCCCGACCACCAAAAGATCATCTCCCAGACCATCCAGAATCTCATTTCTTCAGGTGACCCACAGCCTCCAAGCTCATCTTTCCCCAACCCCACACTGCCTGTTTCTATCTCCTTTCCAAAATTCACAAATCTGACTGCCCTGGTTGACCCATTGTCTCCGCCTGCTCCTCCCCCACAGAACTTATCCCCACTTATCTCGACTCCATTTTCTCCCCCTTGGTCCAGGAACTCCCCACTGACGTCCGTGACACCACCCACGCCTTCCACCTCCACCAAAACTTCCGATTCCCTGGTCCCCAACACCTCACCTTTACCATGGACGTCCAGTCCCTATATACTTGAACTCCCCATGCAGCTGGCCGAAAGGACCTTCCTTTTTTTCTGACCCGCAGGGCCGACCAGTTCCCCTCCACTGACACCCTTTTCCGCTTAGCTGAACTCGTCCTCACCCTTAACAACTTCTCCTTCAATTACTCCCACTTCCTACAGACAAAGGGGGTGGCCGTGGATATCCGCATGGGCCCAAGCTACGCCTGCCTCTTTGTAGGATACGTGGAACAATCCCTCTCCCGAAGCTGCCCTGGCATTGTATCCCACCTCTTCTTCCGTTATATTGATGACTGTATCGGTGCTGCCTTGTACTCCCACGAGGAGGTCGAACAAATCATTCACTTCACCAACACCTTCCAAACCAACCTTAAGTTTACCTGGGCCATCTCTGATACCTCTCGCTCCTTCCTGGACCTCTCTGTTTCCATCTCTGTAAACCACCTGGAAACGGATGTCCATTTCAAGCCTACCAACTCCCACAGCTACGTAGAATGCACCTACTCTCACCCACCTTCCTGCAAAAATTCCATCCCCTATTCCCAATTCCTTCGCATCCGTCGCATCTGCTCCCGAGATGAAGTGTTCCACTCCCAGACATCCCAGATGTCTTCGTTTTTGAAGGGCTGCAACTTCCCCTCCACAATGGTTGAAAATCCCGTCGACCGGATCTCCCGTGTTTCCCACAACTCATCACTCACACCCCCTCCCCGCAATAACAATAAAAATGGAATCCCCCTTGTCCTCACGTAACACACCACGAACCTGAGGATCCAATACGTCATCCTTCGGCACTTCCGCCACCTGCAATCTGATCCTGCTACCAAAGATATTTTTCCCTCCCCACTCTTATCTACCTTACATAGGGACCACTCCCTATGTGACTCCCTTGTCCGCTCCACACTCCCCACCAGCCCCACCACTCCCAGCACTTTTCCCTGCAACCGCAGGAAGTGCTATATCTGCCCCTACACTCACCCTTCACGGCCATCCCAGGCCCCAAGAAAACTTTCCACATCAAACAGATGTTCACCTGCACATCTTCTAATGTGGTCTCTTGTATTCCCTGTTCCTGATGTGGCCTCCTCTGCACTGGGGAAACCAAGCAGAGGCTCTGACATCGCTTTGTGAAACACCTACGCTCAGTTCGTGACAAAAGACTGCACCTCCCAGTCGCGTACCACTTCAGCTCCCCCTCCCACTCCATGGATGACTTGTCCATCCCGGGCCTCCTCCAGTACCACAACGGTGCCACCCGAAGGCTGCAGGAACAGCACCTCATATTTTGCTTGGGAACCCTGCAGCCCAATGGTGTCAATGTGGACTTCAGAAGGTTCAAAATCTCGACAAACCAGCCCAGCTCGTCCCCGCCTCCCTAACCTGTCTGTACTTTCTCCCACCTATCCACTCCACCCGCCTCAAACCCCACCCCCACCTCCTACCTGTCTCACCCCTGTCTCCTTGACCTATCCGTCCTCCCTTGATTGACCAACATCCACCCTAAATATCCACCTACACTCACCTTTACTGGCTCTATCCCCGCCTCCTTGACCTGTCCGTCTCCTCTCCACCTGTCTGCGCTGTTATCCATCTTCCATCCACCTCCCTCTCTCTCTCTCTATTTATTCTAGAATCCCCTTCCCCTCCCCCATTCCTATAAGAAGGGTCCAAACCCGAAATGTCAGCTTTCCTGCTCCTCTGACGCTGCTTGACCTCTTGTGTTCATCCAGCTCTATACCTTGTTATCTCAGATTCTCCAGCATTGGCAGTTCCTACTATATCTGTAGACTGCAATGTTAGGGAAAGAAATTCTGCAAACATATTCTGCGCTATGAAGAATTTCAATTAGACATTAATGGACACCATACACGACAAAAGTGCATAATTTCCAACCCCAAAATATCGTATTGCAGATCACTATTTCCCGCTTCCAACGTGTGACTGCCCTCCTCCTAAAACCATTAAACGTTACAAGGCAACAAATTATATTCTAGGGCAAAAAAAAAGAAAACAAAGCTGCTAGAAAAGCTCAGCAGGTCTGAAGACATCTGTGAAGGAAAAAACAGAGTTAATGCTTGGGGTCCAGTGACCCTTCCTCAGAAATGATGGTAACTGGGGAAATGTCAGTTTATATGCCGAAAATAGGGAGGTGGGTGGATTAGAGAATAAACGATACGATAGGGCCCAAAGAGAGAGAAGGAATTTGGACAGACAAAGCAGTTGATAACCATTAGGCTGGGAGGATGAATAGTTGTTAATAGGGACTGTTAGTGACTAACAACAGGGGATGTGTAATGGCAGGCTATGTGGTAACAAGGCCTGATGTGTGGGGTAGGTGGCTGGGACATGGGACAGTTTAGGCCCTAACATTATTGAACTCAATATTGAGATAACAAGGTGCAGAGCTGGATGAACACAGCAGGCCAAGCAGCATCAGAGGAGCAGGAAAGCTTGACGTTTCCCGCCTAGACCCTTCATCAGAAAGGAGTGCTATCGGGTCCCCAAACGGAAAATGAGGTATTGATCCTTCAACTTGCGTTGGGCTTCGCTGGAACACTTTACCAAGCCAGAGACAGAGATGTTGGCCAGGGAACAGGGTGGTGCGTTAAAGTGGCAGGCAACAGGTAGTTCAGGGTCTTCTTTGCAAGCAGAACGGAGATGTTCTACAAAGCGGTCGCCAATTTTGCGCTTCGTTTGCCCAGAGTAGAGGAGACCACGTTGTGAGCAGCGAATGCAGTAGAGTAGATCCTGGGATGTGCAGGTGAAGTGTTGCTTCACCTGGAAGGTATGTTTGTACCCTTGGATACTGGGGAGGGAGGAGGAAAATGGGCAGGTGTTGCACTTTCGCTGGTTACAGAGGAAGGTGCCTTCGGTCTGTGGGGAGTTGGTGGGGGTGAAAGAAGTTTGGACGAAGGTGTCCCGGAGGGAACAGTCCCTGCCGAAGGCAGAAAAGGGGGAGGAGGGGAATATGTGTCTGGTGGTGGCATCTCGCTGAAAGTGGCGGAAATGGCGTCTGATGATCTTCTGGATGCGGATCCTGGTGGGATAGTAGGTGAGGTTAAGGGGAAACCTATCGTTGTTGCGGGAGGGAAGAGAAGGGGCGAGGGCAGAAGTGCGGGAGATGGGTCGGACCTGTTTGAGGGCCCTGTCCACAACGGAGCTCGGGAGTCCTCGGGTAAGGAAGAAGGTGGACAGTTCGGCGGCTCCCTTGTCGAAGTTGGCCTCATCTGAACATATGCGATGGAGGCGGAGGAACTGAGAGAATGGGATGGAGTCTTTACAGGAAGTGGGATGTGAGGATATATATCCCAGGTAGCTGTGGGAGTCTGTGGATTTGTAATGAATATTAGTGGCCAGTCTATCCCCAGAAATGGAAACAGAAATATTGAAGAAGGGAAGGGAGGGGTCAGAGGTAGACGAGGTGAAAGTGAGGGCAGGGTGGAAATTGGAAGCAAAATAATTGAAGTTTTCCAATTCCAGAAGAGAGAGAGAAGCAGCACCGATGATGTCACTGATGAATTGGAGAAAGAGTTGTGGGTGGGGGTGCTAGAATAAGACTGGGAAAAGGAATGTTCCACGTACCCCATGAAGATACAGGCATAACTAGGGCCCATCTGGGTAACCATGGCAACCCCTCTTTCCTGAAGAAAATGAATGTCCTCACCACCGGCTGGTCTACAATCCACCCCCAAAGCCATGTCCTCCCGCACACACAAGGCAAACCAAGCTCAGTGTCTTTGGGAAAATAAAGACTGGAGTTAGTATGCCTTCTGGAGATGGGACTGTCTTTCAAAACATATCAGGGTTGTGTTGTGGGTGCGAATGTCACTCACTGGGCTGTCGTGTGGCAAATTGTATTTAATTTGCATAAATGCTAGACACTACTTTTGGTAAAACGAACAAGGGCAGGACTAGTACAATTTTAATTAGGACCTTTGGTAATGTTGCAGATCAGAGGCTAAGCCATCAGGTATAATTCTTTGAAGTTTGTGTCACATATAGACATGGTAGTTAAGAAGGTATTTAGTTCGCTATCTTCTTTTCTCAGACCTTTGAGTTTCGGAGTTGGGATGACATTTTCACGTTATACAGGATGTAGGTGAGGCGTCTTCTGAAGTATTGTGTCCAGTTCTGGTCGCACTGTTATAAGAAGGATAATATTAATCTGGAGAGGGTTTAGCAGAGATTTCCCGGGATGTCGCTGGAAATGGATGGTTTGAGTTACAAGGAGAGGCTGGATCGGGTGGGACTTTTCTCACTTGTGCATCGGAGGTTGAGGGGTGACCTGATTGAAGCTTATAAATCATGATAGCTAAGTTGATAAGTTGACTGTCAGTTATCTTTTCTTGGGGGTGGAGGATTTCAAGACTATGGGGATATTTTAAGTTTTTAGGAGCAACCACTTTAAAAGACATGTGGGGCAATTATTTTACAGAGAGTTGTTCGTGGATGGAATAAAGCTCCAGACAAAATGGTGGAAGTGGGTACAGTTACAACGTTTAGAAGACATTTAGATAAGTACATGAAGAAGAAATCAGTTTGGATGGTGTTGTGAGCTACTGCCCTCCCAGTCCCTCTCTGAATAAATCCGTGATGGTTCTCATCCTCTGCTGCTGCCTGTGCAGTGGCGTGTGGAGACCAGCAGAGGGTGGCATTGCATCACATCAAACAGCACAGAGAGTGTCCGATCTATCTCACATAGAAACACGCAGAACACGCACAAATACACCGATACTTCCACAAATAAGGGGAGCCTGTCAGAATTCCTCTAGCTCTGTGGTTTGTCAATATTTCATTCATTCCATCTGGTGTGTGTCAGGAATTCTGTTATTCCGTGGACAGCATTTCATTATTTGAGTCACTCCATGAGAATATATCTGTACATGCTCACTCTAGTGAGTGTGACAGTATTTCAGTTGTTCCATGGGAACTGTGGCTCTATGAGATTTTCAATGCTTGATTATTGAAGATGTAAGGACAAGATGGGAGACTAGTAAATATTACAGGTTAGTTTCAGTGTCTGAGCTGTTTACAGGAGGAAGTGTAGGAGGGAGACTCCATGCTCCCTTCCTGGGAGCTGGTGGAGGCGATGTGTTGTGAGCTTAGCCTCCTGCAGTGATACTTATCTTGACAGAGCGGGGAAGGTTACTGATGCTTGTCCTGTGTTGCTGGACATTTCTTCAGACTGCAGATACTGCACTGAGCTGGGTGGTGAGCTCAGGCCATGCTCGGTGGGTCTGGTGGTGTGGTTTCCTCTGCTAAAAGAATGGTCTTCCTTTGTACTAGGCCACGCACCAGGATCTCCATTGTCCTTTCGATAAATCTTGGCGCAATTGCCCTTATCTGTCAGGCTCGGGATAAACCGTGCAGGCTGGCTCCGAACTGGGAAAGTTCAAATGTGTGCCCATTGGCCTTTTGAAGATGGCACCTGCGCCAGGGTTCATGGAATATCTGGGTCATCCAGGCAATGGGAACTATTATCAGCCATGATGGGTGGGAGAATCAAGCTGGCATTGAATAAGAGGAATGGCATGTGGTGGGGTAGGTAGATAATGAGTGGATTTTGAAAAGATAGCATCAGAAAACTAGCTCGGCCCCCTGCAGACTATCCCTCTGTCACACTCAATGTCCCTGAGACAAATTATTGTTAGACTCAGCCCAATGAGTCAAAGATTGTACTCGCCAACTCTCAGTCACGAATGCAGAACAAATGCACATTCAAAACTCTCCGTCATCTGAACTCACAGTAATATCCTTTTCACGCATCATTCCTGAAAAAGTGACCTCTGTTGCAAGATGCTATCAAAACGTCTACATGTCAGCATTCAAAAATTTGTAAAAACATCCTTCCGTGACACTGTCTCTCGATCTTCTCCCTCTCTGTCTATATATCCAACCCATCCCATTTGTTCGTATTTAAACTGATGCCCCACCATCTCTCTCTGGCAGTGATATTCACACCCATGGCAGCCCTTATTATGGTACATTGGAGATATGGAGCTGTAAATGGATGGAAACCGCACATCTTGCCACTCCCAGCATGGGCTGCACGTTTCCCCAGGCTGGGCAACGATTTAACACAGCGTTACCGAGCACTGCATTGGGGTGGTCTGTATAGATCTACACGCTGGGAGGGTAACAGCTCCGGGTTTACAGAACAGTTCAGTGGTGTTCACTTCACAGCCTCCCGTGCTGGAGAGATACCTGGTTCAGGTTTATAGATCAATGCATTCGTGTGGTCTGCTCAGCTCCCCGTGCTGGGCTGATATCTAGTTGACTGGTGAGGCCTGAACCCTGTCCCACTCTGGACAGATTGCCAGGATGTATTGAGCAGTACACTAGCCTGGTCTGCACAGTGCTCCATGCTGAACAGATATTTCATCTGGGTTTGTGGTGACTGGGCTGGTTCTGTGAGGTGGATTGAGAACATGAGATAACTCACCACTTCAGCTGATCTGGCAATGCCTTTAATTGTGTTTCCCAGTTGAGTTGAGTTTGGAGAGAGATTTCCACCGCAAGGATGAGTGGGTCTCACCAAAACTGATGGACAGAAGGGACTTTGTGGTGTGGATCTTTATGACTCCATCACATTCTATAACCGACATTCCCCAGAATGTTCTGTAACCGACATTCCACGGAATGTTCTGTAACCGACATTCCCCTGAACATTCTGTAACCGACATTATTTGTGAAATTTTGGATGTCAGTGAATTGAAAAAAAGATTAGACCCCGAGCGAAAAGATCCCGTTGCAGGGAAAAGGAGACACTGTTTCAAAATCCCCTCAGGCAGTCAAAGGTGTGAGTGTGTTTTCCTCGTGTTTATGTTTCTTCACAACCGAAAATTGATCACAATTTAGTCGAAAAGACAAAAATTTCCAACCTCTGGTTGTCTTCAAGAAACTGGGAGAGACTCCTTCAGGAAGGCAACATCTTCACCTTTTGTATGATGAACTGTAAAGAAGTGACCTGTGTCTACTTTCTAGTGGTAGAATGTGTGGGAATATTCTAGAAACCATCTGTCCATATGGATCTGCGTTTGTGTCTTTCGGGAGGGAGAGATTCTTGTATTTTGCATTACATTTTTTGTTAAAAAAACCCATACTATTTGTTATTTTAGCTTTTTTCAAAAAAATCAGTGATATATTTGAAAATGTCAGTGGGTCCTCAATAAAACTGTTAACGATGCCTCCAGGCTGATGTACAATTTGTCTGTTTTCCTTCCTCACAGTTAATGTAGTGACAATTTACGTCCTGCTTTATAAAGATTGTGGATTGTCTCCATGTGTCAGACGTTACCTGGGGGCCATGGCAGTGGCGGATCTACTGGTCATTATCCTCGACCTGATATTGAGACACATTCCCATTGTTAATGACGAACAATTTTATTTCCTGTGGGACGTCCCCGTGTGTAATATCCACGCCATCTTGCTTTATGCAGCCACTGACTGTTCTGTCTGGTTCACCGTCACTTTCACCTTTGATCGATTTGTGGCCATTTGTTGCCAGAAGCTGAAAAGTAAATATTGCAGTGAGAAAATGGCGGCTGTGGTTCTGGGAACAGTGACTGCGCTGAGCTGTTTAAAGGACATTTGCTGGTATTTTATGCTCACAGCTCGCTACCGGCTGTGGAACGGCCCCTGGTTTTGTCATGAAACAGTCGATGTTCGATTATCTCGTGTCTGGGTCACAGTCGAGTTCCTCCACCACATTTTAACTCCGGCTCTCCCATTTCTCCTGATTCTGCTGCTCAATGTTTTCACCGTCAGACACATTTTCGTGACCAGCAGAGCCCGGAGGAGACTCCGGACTAACACGACTCGGGACGGTCTGCGTGACACAGAAATGAAAAATCGAAAAAAATCCATCATTTTACTGTTTGTGATCTCGGCCAATTTCATCTTGTTATGGTCAACCTTAATGGTGTTTTCTATATGGAAGCGAATGTTGAATTTGGGGTTTGACTCTGTGTATCTAGCTTGGTTTGTGCAGGAATTGGGCTTCATGCTGCAGCTCCTCGGTTGCTGCACAAACACGGCGATTTATGCCGTGACCCAGACTAAGTTCAGGCAGCAGCTGAAGAATGTGCTGAAATATCCCGTTACCCAAATTCAGCAATCAATCAAATTCACTCATTAATCAATCCATCCAGGATTTTATCACTTCAGATCAATGTTTCATCAATGAAGCAGCCTTTCGCTCTGGTAACAGACTGAGGGTAGTGCTGGTTTGTCCAACCTTATCCCACAGTGGGTTACAGGGAATCATGTCAAAGTTTCTCTTAACTCACAGGCCAAAGAGAAAAAGGACCATTTCACTGACTGCATCCATAACTTCAATATGTAATTAACGTTCATTAAAAAGTCCCAAGCAGCACAGCAAACTATATTGTTGTTTGTCTTTGTTTTGAAGAAGCTAAGCTGGAGAGAGACAGACTCGGCCTCAAGCGAATGGGAGGAGTTCGGGACTCAGCTCAGGAGTTGGGTTAAGTCACTGTGTGCTTGTGTTCAACTCTAGTATATCTCTGTCTCTTCCTTTCTTTCCTGTCCCTCCTCCCTCCTTCTCTCCCTCTCTGACCCACATTTCTCAGTACCCCCCGCTCCCCATCCCCCTCTCCATTCCCTTCCTTCTCTCTTTCCACCCATCTTCTCCAAACCACTCCCTCCCTCTCTCCCTGCGTCCTGTCTCTCTCTCTCCCTCCTCCTCGAATGTCCGCACCCCTTTCACTCACCCTCTGCCTGTATGAAACCCATCCCCAACTCTTTATTTTTCCCTCTGACCCCACCTCTCCTTAATCCCCATCGCACTCTTTCCCTCTCTCCTTCACCATCCCCCTCAATATCCTTTGTCTCCATCCTTACACCAGCTCTCACCTGTTCACTCTGCCTCTGTTTTCTTGTCTCTATCTCTTTGTCTCTGACGCATTTTCTTTCTCTATCTCTCTCTCTGACCCCTCCTCCTTGTCCGCCTCTCTCCCTTCGAGTACCTCACTTATCTCTGTAACCGCCTGGCTCTCTGGCCCCCGTTTCCCTGTCCCCCAGGACCTGTACTTGTCGCTCTCTCTCGCTCCTGCCATGTCGCTCTCTCTCCCTCCCTCCCTCCCTCCTTATCGCTCGCTCTCTCCCTCCCTCACTCGCTCCCCATCCCTCGCTCCCTCCCTGTCCATCGCTCCACCCCCGTTCCTCGCTCCATCCCCGTCCCTCACTCCCTCCTTGTCCCTCACTTCATTGCTCCCTCCCCGTCCCTGGCTCCGTCAACATACGTAGCTCCCTCCCTCACTCACACTCTGTCCCTCCCTCCCTCCCTCCTTGTCCCTGGTTCCCTCTGTTAGGTTCGTTTTTGGAGACCCTCACGGACTTGATGCAATAACAAGACACTGACCTGTTTAGAAAAACATAAATCCTTTATTACAAAGTAAGTACAAGCTGTGGAGGATCACTGAGTGATCCGGCACTGAGTGCAGAGTCTCGTAAGTGATTTTCTCAGAGCAGCGGTAAGTCCCCACTTTTTATACCTTATCGAGTGCATTGTACATCAAGAAATTTTACATCTCACAATGGCATGTTACATGAAACAATCATTACATCGGACAATGACATGATAACACAAACAATTATTACGTCGAAAACATAAAGAAAGCAGGATACAGTATCGACTGTTCACAAAGTGACTGCTAACAGTAGGAGGCGATTTCAAGTTGCCGAAGTGACAGATTGTAATTTCAAGCCTCCGATGTGTCTGGCCGGAACAACGGTCAGTGTCCTGGTCCCTTTAGCAGACACAGAAGTTACATTCTTTACAGGATTTCAGAAGTCTCACACCTTTACAAACGTTGCAACCTAATCTTATTTGAGACAGCTTCCACATTCCCCTGTGCAGGAAAATAAAGATTTACAAAGTTGATACCTAATTCTATTCAGGCAGGAAGCTTAAGGCGGTGTCTTTTCTACTTATGTATAGGAAGATAAGGATTTACGAAGTTTTACACCTAATTCTAGTTGGGCAGGAAGTTTTAAGGCAATGCCTGCATACCTCTGTGGAAGCAAATAAAGAGCTTTAATTTATAGATGCTATAGAAAACAATGGGATGTTATCCCAATAACATCTCACCTTGCTCCCTCCCCATCCCTCGCACCCTTGCTCCCTACATCGCTCCCCTACGTCGCTTCCTCCCTTGCTCCCTCCCAGTTCCTCACTCGCTTGCAATGTTCCTCGCTCCCTACACGTGCCTTGCTCCGTCGTTCCTTCCTCGCCCCTTACTCCCTCACTCCACCCTACCCGTCTCCCTCCCTCTTTACCTGTCCCTCCCTCCATCACTCCCCGTCCCCTGCTCCCTCCCTCTCTCCCCATCCCTCACTCCCTCCCCATCCCTCGCTTCATGCACGTCTCTCGCTGCCTCGTTCCTGCCCTGCCCCTCACTCCATTGCTTCCTCACCATTGCTCCCGCCCCTTCCCTCCTTCGCTCCTTCCCTCACTCCCTACCCATCCCGCGCTCCCTTCCTATCCCTTGTCTCTCCTCGCTTCCCCATCGCTATCCCCTCAGTCCCTCACTCCCTCACTTCCCCTCGGTGCCTTCCTGTCCCTTGCTCGCTCACTCCGTTCCTTGTTCCCTTCCTTCCTCCCTCGCTCGCTCCCTGTCTCTCCCTCCCTCGTTACCCATCCCTCCCTCCCTCACTGCCCGTCCCTCCCTCCCTCTCCCACTCCCTGTCCCTTCCTCCCTCTCTCCCTCGCTCCCCTTCCCTTGCTTCCCCCTTTGTCCCCTCCCTCTCTACCCCTTCCTCCTCCCTTGCTCTCTCCCTCCCTTGCTCCCCCTCCCCTCCCTCGCTCCCTCTGCTCCCTCACTCCCCCACCGTGCTCCCTGCCTTTCACTCCCGCTCTCTCGCCCCCCCTTCCCTCCCCCTCTTTCTCCCCCTCCGCACTCTCTCTCTCCCCCTCCCTTGCTCCCCACCTTGCTTCCTCCCTCAATCTCTATTCCTCCCTCACTATCCCCCTCCCCCAACCACCCTCTCTCCTCCTCCCCAGCTCCCTCCCTCTCCTACCGTTCTCTACTCCCTCCCTTCTATTCCTCCCTCGCTCACTCCCTCTCTCCGCATCCCTCACTCCCTCCCCGCCCCTCGGTCCCTCCCCGTCCCTTGTTCGGTTGCTCCATTCCTCGCTCCCTCAGTCGGCTCCTTACTCCCCGTCTTTCCCTCCCCCGCTCCCCATCCCTCCTTCTCTCCCTCGCCTCCCCCACCTCGATCATTCCCGTCTCTCCTCCTTCCTCGCTCCCTCCCCTCCTTCACTCCATCCCCCTCGATTCTTCTCACAACCCTACCCCTCCCTCACTTCCCCTCCCTCGCTCCCGCCCCTTCGTTCCCTCTCTCCTTCCCTCGCTCCCTCCATAGTCTCCCCCTCCCACTCCCCCTTTGCGCCCTCCCTCACTCCCTCCCTCGCTCCGCCTCCCTTGCTCCCTCCCTCACTCCCCCTTCCTCCCTCCTCGCTCACCCCCCTCCCTCGCTCTCTCCCCCTCTCGCTCCCCACCGCTCCACAGCTCACTCCCCCTCTCGGTCCCCGTACCTCCCTCTCTCTCTGCAACTCCCTTGTTCCCTCCCTACCTCTGTGCCTCCCTCGCTTCCTCTGTCTCTCTTTCTCCACCCCCTCGCTGCCTACCTCTCTCTCTTCCTCTCCCATCCTCCATACCTCCCTCTCTCCCCATCCCTCACACCCGCCCTCTCTCCCCCTCTCTTGCTCCCTCTCTTTCTGAAGTGCTGAAGTGGGAGAAGGCAAACAATAGCAAGATGCGAAAGGACCTGGAGAATGTGGATTAGGAGCAGCTGTTTGAGGGTAATTCCACATTTGATATATATGAGGCTTTTAAAGAGAGGTTGATTAGAGTGCTGGACAGACATGTCCCTGTGAAAATGAGGGACAGAAAGGGAAAGATTAGAGAGCCATAAATGACAGGTGAAGTTGTGAGACGAGCAAAGAGGAAAAAGGAAGCATACAAAAGGTCTAGGCGAATGAACACAGAAGAAACTTTGGAAGAATATCGGGAAAGTAGGACCAATCTGAAAAGAGGAACTAAGAGGGCTAAAAGGGGTCATGAAATATCTTTAACAAACAGGGTTAAGGAAAATCCCAAAGCCTTTTATTCATACATAGGGAGCAAGAGGGTAACTAGAGAAAGGGTTGGCCTGAAAGGGTGGACGGCACTGTGGCTCAGTGGTTAGCAGTGCAGCCTCCCAGCACCAGGTACCTGGGTTCGATCCTAGCCTCAGGTGACTGTCTGTGCAGAGTTGGCACATTGTCCCTGTGTCTGCGTGGGTTTCCATCGGGTGCTCTTGTTTCCTCCCACAGTCCAACGATGTGCACGCTATGTGGATTGGCCATGTTAAATTGCCCATAGTGTTCAGGGGAGTGTGGGTTATAGGGGGATGGATCTGGGTGGGATACTCCAAGAGTCGGTGTGGACTTGTTGGGCTGAAGGACCTGTTTCCACACTTTAGGGATTCTAATTCACTCAAGAACAAAGAGGGGAAGTTATGCGAGGAGTCAGAGAAAACGAGTGAGATTCTTAATGAATACTTTGCGTCGGTATTCGCTGAGGAGAGGAACATGACAGATGTTGAGGTGAGGGATAGATTTTTGATTACTCAAGGTCAAGTCGGCATAAAGAGGGAGGAAGTGTTGGGTATTCGAAAAGGCATTAGGGTGGACAAGTCCCCAGGTCCAGATGGGATTGATCCCAGGTTCTGAGGGAAGTGAAGGAGGAAAAGTTGAGGCTTTAACAGATATCTTTGCAGTATCCTTAAGCACGGGTGAGGTCTTGGAGGACTGAATAATTGGTAATGTTGTCCCCTTGTTTAAGTAGTTTAGCAAGGATAATCCAGGTAATTATAGTCCAGTGACCCTCACGTCAGTAGTGCGGAAGCTGCTGGAGAAGATACTGAGGGATAAGATCTATTTACATTTGGAAGAAAATGGGCCTATTAGAGATAGGCAGCATGGATTACCAACTTAATAGAATTCTTTGAGGAAATGATAAAGTAAATAGATGAAGGGAGGGCTGTAGATGTCATTTGCATGGACTTCAGTAAGGCTTTTGATAAGGTTCCCCATGGCAGGGTCATACAGAAAGTGAAGTCGTAAAGGGTCCAAGGTGTACTAGCTAGATGAATAGAGAACTGGCTGGGCTACAGGAGACAGAGTGTTGTAGTGGAAGAGAGTTTCTCAAAATCGAGAATTGTGACAAGTGGTGTTCCATAGGAACACGTGTTGGGACCACTGTTGTTTGTGATATACATAAATGATCCGGAGGAAGTTATAGATGATCTGATTAGGAAGTTTGTGTATGACACTAAGATGGGTGCAGTAGCAGGTAGTGAAGTGGACTGTCGGAGAATGCAACAGAATATAGATAGATTGGAGAGTTGGGGGGAGAAATGGCAGATGGTGTTCAATCCGGGCAAATGTGAGGTGATGCATTTTGGAAGATCCAATTCAAGAGCGAAATGTACGGTAAATGGAAAAGCCCTGGGGAAAATTGATGCACAGAGAGATCTGAGTGTTCAGGACCATTGTACCCTGAACGTGGCAATGCAGCTCGATTAAGTGGTCAAGAAGGCATACGGCATGCTTTCATTCATCGGAAGAGGCATTGAGTACAAGATTTGGCAGGTCATGTTACAATTGAATAGGACTTTGGATTCGAGCACATTTGGAATACTGCATACAGCTCTGGTTGCCACATCAACAAAAGGATGTGAATGCTATGGAGAGGGTGCAGAAGAGGTTCACCAAGTTGTTGCCTGGTATGGAGGGGGCTAGCTATGAAGAGAGGTCGAGTAGATTAGGATTATTTATATTAGAAAGACATAGGTTGAGGGGAGACCTGATTGAGGTCTACAAAATCAGGAGAGGTATAGACAGGGTAGATAGCAAGGAGATTTTTCCCAGAGTTGGGGATTCAATTATTAGGGGTCACGATTTCAAGGTGACAGAGGAAAAGTTAAAGGGAGATATGCACGGAAAGTTCAGTATGCAGAGGTTGGTGGGTGCCTGCGGAGGTGGTAGAGGTGGGCGCAACAGTATCGTTTAAGACATATCTAGACAGATATATGAAAAGACAGGGGGTAGACGAATACAGATGCTTGGATAATAGGCGACAGGTTCAGATAGAGGATGAGTATCAGCAGAGAGCCTGTTCCTGTGCTGCAATTTTCTTTGCACTTTGCATAACAGCCATAAAACACAATAGGCTACCAGCAAAAATGACAGTGGTGGGACTCAAACCCATGCCTCTGGGTAGAAAGGAAGGTGAATCCAGCAACTTAAACCACTCAGGCACTCTACCACATGCCAAACTGCCTCAAATATGATTATTTCGGATGTTGCTACTGCAAAACAACAAAACCAAAGGCACAGGGAAAGGCTTCAAGTATCCCTGTCTTGTTCGTCCATTTTCTTAGCTGCTCGGCAGCGCCTAGCTAAAACATTATTTTCCCACCAGGCGCTGATAGCCGTTCGACCAAATCAAAAATCAACGGAAAGCTGAGCACATCTTGTGAGACCTGGTTAGGCAACAAATGTAATGTGCCTGGGAGAAAGTATATTCGGTAATGCTTCCAGAAAGAAAACATGAGCTGCACGGCATTTCTGGAATTTAGATTTTCGCTCTGGTGAATGATTTCGCCCTTTGCTCGAAACAGAACAACTTTCGCGTAAACATGTAGCGTGAAAAACACTGGACGACGGGGAAAATGCACCAAGCTGAGCAGGTCGTGCACCAGATCATACCGTGCAGCATACTTGGACTTGACGCGCCGGTTTTGCAGTGTAAGTGGCTCAAAGATGACCCTCTGTCTGAGAAACTGAGCTAGCGTTAGAATTGGAGAACGATAAATCACATTGGGAGGCTGTTCGAACCTCGGTGCAGGTACAAGCTGCCTTTCTCCTTAGCCCTATGTTTTTCTGCACAGCTTTCCAATCCTGGTTATGGACAAATCTCAGGTGGCAGGCAGCTGGTTTGGAAACTGGAATGGCAAACGAGGAAAAGCAACCCAGTAAAATTTACGAAATTCCACGGTGCTTATTTAGAGATGCACAAAAGGCTGTTTCTGAACACATTGCCAGAACGTAAAAGGCGATCAGAGATGTCAAAGAGATATTAACAGCATGCGATTGCTTTTTGTTCAAGAAGCAAAAAGCTCTCGCGCCTGAGTCACCATCACTTCACGTCCTGCTGACTGATTAAGATACAAGTTGTTTCAATTGAGCTTAATGTGGCTCGCTTTCTTATCTCTCCTTGTTTAAATTTTATTGCTCCTTTTTGATATAAAGAAAAAAAATTGATAGAATATCAATTGGTAGTCTGTCTTGTCATTTCCTCGGTTTAAATACTAGCGAGTCTTTGACTTGAGCGCACACGTTAATGCTAGTGATTCTGCGAGAGCACGAGTCATGAGGTCCGTCTGAGTCTGTAAATCCCTTCACTCCTGTTGTTGACTGAATGAGCCGCTATTGTGTCCGCTGCTAAGAAATGCATGCATGTTTCTCTACTCCAAAACGTGACTGGGGGCTTCTGGATTCGACTCACGCACTTTGAGACATGGCAGAGTCTGACGGAACTGGAACATTCAGAGAGTACTTTGAGATGCATTTGACGGAGAGGAATGCGCAGTGCACTGCGACACCAGCAAATCAAGCTTTTCCTTGACTTTGAGCTGGAACGCTTTCGAATGATAAGCAAAGGTGATACGACTCCGCTATAGAAAGAATTAGGGCACACTAAACGCACTCTTAAAAGTGTTGACCATCTCTGCACATTCATGACCAGGAAGGAGAGAAATTAAACAAAGATTCATACCGCAATGAAATAGACTGATCCTCCTTTCCACAACAAAAGTAGATATGGGCGACTTCATTCAAAGAAAGGTTGGCTGACAAGAACAACAAACGAGAAAGCTCACTCCACGTCCATCGAGAAACCTATCTCTATAACAGAGGAGCGCCACTGTTTCTGCCCAACTTCGAACTGGCGACTGCTCGCATATGAGGCATATGTGATAATCACTACACTACAGAAACACAACCCCTGGTGCACCCTCCGCGCCGACCTTCCTACAGCATTGAAATTCGCAGCTGTTCAACACTTCACCTCTCTGTTTCAAATTGATCGATGTAGTCCAGCGTTATTGGCATTATTGAAAAATAAAACATATCATGTAAACCTGCCCAGGAAATATTCACGTGGACTTTGCCAGGGTTGCAGGTATCGGACTGTACGGCGAGGCTGAATAGGATGGGGCAGTTTTCCCTGGAGCGTCGGAGGCTGAGGGACCACCTGGCAGAAGTTTATAAAATTATCAGGGATATGGACAGGGTGAGTACTCAAAGTCTTTATCACACGGTGGACGAGTCCAAAAACTGGAGAGCGTATAATTAAAGTGAGGGGCAGAAATTTTAAAGCGACCTGAGGGGCATTTCTTTTCGTGCAGAAGTGGGTGTAAGTATGCATTGAACTGCCAGATGAAATGGTGGAGCCTGGTAAAATTACAACATTTCAAAGGCATCTGGATGCGTGCATGAATCGGAAGAGTTTAGAGGGATAAGGACCAAATGCTGGAAAATGGGGCTAAATTAATTTAGGATATCTGGCCGGCATGGACGAGGTTCACCAAAGTGTCCCTTTTCGCGCTGTCGTCTGAATGACGCAACAGTTGCTGATGCCCGGTTTAATTGTTTGTTCGCAGGTGCTGCTTGACGCTAGTCTCAGTAGTGCAGTCGGTTAGTGCATTCAGCTGTTGATTAAAACTTTGGTGGCTCGAGCCCACCCAGGGAGGGAGGGATCCTTTGCCTTCACCCCCGATGACCGCTATCTGTGATGTTTTTCTGGCTGCAAGAAGATAACCGTGTTAGGTCCTCACAAATTGAGCGAAGCCCAAAACAGACATATCTTAACGCGCAACCGAAGCAAAAATGACAAGGCGAACGCAGTTGCAGACATACCAAAGCATGAATGCTGTCTGTGAGACACCTCGACTTTCTTGTGCCACGAACCACTCGCACAAGTGGCAGTGGGGCAAATCCAAACTGCGTTTCCATTATACTGGGAGTTTAGTTCAATGCCACTTTCCGGAAAATGCTCAAATAAGGGAAAACAAAGAGAACAGAATTACAATGACCAATGAAAAGTGTCGATAATCAATCACAGTCTCAAAGAGGCTGGGTTTCCCTTCTGATCAACAATGCGGGTGTACCTGCACGGCAACTATTGCAGCGTATCGAGAAGGCGGTTCATAAGTTCCCTTCTCCAGGACAAAAACGAAGGAGATGAGAGATGTCAGAAATTTTATAAAATTTCACCCCGCAATTACCTCCTTTTCACCACCACAGCAAATAACTGCGGTTAGAATTAATGCAGGATTTGTTTTCACAGCAGCAGGGGTATAACAATCTCCATTCGCTTTCAGTGAAAAGGACGAACAACGTAAGTTGCCTGGAACATGAAACAGCCGCGCAGCCTGCTTGTGCCCGATATCATGCTGGAGACATTCCATGCCACTGCACCACGTAAACACAGTTTGGACTCTGACCCAATGGAGGATCTGTGCTGTCCAACATCATAGATCAGTTTGCGAGCAGCAAACACATTTTGTTGCGTTTAAGTCAAACGCAGATCATCCCCACCATGCTTCCAGACAACCCACGCCTCCTCAGAGACTGGAACCTTAATCCAGGGCCGAAGACCACAACGAGCCGTTTGCTCAGATATGACATTTTCCTATATTGCTACTGCAACACAACAACAGCGAAGACACAGGGAAAGGCTTCGAGGATCCCTATCCCGTACATTTTCTTAGCTATTCGGGTATGCCCGGTTACAATATCAATTTCCCACCAGATTCCGACAGCCCATCTATCAAAACAAATATCAATGCAAAGCTGAATCTACCTCGTGAGACTTGGTCGAGGAACAAATGTAATGCATCTGTGATGAATTGCATTTGGTTATGCTTCGATAAAGAAAATATGAACTGCACAACATTTCTGGAACTTAGACGTTCACTTTGGAGAATTATTTCGCTCATTGTTCGAAGCAGAACAGCTGTCGTGTTTACAAGTATTATTAAGAAATAAAGAAAATAAAGCCCTTTCCTCACAGTTTGAACATGTGTTAAAATATGCACCATTCCAAAGGTTTACAACATGTACAAGACTAGGAAGAGTGAAAGAAGGTAATGGGAACTGGGCACATTCTTGGAACTAATATATTGGAGAAACAGGAAGATCAGCACCGTCTGTTATTTGTACTGCCATCTGTAAGCTTATGACTTGCTGTCTTACATTCCCAATCCTTGCTTTCTAGTTAAAGCTTGAATTCATCATCAGTCTGTATTTACACCAAGCAGCTAATTAATCTGATAACTCGACGGGCAGAGGGGTGTCGAGTTAAATTCGGTACAGAAGCAGGCAGCGAATCAGAGAGTGGGTAAATTGAAATCAAGCATGACAACCAGAAAAGAAAAAGCAAATAATTATAACGGATAAGCTTGCCGCATTGAATAAGATGCAGGAGCCACTGTAAATCATACGGTCCATTCTATCCGCTCCCCTATTCCAAGAGATCATGGATAATCTGGAGACAAGACCCGCATGCCTTGTCCACTTAATCCTTCATATTTTAAATAATTAAAAATGTCTACCTGAGCTTTGATTATACTTATCGACCCAGCATAACTCTGTAGTAAAGAATTCCACAGATTCGTCGCCTCTGAGAGAAAATGAATTCTCCTAGTCTCTGTCCTAAGTGGGTGACTCCTCAGACTGAGATGATGCCTTCTGGTCCTAAACCCTTCCACACAGTAAACATCAGGCCCACATTCATCTTGTCAAGCCCCCTAAGAATATTAACTGTTTCAATGCGGCCTTCACTCATTCTTTTAAAGTCCAAAGAGTACAGGCCCAACCTACCCAATCTCTGCTCACACGAAAATTCCTCTACCCACCAGAGAATGCGGTGAACCTTCACTGCACTAATCTAATGCCAATGTACCTTTCTTTAAGTGTGGGTTCCAAAGCTGTTCACTTTATCCCGGCTGTACCTCGTATAACTGTAACAATCCCTTTCCACACTCATTGTCTATTCTATTCGAAATATTGGCTACATTAAAGTTGCATTCTGAAACCTGATGAAGGAGCAGCTCTCGGAATGCTTTTGATTTCAAATAAACATGTTGAGTTATTGACTTCTGACTCATTATTTAGCTTCTTACTTATTTTTGTGTTATCCACATAGTTGACAATGATCCATTCACTTCCGTCATGTAAGTCATTGGTTGCGTCTTGGGGTGAAGACGGGTGAAATCATGTTGAGCAACCTGCAAGAATTCAGAACTATGTCCCTGATGCTCTCGTGTTTTTGTCCCGATACAATAGGGTCCCTGGTCAGGGAATAATGCCTTATTTATTTTGTGCATATTTTCTGAAGGAAGGTGACTTGCAACGTGTTTGAAAACTAAATGGTCACAGTAGTTCTGGCAGAATCAGTGGAGTGAGAGTTCAACTTTCACGTCAGAGCTAGAGATCCCAGTCAGACATCAGATCGAGGAACAACATGGAAGAGAGGCTTTGGAGTGAAAGAGGAGGAAAAGCGAGGGTCATGAAATCTGGAAAACAGCACAGGGGATACGTCTCAAGAGTTGGAGCTCAAAGGCTTATTGTGGATGCTAACTGGTCAGAATCTGCTGCCTGCCGTTTGAATGGACCCACACAGCAGGCCTGTTTTAACAATTACAACTCGCTTCAATTCGAAACCTTCATGAATGTTGCTGTCCCAAAATGGTTCAATCATTCTCTAAGTGAGAAACATCCTTGGTTTCTGGGTTATTGTCACTCCTCAGACCTTTGCCGCTCTCAGTGGACATATCTGAGTGCCTCTCTGTCGGTATCAAGTGGAGGATGATTGTAATGTTGGCTGAACAGCTCCTTCAGTCAGTATCGAGCTAGTTAGTCAAATTAATCCAATTGCAACAAACTGCTCCCCACCAACTTCTCAGGGGCAACTTTAAAGCTGTAATAAATGCTTAAGAACTCACATCCAAGGGAAGAATTTTAAAAAATGCTCTAAATTTCTTCAGATTAATATTGTAATTCACTGTAAGAACTAGTTATGATGATTTCAGCACATGGGCTCGATGTCGTAGTGTGGCTGAGCAGTCGAAAGCACAGGATTTAACCTTCCCCGCGCTGTTGAGTCGTGGGTTCAAATCCCACAGCTCCTAGATTCGCTTGTGAAACACGTTAGCTGGAAGCTGGGTAACATTAAAAAAGTGATGTCTTTTCTTCTTCTCGGTGTTTGCAGCTCCTCAGGCCTCGGACAATTTTGGTGATGAAAGCGGTAAAATGGGCAACAGGTCCTGAAAATAGTGTAGAGCTCTAGCTGTACAGCACCTCCTCAGATCTTCGCTTGGGGACTTCGCCCGTCATGTTGGCGCCAGTTTCTGCGTCTCAATTGGTCAGTCACTGAAATGGCTGGAGCTCAAGACCACCCACGCATACTGCATCAGCAGTTTCAGATGAAACAATTACAGCGACCACGTATCTATATCTCACCCACTATGATGAGGTTGGATTTACACGGCACCATCAATGCTTCACCTCAGTTCCACTCGGAGTGGGACAGGGACAGGGACAAGTAGCAGGCTATGATACCGTACTCTCCAATCAGAGAGTGGTGTGACGATTTTGATCTTTTCGTTTTAAATTCTGTACCTGACACCTCCCTCACTAACACCTGATGAAGGAGTAAGGTTCTGAAAGCTTGTGTTTTCAAATAAACCTGTTGGACTATAACCTGGTGTCACCTAATTTTTGACTTTGTCTGCACCTGCCCAACACTGGCATTTCCACATCAGGGGGTTTTACACAGTTTGTTGACGTCCGTTTCCGTGGCTCAACGGACCAGCATCAGAATGTAAATTGAAAAGATATTAGTTTGAGGCCATGCAGATGCAGTGCTTCAGTTGCTTTGGATCAAATTCTTCCATTTAACTACGCAAAATCCATGACAATATTGAATTCAAAACATACCCATCAAGGACGCTCTCTTCCACTGCTCCACACAGACTGAGGCAGAGACAAGCAGCGGGATTTGACCCCTCTTTCCAATTCCCCGCTGCCAGCAGAAAGCGGCCAATGCAGCTTCAATCAGCGGCTTCCCGCTCGTCCCTGGACACAATTTACAGAAACTCGTTTCTCATGAACGGTTTTTCTAGTGTGAATGGGTCGGAAAAGCTTTTGTTAAATTTGGCAACGGCCGCAGCAGATTCTCCCTGTCTTTGTATCCTTTCCACCCAAACCCCTGTATCCAAGTTAGAAGCGGCAATATTTTATGCTGAGAACAGCAAAAAAAAGAACTCTGTTCATATTTAACGAAACGTGGGGAAAACACAACTTGTTCGGTTAATGAGGAAGCAGTGCTGTGAGGCGAATGTAATAACCGCTACACTGCAGAAACACAGCGGGCACACTGACCCTAGTTTTTACATTGTCTTAGTCTATTATGCACTAACTGTCCAGTCATCGATTACATTGCAGTTTCTAAAGCAAGATACCCTCTCTCAGAGGACACCTATGCCTACACTGTTGATTCTGTAGTTTGGTGATTCACCGAGTGGCCGTGAGTTCATTTCTTTCTTGGGCCTGAGAGAATTTTCACCACCTGCTGCATCCAACATCCAAAGGAGCTCTTTAAATGTCGTTTGAAATTATTTTTGATGCAAAAGTATTAACACCATCATGCCATTTCCTCTGCCAGCCTGAAATGCGTTTGTAATACTACATTCCTGTTTGTCCTTCCAGGTATTTGAGAAAGATCTTTCTGCAGCAGTTGATGTGAGGAATGTTCCAGTTTGGCAGGAAGAATGAGGTGGAGCAGTATAAATTGCAGAGTGATGAGGAAATAATGGGAAAGTAACACGAACAGGGAAGCGACCGAATGATTTTCTTCTTTGCTGTAGGCAGACTCTGATTTTGAAATCTGAAATTGAACAATATAAGCCAGGTGCGTGAAATCCTTGCTTTCTGGAGGTTGGTCTCTCCTGAGGCCTCTGTCACTATTGAGCGAATGTATCTGCTTCCATTTGTAGGTGAAAATGAGGTTCAGTTCCCCAAGGGGGCGGGGCATGAATACAGTTTTACCATCTCAAACTTCAGTCCCATTTATTGGGACTTATGCGATTTAAACATCACAGGGAAAATATTCTTGAAATGAACACTTGAAACGTCAGAGCATACAAGACTGCAGGGCAAGTGCTAGAAACTGGGATTGATCGGCCTATAATAACTCGATGATTCGATCATTTTGGAAGAGAAATAAAAGTCAAACCCTGCGTTATTAAGAAACAATGCATATACTTCTGCCGTCATTCCTGGTGGCCTAGTGCTTTGGATTTAGCACTTTCACCTCCGCGACCTGGGTGTGATTACCGGTCAGGGTATCAGGATTGATTGTTTCTGACATGGACAATAGCAGCGGTTATCCTTTCAATATCTCGGATCAGTTAATGTCCCTGAGAACATGAAAATCAATGTCACAGCCTCTTTAAGATGGGAATGGTGCCTGAACTCTCTATCTTCAGTCAGACCGTTCACCCTTCATTCTCCTCTGAAGCCACTTCACAAAGAGATTCTAATGATTCTTGAAGCTGAGACTGGGCGATTTGTTTTTTTGTTTCCTTGTCATTCTCAATGGCTGTAATGATTGGGGTGGTGGGTTTGGGAAACTAAAAGCTACTCATTTGCAGCCTGTGGGACAATTTCAGGTTCCCTTTCTCTGATGAGGCTGGGGCATTGATGACAATCACTGACAGGAGACAGAAAGTTTTCTCATTCCTGATGATTCGGGAGGTGTAATAAATTATGACATTGCGCTTGAGCAAGGTAGGAGTCGAACCTCCAAACTTCTAATTTGTAATCTGGTGCACTTACCATTGCAACAGCAGCCCACCGTATTATTGCACCTTTTACACACTGCAGTTATGGTGTTTGCACGGACACGAGTAGCAGCAAGAACGTTCATAACGTGAACAGCCAGCAAAAATAATCACCGTCACTGATTCGGTTCAATGGCCCCTACTTCGTGATGCAGCAAGTTTCACTGGCAAAGAAAACATATTTGTACACAAGGAGTTGCCATTCAACTGAACCAGTCCGCTCAGCCATTCAATGAGACTACTACTGTTCTGATAATTCTCAACTCCACTTTCCTACTTTTCCTCCGTAAAGTTAGGAAGATCCAAGTTTAGTCACAACATTGGACATTCCTGTTACCTTTCGGAAGTTTACTTTACTTTGGTGACCTGTACGTGTTTGCAGGAAATTGAATAATATGAAACGAGCGAGAAAAGCCCTTCCTGCAATTTAACCCCGTGCAGAGTCAACCATATGAGAAATTTCAGAGAGCGAAAACATTATCTCCATTTCTCCCTGCGCAAATATCTCGCTTTACGAGTTGAATAATTGCAACATTTTTCTTCATAATTGAGATATTTTTCACGGAAAGGTACTCCCCGAGTCCACAAATATCTGTGCTGCAGAAAACTATTTTGCTTCAGTTTAAAATTGCTGAGTAACCTTTGGCACAACCCAATGCCCAATGATTCCTGTTTCATGTCAATAAAAGCTGCTCTGGGCGAGGTTGGAGCTCACAGCCTTGGCATTTCACAAGCTCAACACCGTCATAGAAGGAGCTCGCGCTCACAGATTGCATCACTTCTATCTGTATCACCCTGGTCACTGTCTGATTCAGCATTGCATTCCCTCATCCTTCTGCACATGATCCCCTCGGCTCCATCTCAGTTTTGTCACATTGTCTTGCTTTAAAATACGCAGACTATCTCGTCGTCTATTACCACAGAGTAGCTCCACGCCCACATTGCCATCCCCATTTCCAGTTGTATCTTCGCGGCTGGGTCACTGAGTTTCTCTTGTTCTGGGCCTGGGAGCTGGGATTGTATGGTAGTCTGCAGCAGTGGTTACTTCTTTGTGTGAGGCAACTCGTGAAGTAAACAATGTTAAACTGCATTGCTTTTAATAAATTCATTACAACAACAGCCTGCACTATTCCCTGAGTCTTTGATATTTTGTAGAAATCTATCAATCTCAGTCTTCAACTTACTCAATGATAGAGTTTGAGAGCATCCAAGTTAAAGATTGCAGCCCACTTTGAGTTCTTACACGTCAGTCCACTGTTGGCCAAGTATTCCCAATGTGTATCCGGTGCTGTTCCAAACACATCCACGGCCGTTGTTCTTATCATGCTTTTCAATCGCGACTTTTATTGTGTTGCCGTGATCGTATAGTGGTTAATATTCTGCATTGTGGCCGCAGCAACTTCGGTTCAAGTCTGAGTCACGGTAGCCGTTATTCTTCCCCATTTTGCTCCTTGGGACTCGTCGTTCGTTAAGGAATTAATTGATTTGCATGAAAATATTCTCTGAGGTGGTGGTTTTATTCCCTCAAACACTCCGTCTCTCACATGTCTGCGTTTGATGTATCAGAATTCAAGCCTGTTTCTTCTCGCAGACATTTCTCCCAAAAGCCCATCACAAACCCTCTTTAACGTCCTTCCTCCCACGTTAATGAGGCACTGCACATTCTAACACTCGCTAAATATTGACACAATAAGAAGCGCGAGTTATTAATATCTGTCCTCCCATTCACGATGGGACATGTCACAGGAAGGACGGTGTGGTCTGGACTAGCACCAGAATGGTCTGCCGTTCCCGGGGAGACACAGTATCATTGAAAGTGCCAACACGTGCCTTCTGCAAAATGCACCTTGTGTCTGAGATAAAACGTTGTGGAGCTGGATGAACACAGAAGGCCAAGCTGCATCAGAGGAACAGGAAAGTTGACGTTTCGGGTCGAGACCCTTCTTCAGAAATGGGAGAGGGGAAGGGGATTCTGAAATAAATAGGGAGAGATGGGGAAGGCGGATAGAAGATGGATAAAGGAGAAGATAGGTTGAGAGGAGACAGACAGGTCAATGAGTCGGGGCTAGAACCAGTGAAGGTGAATGTAGGTGGCGATTTAGGTGGGGGATAGGTCAGTCCAGGGAGGACGGACAGGTCAAGGAGGCGGGATGAGGTTAGTGTGTAAGAGTTGGGAGTGGGGCTTGAGGTGGGAGGAATGGTTAGGGAGGTGGGGACTAGCTGGGCTGGTTTTGGGATGTCGTCGGTGGAGGGGAGATTTTAAAGCTTGTGAAGTCCACATTGATACCCTTGCGTTGCAGGGTTCCCAAGCGAAATATGAGATGCTATTCCTGCCGCTTTCGGTTGGCATCATTGTGGCAATGCAGGAGGCCCAGGATGGACATGTCATACGAGGAGTGGGGGGGGGCGAGTTGAAATGGTTCACAACTGGGAGGTGTAGCTGTTTGTTGCGAGCTGAGCATAGGTGATCCGCAAAGCAGCTTCCAAGCCTCCGCTTGTCGAGGAGGCCACAACGGGAACAGCGGATACCGTATACCATGTTAGCAGAAGTGCAGGTGAACATCTGTTTGATGTGGAAGGTCTTCTTGGGGCCTGGGATGGGGGTAATGTGGGAGGTGTAGGGGCAGTTGTAGCATTTGCTTCTGTGGCAGGGAAAAGTGCCGGGGTGGTAGGGCTGGAAGGGAGTGTGGAGCGGACAAGGGAGTCCCGGAGATAGCGGTCCCTCTGGAAAGCAGATGAGGGTGGGGAGGGAAAAGTGTCTTTCGGAGTGGGGTCAGATGACACATGGCGGAAATGTCGGATGATGATGCGTTGGATTCGGAGGTTGGTGGAATGGTACATGAGTACGACAGGGATTCTGTTTTGGTTATCATAGCGGGTAGGGAGTGTGGGGGGTGAGTTGCAGGAAATGAGGGAGACAACGTCAAGGGCATTTTCGATCACTGTGGACGAGAAGTTGCAGTCCTTGAAAAACGAGGACAGCTGGGATGTTCCAGAGTGGAATGTCACACCTCGGGAGCAGATGCAGCGGAGACGAAGGAATTGGGAATAGGGGATGGCCTTTTTACAGGAAGGTGGTTGGGAGGAGGTATATTCTAGGTAGGTGTGGGAGTCGGTAGGCTTAAAATGGATATCGGTTTCCAGGTGGAGTCCAGAGATGGAGACAGAGAGGTCCAGGAAGGAGAGAGAGGTATTAGGGATGGTCCAGGTAAACTTAAGGTTGGGATGGAAGGTGTTGGTGAAGTGGATGAACTGTTGGAGCTCCACGTGGGAGCACAAGGCAGCGTCGAAACAGTCATCAATGTAACGTAGGAAGAGATGGGGGATAGGACCAGTGTAGTTTTGGAAGAGGAATTGTTCCACGTATCCTACAAAGAGGCAGGCATAACTCGGGCCCATGCGGGTAGCCATGGCCACCCCGTTTGTCTGTAGGAAGTGGGAGAAGTTGAAAGAGAAGTTGTTGAGTGTGAGGACGAGTTCAGCTAAGCAGATGAGGGTGTCAGTGGAGTGGGCTGGTCGGGTCTGGGGGACAAGAAGAAGCGGAAGGCCTTTAGGCCATCAGCATGGGGAATGTAGGTGTATAGGGAGTGGACGTCCATTGTCAAAATGAGATATTGAGGACCGGGGAATTGGAAGTTCTGGAGGAGGTGAGGAGCGAGGGTGGTGTCAAGGATGTCGGCAGGGAGTTCCTGGACCAAGGTGGAGAAAATCAAGTCCAGATAAGTGGAAATAAGTTCATTGGGGCAGGAGCAGGCGGAGGCAATGAGTCGGCCAGGGCAGTCAGGTTTGAGGATTTTGTGAATGAGATAGAAGTAGGCTGTGCAGAGTTGGGGAACGATGAGGTTAGAGGCTGTGGGTGGGAGGTCACCTGAGGTAATGAGGTTATGGATGGTTTGGGAGATGATCGTTTGGTGCTTATGGGTGGGATCATGATCAAGGAGCGACAGGAGGTGGTTTCAGAGAGTTCGCACCTGGCCTCCGAGATGTAGAGGTCAGTGCGCCATCCTACAACAGCGTCTCCCTTGTCTGCGGGTTTTACTGCTGTATGTTCAAACGAGTGTTGTATTCGTCGATGTGTGGGTGGAGGGGGACAAAGGTGAGCACTTTACTGAGGACTGACCGTTTGTCCTCAGCAAGGGGGAGGCTAGGGGGATGGTGAAGACTCGGCAGGGCTTGGTATTATTGTTTGGTCTGTAGATACAGCCTTTGAATGGAGAGGGATGTGCTACGTCGGTCGTGGGCAGAGTGATGTCAGTTGTGCGCGGAGCGGCGTCGACCTTGGGCGGTGCGACGTCGGCTGGTAAATTTAGGATGTTGGTGGTAACAGCATCCTCGATGTCTGTGTTTACGTCAGCGGTGTCCTCAATGCTTGTGTTGGCCTCGGAAATGGAGTTGGCGGCATCAGCAGCGATGTCAATGGAATAGATTGTACCGGAATTTGGGTACAGGGTGACAGCGGATATGACGTCATCCGTGGCCAATGGCGGCGAGCACATGGTGGGGAAGGCCCGAGGTATAGTTGCAGGCGCCAGTGAGTTTAAAGTACTCTTGGTTTTAAATTTCTAATAAAATCCAGTTGAATTGAGAGTTCAGGTTGTGGATCCTATGAAGGGTAAAAAACAGGAGAGGTTATTTGCAGGTCTGGGAGTGGGAGGTTCTGAGCTGGTACAGTCGTAATTGCAATATTTGGAGATGCCAGCGCATTGCAGCGAGGGGGCATTTCAGAAGTCATAACGAGAAATGTTTCTGTAGCATATTGATGCTCTGAATGTCGCGGTCGTCGCGGTTGAGGCCAAATTGGAAAGGTTTAAGTGTAGACTTTAGTCCGTTGGGGATGATTCGGTTCCGTAGGCAGGTGCTCAAAAAGGTAATGTGGCTACAGTATCTGGTTTGCTTTCGGACGTGGTCGAGCAGCTTCAGGGCTGAAGACAGTACAAGTGGGTTGCAGTGGGAGAGGGATGAACTGAGGCTTTTCCGGAGAGAGGACGGCATCTTCTTTAAGGTGGGCATTCTGAGAAGAGGCTTCACAGTGGGGTTAAAATTGTTACAGAGATAGTAGGAACTGACGATGCTGGAGAATCTGAGATAAAACTTTGTGGAGCTGGATGAATACAGTAGGCCAAGCTGCATCAGAGGAGCAGGAAACTTGACGTTTCGGGTCGAGACCCTTCTTCAGAAATGGGGGAGGGGAAGTGGATTCTGAAATAAATAGGGAGAGATGGGGAAGGCGGATAGAAGATGGATAAAGGAGAAGGTAGATTGAGAGGAGACAGGCAGGTCAAAGAGGTTGGGTTAGAACCAGTGAAGGTGTTCTTTGTCCTTTGTCCACCTCCACCCACACATCGACAAAAACAACACTCATTTGAACATAGAGCAGTTTTTTTTCTGCCACCTCCGCCTCCATGCTTACTTCTTTAACCGCGAGCCTAACCCTTCCTCTACTGACCACTTCTCCCGACTCCAACAGACCTCCTCTTACTGGACACCACCCCAAGACCTCCTACCCTTCCTTGACCTCTTTATCTCTAATTGTCGTCGAGACATCGATCGCCTCAAACTCTCCACCCCTCTCACTCACTTCAACCTCTCTCCCGCAGAATGTGCAGCCCTCAGCTGCCTCCACTGCAATCCCAACCTCACCATAAAACCGGGGACAAGGGCGGCGCTGTTGTAGTATGGCACAAGGACCTCGACATCTCGGAGGCCAGGCGCCAACTCTCCGACACCACCTCCTATCGCCCCCTTGATCATGATCCCACCCATGAGCACCAAGCCATCATTTCCCAAGCCATCCACAACCTCATTACCTAAGGTGACTTCCCACCCATAGCCTCTAAACTCATCATTCCCCAACTCTGGACCGCCCGCTTCTATCTCCTTCACAAAATCCACAAAACTGACCGCCTTGGCCGACCAATTGTCTCCGCCTGCTCCTGCCCCACTGAACTTATTTCGACCTATGTAGACTCCATTTTCTCCCCCTTGGCTCCAGGAACTCCCTACCGACGCACGTGACACTACACACGCTCTTCACCTCCTCCAGAACTTCCAATTCCCCAGTCCTCAACATCTCATTTTTACCACGGGCGTCCAGTCGCTATACACCTGCATTTCCCATGCTGATGGCCCAAAGGCACTCTGTTACTTCTTGTCCCCCAGGCCCGACCAGTCCCCCTCCACTGACACCCTCATCTGCTTAGCTGAACTCGTCCTCATTCTCAACGACTTCTCTTTCAATTCCTCCCACTTCCTGCAGACAAAGTGGGTGGCCATGGCTACCTGCATGGGCCCAAGTTATGCCTGCCTCTTTGCAGGATACGTGGAACAATTCCTCATCCAAAACTACACTGGTCCTATCCCCCATCTCTTCCTCCGTTACATTGATGACTGTTTTGACGCCACTCGAACAGTTCATCCACTTCACCAACACCTTCCACCCCAACCTTAGGTTTACCTGAACCATCTCTAATACCTCTCTCTCCTTCCTGGACCTCTCTGTCTCCATCTCTGGCCTCCACAAGAAACCGATATCCATTTTAAGCCTACCGACTCCCACAACCACCTAGAATACACCTCCTCCTACCCACCTTCCTGTAAAAAGGCCATCCCCTATTCCTAATTCCTTTGCCTCCGCCGCATCTGCTCCCGAGATGAAGCATTCCACTCCAGAACATACCAGCTGTCCTCGTTTTTCAAGGACCGCAACTTCCCGTCCACAGTGATCGAAAATGCCCTTGACTGTGTCTCCCGCATTTCCTGCAACTCATCCGCTACACACTCTACCCGCTATGATAACCAAAACAGAATCCCTGTCGTACTCATG
Source organism: Ginglymostoma cirratum (assembly GCA_024137785.1). Taxonomy (NCBI): domain Eukaryota; kingdom Metazoa; phylum Chordata; class Chondrichthyes; order Orectolobiformes; family Ginglymostomatidae; genus Ginglymostoma; species Ginglymostoma cirratum. The sequence goes on from JAHRHZ010000134.1 coordinate 2,759,319, forward strand.
TACCATTCCACCAACCTCCGAATCCAACGCATCATCATCCGACATTTCCGCCATGTGTCATCTGACCCCACTCCGAAAGACACTTTTCCCTCCCCACCCTCATCTGCTTTCCAGAGGGACCGCTATCTCCGGGACTCCCTTGTCCGCTCCACACTCCCTTCCAGCCCTACCACCCCGGCACTTTTCCCTGCCACAGAAGCAAATGCTACAACTGCCCCTACACCTCCCACATTACCCCCATCCCAGGCCCCAAGAAGACCTTCCACATCAAACAGATGTTCACCTGCACTTCTGCTAATGTGGTATACGGTATCCGCTGTTCCCGTTGTGGCCTTCTCTACATCGGGGAAACAAAGTGGAGGCTTGGGGACCGCTTTGCAGTACACCTACACCTCCCAGTCTCGAACTATTTCAACTCGCTCCCCCCCCACCCCAACTCCTCGGACGACATGTCCATCCTGGGCCTCCTGCATTGCCACAATGATGCCAACCGAAAGCTGCAGGAACAGAATCTAAAATTTTGCTTGGGAACCCTGCAACCCAAGGGTATCAATGTGGACTTCACAAGCTTCAAAATCTCCCCTCCCCCGAAGACATACAAAAACCAGCCCAGCTCGTCACCACCTCCCTAACCATTCCTCCCACCTCAAGCCCCACTCCCATCTCTTACACACTAACCTGATCCCGCCTCCTTGACCTGTCCGTTCCCCTGGACTGACCTATCCCTCACATAAATCCCCACCTACATTCACCTATACTGGTTCTAACTCCGCCTCTTTTGTCTGTCTCCTCTCAACCTATCTTCTCCTTTATCCATCTCCTAACCGCCTACCCCTCTCTCCCTATTTATTTCAGAATCCCCTTCCCCTCCCCCATTTCTGAAGAAGGGTCTCGACCCGAAACGTCAACTTTCTTGCTCCTCTGATGCAGCTTGGCCTTCTGTGTTCATCCAGCTCCATAACGTTTTATCTCAGATTCTCCAGCATCGGCGCTTCTTACTATCTCTGCACGTTATGTCTGTTTTGGAATGAAAGCGGTTGGATAGAGTTGTTTCGGATTGAAGTGTTTACTGAAAGCCGGTCTGAGGAAGATACAGGCCAAACCGATCGAGATTTGACTGAAGAAACAGCAAATAGCTTTAAAATTTTAGAGTAGATTTGAAGCTCGAGTTTTGGATGTCGTGGTTGTTTGTCTCGCTGAGCTGGTTTGTTGTTCCACAGACGTTTCATTAATCTATTGGTTAACAACAACAGTGTAACCTCCGATGAAGCACTGTTGTGTTTTCCCGCTTATTATTTAAACTCTGGTGTCCGTTTAGCTGGATTACCTCACTTCCGGTTTTCTTTGCAATGGAGTGCATTTGGTGTCGTGCACTATTTGTTTATTGATCGCTTTCTCAGTGGAGTACCAGGCTTCTTGGCATTGCCGTGCTTGTCTCTGCTTTGCCTGTCCCAGGATCCTGGAATTGTCTCAATCGAATTGTTGGTTCTCCTCATTCATGTGGATGGAGATGAGTGAGTATTGGTCGTGTCTTTTTATTGCCAATTGATGTTTGTGTACCCTGGTGATTAATTTCCTTCCTGATTGTCCAATACAATGTTTGCCACAGTCTTTGCAAGGAATCGTTTGTATGACATTGGTCTTGTTCATAGTGGGTAGTGGGTCTTTCATCCCGGGTGAGCAGTTGGCGTAGGGTTGATGTGAGTTTGTACGCTACTCTGATGCACAGTGGTCGTAGGAGTCTTTCAGTCATTTCAGACATGTTCCTGATGTAAGGTAACTTGCTGAGTGTTTCGGAGCGTGTAGTATCTTCCTGGTGTCTTCGGTGTGAAAGACATTTTCTGACCCAGTTTTTCCGGTATCCATTGTATTTGAATAGTTGGAAGAGGTACTCTTCTTCTATTTGGCGTAATGCAACATCTGTGGAACAATGAGCCAGCTCTGTGAGCCAACCAACTACAAGAAGATAGTATGTCACTACTTCTAAGCGTTGTGCTGTAGCAGGCAAATATTTAGCTGTTCATCAGAATTACAGACAGGAAATTCATTTTTCCAACATGATGGGAGTCTTTACGTAACAGAGGTCATGTAAGTAATCGTTTCACATATATAATCATACTCCATCTCGTGTCTCCTGAGCACATTACCTGTCATTGTACATGCACTGAAGGTGCTTTCATAGAATCTCTAAAGTGTAAAAACAGGCCATTCGGCCCAACAAGTCCACACCCGAACCTTAGAGCATCCCAACAAGACCCATTCCCAGGTAACCCACGTACTTTATACATCTCTGAACACTATGGGCAATTTAGCATGGAAAATGTCCTTAACCTGCTCATGTTTGGACTGTGGGAGGAAACGGGAGCACCCGAAGGAAATCCACGTCGACACAGGGAGAATGTGCAAACTCTACATAGACAGTCGTCCAAGGGTGGAACCGAACCCAGGTGAGGCAGCAGTGCTAACTACTGAGCCACTGCGTGTCTATTTGCCTGACTCTTATATTCTTGGTGGTATGACGCAGTGGAATTGTGAAGCCAGAATCAGGCTGCAAAAACGTGTGATCATCTTCAAAAGTGACGGAAAACAGGAAAAGACAATTTAGCTTTCATTTTTTAATATTCTGAAATGTCTGCTTAAATCTCTGCTGTCCTGAGCCAACTCTTAACCTAATTTTTCATTACACGTCGTCCTAATTTCGATCTGATGCCATTGCACTTTTAAGGTTTGAAACGCTCACCTTGGATCCAACCGTCACTCCTTTAGAGTAAAAGTAAAATTTAGACCACTGCTATTGAGTTCCACTATCACTCTAAGAAATGGCTATGATTGAAATGATGGACTCTTTGGCACTGATATTAACAACCAGTATGCTGCTAGGCACAGATAGGGATCCAACCCATGATCTTTGGTTTACAATATCAAAGCCTTTCCCACTTGGCCACTGCGCCCTGCTGTATGCTTTGATTAAACTGCTACTCTCTATCGGTTTGTTAACTATGGGTGTGTTTGTTTGAAATTGTTGGAAAAATAAGATTAACTGACAAACTACTTGATGGTAAAATGCACAATGGGATGATCAAGAGAGAACAGTAAATGATTGAGTTCAGACAAACTTGGAAGTCTTTGAAAATGATTTGGATCAACTCATACAGGAAGCAGATTGCAAAAACTGAATGTGAAATTCTTGCTGCAATTGTTTTGGTTTTAATGAGCACACAACTGCAGATCATTGCTGTAATGATTCCCTAGCACAGAGAAGGAAATACTTGCTGGCGAGGTCGCGTCAGGAATGTTCACTGAATTCATCTCAGGGATGTGAGGACTGTCCTCCAGGAGAATACAAATAATATCAGTCAGTGCGCTATAGAGTTTAGAATGATGAGAGATGGTGAGAATATGTTCGTTCACTAAATAATCATTTGGTAGAATTCAATACAGAGAGGCACAAAGTGATGCACAAACGGGACATTGACACAGAAGGACGATACACAATAAATAAGAGATTTTTTTGAGGTGTCTATTTCAGTTTCACTTTGACATTTGGTGAAGGATATAAACTGCCCTTACCCAGTCTGCAGTGGAAGTGACTCGAGCCCCACATGAAGGTAGTTGAAGACCATGACCTTTGGAAATAGTTGAGAGTCAGTCGGGTTACGGGGATTTAGGGACGAAGGCGTTACAAGCCATTCCCACATTCCATGAAAGTACGAAAGAAGTGAGTCAATAGATTTTGGTCCCCATAGAGACGATTTCCATGATGTGGTTAGACAATAATTTGTTTTAGTTGAGTTTATAAATGTAGAAATCGATTAATTAAGCGAATAGATCATTGTACAACTGTAATGTCTGCAGTTCAGTCTCAGTTGGAGCAACGTATGCAATCCTTGTCCTTCCCTTTCACCAAAACTATAGAGATTAGAAAAGACGCAGACGATTTTGTTGGGATGGTGGACAGGACGCAGGATTACATTCACGAGATGTTGTAAAATTTGGAAAAACTGCGCCTGAGTTCGGGAAAATTGGGAAGTAAACTAATGGAGATTTCCCTGACGACACGAGGTTCAGTGTGTTTATATTTGTGGAAAATCCCCTCTTTCAAGGGAATCAAGGTCAAAAGGTCAGAGATTCAAACATAACAGTGAATGATAAAGAAAATATTGGAGTCGAATTTCTTTGACTCAGGGAGTTATTTAAGTCTGCAACTATTTTACAAATATAAAATTAGAAGCTGATTCCTGAGTGTTTTCAAAGATATATGAGTAAACATACAAGGAGCGAATTTAACAAGGGGAGAGAGTCAGTGTCCAGGTCTGAGGGGAATGGGTGCCGGGTACTGGGTGGCTGCGTAGGATGGGGGAGGGAAATCAATTCTAATTTGAATGACTTTAGGTGCCATGAAATTTCGTCAACAGATGATTAAGATTGAGTGTGAAAACGCCCATGGTTTTGAAAAGGGCAGCGTATTATTCAAAGTGAAGCAGTTGTAAATTGCGACACAACTAATCATGATTTTCAAAAACAGATAAAGAAAATTTACACGTAAATAAATTTTGTGAGCGCGTGCAGCTGAATAGCTTTGACTGGAAAAATATTTCATGGTTTTGAAATGTTTGGCATATGGTTCCCCATGAAGCATTATCAATGGAACTGAGCTTTTATCCCCGAATAATTAGGAAGTGAACCAGTTCTTGGAGACACAATTCTTGCTTTTATCTAGCAGGTTCAAATTCCACCAGACTTGTGTTTTTGTTCCTTTTCCATGTAGATAATATTCTAACTTCAAACGGAGACATGTGAAAAAGCGGAAGTTTGACGAAATTAAATCAGAAGACATATTCATGCAAATATCATTGATTCCTTCCTGCTCGTGCTGAGGATTCGGCGCTTTCACCGCCACGGCCTATCTCCGTTCCTGTTCAGGGAATCAGGATTTATTGTTCTTGATAGTGACAACAGCAGAAGCAGACCAACTGTGACAGGCATCCTTTCAATGTCTCGGATCAGTTAATGATCCAGAGAACATGAGTCAATGCCCCAGATTCATAAAGACGACCGTCTCTGCTCAGTGGGACAGTTCATCTTTAATTCTCCTCTGACTCCACTTCCCAATGTATTTCTAAAGATTCACAAAGCTGAGACTGAGTTTTCCATTTTGTTTCCTTGCCGTTTTCAGGAACTGCATGATTGGGTCGGTGGGTTTGGGAAATGGAAAGGTGCCCATGAGCAGCTTGTGGGACTATTTCAGCTTCCACCCCTTTAATGATGCTGGGACATTCACCCTGATGTTCTTGATAGCATTTATTTATTTTAGACTATGAAAGGATTCCCGTTCGTGTGCAACAGAAATTCAAACCGCATCGCGGCTTCAGGCCAATGAGAAATATTAATTTGGAAGTATAAAGAAGTCATGAACTGCACTCCACCAGAGAGAAAACTACAATCTCCCGATCCCTACACAGACGTCATTACGTTATCCATTGTGCTACCCCGGACAGAGCTGAAGAAAGCGAGTCAGGTTTGTTTGAAACCAAGAACATTAAATTTCTAATGATGCAAATGCAGGAATACAGTCAGTTACTTGTTTTGTCGTTTACTCACAAGAACATTTGTGGAAAATGCAGAGCATATCTGTATTGGAATCTACCCCCACTCCCATCCCACAACCAAATCGTTTATTTCTTGTTGTGCCTGATGGAAGTTTGAGAGTAATTCCTGAAATCCACCCTGTGGCATACAGACTGAATCAATCTCTCCAGTTCAGAGCAGAATGTATCAACGGGAAAGTTAAATGGCAAGAAGAGAGATGCTGAACGAATGAAGTGGACAAGGGCAGGATAAGGGAGAAAGAAGGACAGACAAACGGGTGGAGAGTGAAAAAAGACGATTGGAGACACGCTGAGAGAGTGGGGAGAAAAGATGCAGAAAGTGTGCGACCTTTCTACCTCTGTCTTTCGCAATAATTTCTCATTGGGGTATGATCACTTCACTTAATTCTGCACAGCAGTAACCCTGTCAAGCGTGGGCTTGTGGCGCAATGGTAGCGTATCTGACTGCAGATGGGAAGGTTATGTGTGCAAATCATGTCAGGCTCAAGACCTCTCAGCTCAGTAAAGTACTTCTCCTTTATATCGAAGTAGAGGTTGTTGCTTCGTTGTGTTTCTCCTAATCAGTAGCTGTTTACTGACATGTGGTATTTTCCTGTCTGCTTTATACTGCGAAAACTGCGGAAGGGATGTTATTTGCGAAAAATACGAAGTGTTCCTTGTGGACTTTAAACACACAACCTCCTCCCTCTGGGCAGCCGCTTCATTCGGTCAGTAACAATGCCGTTCTGCTAACATTATACAGATATTTTCTCACTTAACTTGTAAACACGAAATTTTACGTTTCAATCTACAAGGAGATTTCAGCTCCTCTTGTTAAAACAGATGGCAGTGAGTTCAGGAAGAAATGTTTCCAATCAACAACAATCCCTTTGACTGTTGGAATGATCTTTATTGAACAGCAGGAGAAAAAACTGCAGTCCCACAGCCTCTTGTCACATTAACGGTGAGGCTGAATTTTACAAACTGTGTCTGTAAAATCCAATGGCAGGTAATGAGTTCAGTTCCAGTGCTAGTTGGTGCTATCCGCTTCCTGATTGTTGTGTGAGTTACAGGCAAAGTCTCCAGGAAATATATATATCATGTGGATGTATTGCCAGGCCAACAGAACAATGAGTCTAAAGTCAGTAACCTGAAAATCACCTAATTTTGAAATTCAAGAAGTAGGACTCACTGAAGATGCATTGGATTTTAATGCTCTCCCTGCACTCTCTGTGACAAACAGAATCCAAGCGAGAATGATCTTTTTGCTAAGATTACAGCGGAAACCTGAGAGGACTCCTTCTGAAGGTTTTCCAAGACACTGAAGATTTATTCTTCCTATGTGACATGTTTTACTTCGATCAAAGACATGTTTATTCTCGAATGGGGTGGACAGGATTGTGAGTATTCCCAGCATTTTCTAAGTATGAAGGCACAACTCTGTAAAAACAACAAAAGTGAAAGTATATGACAGACTGAGAGGCACCTTTAATTCACTGACACCAGGAATAAAGAACAAGGCAGAAGAAATGCTGATGAACCAACTTTCACTGTTAAGTTGTAGCTTCTTTAATGTTCTCGTTGTTAGGAAGGGGCTTTCTCCACTGTCACCTTGGTTTAAAATTCAGACAGAGAATGACTCCATGTTGCTGTTGTGTGAGTTGTCACAGTGGACAGGGCTTCTTAACAATGATAAAACAGGCCGTTGAGTGTTTGTGGGGTGGTGCTGGCAGTCAGTATTACTTAGAATGACTTTCAATTCAGTTGGAAGAATCCAAATGTCATCGGTGGTAAACAAATGCAGAGGGAGCGGATTGAAAGGGCCGTGATTAGTTACAAGGCGTGATAGCCTTAAACTAAGACTATAATTTTGTCCAAATCCACCCAAACAATTTTGGGCCTATCGATTAAATAAGACCATGTACAAAATGATGGAGGAGCAATAGGGCTGAATTAGGAGCAGACATATTCGACCCATCGAGTTTGCTGCACCTTTCAATGATAACCTTCAACTCCATCCTGCTGCCTGACCTGGATAACTCTTGACCGTCTTATTGATTAGACATCTGTCTAGTTCAGTTTGACAATACCCAACTATCCAGCCCCAACAGCCGTCTATGGGAAAGAATTCCACAAGTTCATTGGCCCCTGAGCGAAGAAATTGCTCCTCATTTCCGAATTAAATGGGCCGAACCTAATTCGGATATGGTGTCCTGTATTATTTCTCTCTCGTGCTTAGGGAAACCATTTGTCCATATCTACACTGTTAAGGTCCCTCAGAATATTGAATGATAATAAATGTTGTTATATGATTATAAAGTCCAGTCAGCCTCCTGTGTTCCAAGGAAAACAGTCCCAGCCTAACCAAACATTCTGCAAATTTTCATCTTATTCAGTCCTGGCAACATTTTTGTAAATCTCCGCTGCAACGAGCCGAGTTCTTGAATATTTTTCAGGCAGATAGAGAGATATTGTGCGAAGCAAAGATGATCAAGTTTTTCAGGGATTGACTGGAATAGGGATTTAGGGTTAGAATCCGAATGACCCTGCATATATAAAATGTTCGGGCTCTGAATTTCTCTAATTGCAGGGCTGGGAACTGGGGTTAAATGAGCTTCTGCATCAGTGGTTACTTCCTTGTGTGAGGAAACTGCTGATGCAGCCGATGTAAAACTCGATTTCCAATTGAGAAATACGCACAAGACCGCAGCCCAGAAGAATTACTTCATTTCCACCCGAATATCACAATATACCATGTGATAAAGTAATGTTTTTTTTTATTTTGAAACGTAACAAATATGATGTAGCCACTCAGCCCACTGAACCTGTCTCGCTGATCAATGAAATTATATACGAAGTCCCGTTTCACTGTCATTTTTCTGCACCATGCCATGATTTCTTAATATGTTTAATCTATCGAAATCTATCAATCTCAGTTTTGTATATTCTAAATGCTGGAAATTGACATCCTCCATGGCCCTGAATGCGATAGATTTTGTCCGCTCATTTCAGTATGCTATTTGATAAGTATTTCTGTTGTGTTTCTGGTGCTGCTCCTGGCATGCCCTCCAGCAGTGTGCTTATTGTACGTTTCCTGGTGCCTCGTTGTTAAGCGTCATGGAAGTAAAATGGCCAATACTCTGCATATAGCCACAGCAGCTACGACTCGAAACTGAATCACGGCAGTGTTTGTTTTCCCTTTTATTTTCTCTTAATATATGCAATAGTAACACAGTAGAGGATCAATTAATATTGCAAAATGGCATACAGAGGCGTGTGAAATGCTGAGGTTGTGGTGACATTTGTACAATGGTTATAGATTACCTTGATTCAGGAGATAAACATGTAGAATCTGTTTATGCAGAGATGAGGAATAGTGAGGGAAAGATGTCACCAGTGGGTGTAGTCTACAAGCCTACTAACAGTAACCACAACATAAAAACAAACGTATAAAAAACAGATATTGTGTGTGACAGATAAAGGGATGACAATAATCATGGGTGACCTTAATTTCCCCCTCTCCTATTCCTAGCTCCATTGCAAATAAAGTTTACAGAACCATAAACAATATATCAAATATGCCCCAGAGAACAACACTGGACATATCCTGGCCTTCGATTAACTTATACTTACTTAGTTTCTGTATTTTCCTGGGAAAACATCTCTTTCATTGTGAACTTTCGGAAAGGAGGCCATTTTTTTCCAGAAAAATAAATATGTCATTCACCTTTCTTTGCTTCATGCACAAGAACACTCAGGTTCCTTTGTAATCTTTTTTTTGTGGAACTTTCTCTCGATTTTGATAGTAGTCTACCTTTTGATTCTTCCTACGAAGGTGCAAGAACTCACACTGCTGACATGAAGCTGCACGAGCCAAAGACTTTTTTTTCTCCACTCACTCAACCTATCTGTATCCCTTTGCAGATTCGCATGTCGTCATCACAACATGCCCTCCGCGTATTTCATACCTTCTGCAAAACTGAACACATTACACTCTGGCACTTCCTCCAAGTCATTAATACAGAGGTAAATAATTGCAGCCCTATGACTGACCATTCTGGCACTCCACAAATCTTGTCTTTCCAACTTGAAAAATACCCATGAATCCCGATTCTGTATTTTATGTTAATTAAACAATGGGCAGCCCATGCTCATTTATACCTCTCAGCGTAAAAACCCCAACTTATGCAATGACCTGAGATATGGCTCCTTATTGAGTGCCTGCTAAAAATTCAAATGCACTTCATCTGCCGTTTGCCTTTATCAACTGTGCTTGTAATATTACCAAAGACCTCTAACAAAATTGTCAAGTGTGATTTGCCTTTCAACAAACGATATTGAGAGTGTTTGACTGCAACAACCTTTTATAAACATACTTTATTTCTTTCTTTACAATTGTCTCGCATTTTTCAAATGACAGAGAGGACATTGGGACAGATGGAAGTCTTTTGGCCCATCAGGTCAATTACATCTTTAAATGAGATCATGACTAATCCTCAACTCCACTTTTATGCCTTATCATAGTGGCCCTTGAATCCCTAAATGACTACATCTCTGTCTATCTCAACCTTGAATACGCCCAGCCTTATCAAAACTCTGTTGGAAGAATTCCACAGATTTGTTACCCTTTGAATGGGTGAACATCCTCCTTATCTCTCTCTGAAATGGGCAAGGCCTTCCACTGAGATTATGCAACCGGGTGTAAGTCAGAGCACAGCAAACCCCCGAAGTCGGTTATGAGCTCATTGGTGTATCCAACGGCAATTGCGAGTATTTGAAACAGTTTCGTTTTTGACCTATGTTTAAACAAACTGCCCTGATTTGCACATTAGATTGGCCAATGAAGAATCTGCTTCAAAAGTGCTTCATTGGTTGTGATTTAGATGGTGGTGAAAGTCACTTGCAAAATACAGTTACATCCTTCTTTCTCAATCCATTGATCTGAATATTAATCTCTCTGATCATGGAAATGGATTCTTCCCATTCACGCTATTTCTCAATAATGTAGTTCAATTCAATCTCCGTTCTGATCAAATACGGGATGACAAGAAATATAAGGATTGTGGCACTGACAAGACAAGCCGAATGATCCTCTTTCCTGTTGGAACCATTCCACGAGAAATATTAAAAGGCCTCTTTGCCCCTGTCGTCATGTCTGAATGGTTAAAGCAATGGATTAAAAATCCATTGGGGTTTCCCCACGCAGGTTAGAGTCCTGCTGACTATGTTTCCTGAACACATATTTTTTGTTCAAATAACCTTCTGATCAATGAGTTATGGCTACACCTCAAGAAAATCCGTCTCACCAACCCACCGGAGAATCTGGTCATTTATTGACATTCAGGAAACACGAGTTCTGAACAAGAAACTTACCATACTCAAAATTTCAGCTCTGTTTGGCTTTCCACAGGTACCACGAAACGTGTTGAGTTTTTGCAGTATTCTCTTTGTTTAATCTACATAAATAGTTTTGCATTAAATTTCTCGAATTGCAGTCCTCTGGTAACTGACCCTGGTCAGTGGCTACAGATTCTTCCCACAATCACCCCGCCTATTCCCGCCACTCCCATCCCCACTGTTGTGAAGAGCCCCAGGAAGTCTCTGGTTAAACCTTTCTTTGTTCCAAAGAGAGCATTTCCGGTCTCTGGAATCACTCCACGAAACGGGATTTCGTCATCCCTGGGCATGTTGCTAGGCGGAAGATTATGAGGAGATTTTGGGAAAATATTGACAGTTGGAGGGGTTGGGGAGGGCGTGGTGAGGGTGGTGCGTTGTTAAGGAAGCAAAACAGAAAACCCAGTCTCCAGCTTTTTGAATCTTTAGAAACTCTTGGAAACGGGAATCACAGGAGAATGAAGGGTAATGTTTCCGCCTGAGCACCAACAGTCAAGACACCTGCCCCCTCTTTAAAAGGCTGGGACATTGACTCTGATGTTCTCGGGACATGAACTGACTTGAGACATAGAAAGGATTCTCGTTTCAGCACATCACGAATTCAAATCTCATCTCGGCTTTGGGCAATGAGACAAACAAGAACTGCTGGAGAAGCTCAGCAGGTTTGGCAGTACCTGTGGGATAAAACAGAGTTCTGAAACATTGACTCTGATTCTCTGCCAGATCTGCTGACCTTTTCCTGAAATTTCTGTTTTTCTTTTTAAATGAATGTTTATCCCATCTGTTGGGATGAAACAGCTGGATTTACCATGTGCTGAATTTAACCCCTTAGAAATCTGAGAAGTGATTGGATTCAAACAAACCGAGTAATGATTCACTGCTCCACCGCTCCTCACAAAGAGAGAGAGAGACCTGGAAAGCAGACCCAGTGCTGTGACATGCGTAGTCGTGGACGAATGGTTAAGGAGATGGACTGCAAATCAATTGGCTATCCCTATGCTGGTTGAATAGTGTCGACTCCGGTTGAGAGCTGAAAGGGATTTGCTCCTTGTATTCTTGTTTGCGAGAGGTATTACAGGAGGGGTGGCCAACGAATATTTCACCCAAATCAGTTATGAGGGGAATAAGCCAATCACTGCCTGTTAGGGAGCAAGAAGCGGAAAACCTCACACGATTTAAGGTACATTTAAATGTGCACTGACGTTGCTAACCTTCGTGAGTCAAGAAGGCAAGTGCTGGAAAAGGAGACGAGAACAGTCAGGGGCTTGAGTTCAACTGCTGCAGACCTGTTGGGCTGAGGGGTGTTTTTCTGTGCTGGGGACCTCTTAGACCAGCTGTCGTGAGCTTAGTTTGTGAAGTGGTAGGACAACGTTTGCAAAATGCACCAGAGCCAGGAAGGGATCGGACCGACTCTCCCCTGATCTATCTGTCAGACACGTTATCCATGGAGAGAATGGGATTGGGGTAACTGGCACTGTGCATATTCCTGGAATCACTATCTGGGAGAATCAGGAAGATGCGATCCTGGTGTCTCTTTACCCAGCCTTTTGCAAACCCATCACTTCTCAATCCTTCGTGCCTTACATTTCCTGGCGCTGCTTTCAATGTAATGATTGATTTCACAATCTGCTTGTGTTTGTATCCAGCAGCTCATTGACCTCGGAGTTGGGCGGTCAGAGAAAGCTAGAGGTGAGACAGGGACACAGGCAGAAAGAGATGCGACATGGCGTGTGTCAGTTCCTTTATGTTAGGGATGCCTGCCGGAGGCTGTCGTTTCAGATTCCCAGGAGCTGCAGTGATTGGATCGGTGACTATTCGAAATTGAAAGTTGCACGTGATCGGCCTGTGAGACTATTTCAGCTCAACTGTCCATTTTATATCCCAGCTCACGGAAAAAATTCTCATTGTCTGGAGAAGTTGCTTGTGTTCCACCTAAAGCTGCCTTTTATCACAGAAGCTTGTGCCTGGGAACGGAGAGCGGACATGAAGCACATGCAGCAGGTATAATCCTGAGGTCTCTGTCACTCTCGGGGATGTGCCCTTGTGTCTCCCTCTGTGGGTGAAAATGAGGATGAGTTTCTCAAGGAGGCATGAACACCGTTTTACCATCTCAAACTCCGGACCCATTTGTTGTTTTATTTGACATCACAGGGATAAGTGCATTGAGATTTGCCTTCGTAAAGTCAAAGAACACAAGGCTATGGGCCAAATGCTGGAAACTGGGACTCGAATGGATGCAGGTCTGATGAGTTGCACTGAAACAATGGGCCAAATAGCTGTAAAAACTCAGAGACGGGGAAACCAATCTGCAGCGAATATAATCAGAAATTAAAACGCAAATGCAGTGTCTTTAAGAAAAGACACGAGCCAATCGGTTGTGTTTCTTGCTGGTCTAGTGGTGAGGATTTATTGCTCTCAGCACCGCTGCCTGGTTTCAATTCCCAGTCAGAGAATAGAAGTTCTGTTTGTGCTAATTTATTATGGCGACAGCACTTCTGACTGATCAGGAGCTAGCAGCTAATCTGATTTGTCCCAAGCGTTGTGTAGGTTAACATAAAACAAAGAACTGAGGCAATCTGACACAAAACAGCAATTGGTAGAGAAGCTCAGCAGGCCTGGCAGCATCTGTAGAGAGAAACAGAGCTGACATTTCTGATCCACTGACCGTTTGTCCCTCCGGGGTTAATTATGCATTTCGATATTATAATGTCGGGAGAAATTATTTGCTTTATCTGTCAAATCAACGTATTTATCAAAATCGCTCTCTCATTAGCTTTCTCACGCCAACTTTAGATCTCTAATGGGACTTCATCAGCTCAAATGCTGCTCCCCTCGCCATGAGGTGGTGAAAGGCTTTGCTTAAATAGTTGCCTTTTTCTGTTCTTTTCTGTCAGTTAGCAGCTATGTCGAATGGAGAATTGGTCCTTTCAGTGTCTACCACAATATGTGTCTCTATTTGTCTCTCATTGACTCTGTGTATCCACCTCACCCCCTTTCACATTCTCCGATACTCCATCGTCCACATCCCTCATTTCCCAATTCTGCTATTTGAAAAGTCTGAAATTCGGAGACACTTTGAGAGTGGAGTGTCTAGTACTGGGCTCACATTCCTTGGATAATGTGTCTGCCAGTTGTGACTGAAGCAAGGAGTCATTTCTTGCTCAAAAGATTGTGAATGTTCAGAATTCAAAATAGAATTCCTAATCCACCAGAAAAAAAATGCCACCACAATTATAATATTGTAGCGACGTCTTTATTGTTGGTGTAAAAACGAATGAGGGTGATCTTTTCAAAGATCAAATTTCAAATGCGGAATATTGGGTTAATTGCAGGATTCTTGGCAATGTGGAGGAACAGAGGGATCTTGCTGTCCGCATTGATCGACCCCTCAAAGTTGCTACGCAAGTTATTAGGGTTGTTAAGAAGGTATATGGTGCATTGGCTTTCATTGGCAAGGAAATTGAGCTGAAGAGCAGCAAGGTTATGGTTCAGTTACTTAAAACCCTGATTAGACCACACTTGGAATATTGTGTTCAGTTCTGATTGCCTCATTATCCGAAGGATGTGAAAGATTTAATAAGGGTGCAGAGGAGATTTACCAGGATGCTGCCTGGACTGAGGCCAGGCCTTACGTGTAAAGGTTGAGGGAGCTAGGGCTTTTCATTTTGTTGTGAAGAATGATGAGCTGTGAATTGATAGAGGTATATCAGATGATGAAAGACATAGAAAGTGTGGATATCCTGAAACATTTTCCCAGGGCAGAAGCGACTAATATGAGGGGGCATAATTTTAAGGTGATTGGAGGAAGGTATAGTGGAGATGTCAGAGGTGGGTTCTTTACAGAGAGAGTGGCGGGTGCGTGGAATGCGCTGTCGGCGGTGGTAGTCGAATCAGATACATTAGCGGCATTTAAGCGAGTCTTGGATAGGTGCATGGATGATTGTAAAATCTCGAGTATGCAGTATAGTTTGATCTTAGAGTAGGATAATGGTTCGGCACAACATCGTGGACTGAAGGGCCTGTGCTGTACTCTTCTATGTTCTATGTGTTCAATTCATCGAGCCTACATAAGTTTAGACCGTGGAAAAAAATTGAAGCACTCAGACGCAGACATGGTGAGAATGCGCAAACTCCACGCAGACATCAGCTGAAGCTGAAATCTAAGCTGGGTCCTTTTTGTTGAAAGGCCCCAAAAATTCTTGGATCCGGCCCAATAGGGAATTGAACCCCGGTCTCTCGCATGACAGATGGGGATACGAGCCACTATACGACTGACGACCTCAAGGGCACAAGCTCCTTCAGCCCTTTACGTGTGCACCAATCAAATACAATCGCTTAAGTATGCAAATTCTATTTCTATTGCTTAGCCCAAAGCCATCAATGTCATAGCATCACAAATTCACGTCTGAATGCTTCTTAAAGCCATCAGAATAACTGCCTCGAGCACACTTTCAGGCAGTGGCTTCCAGATTCCAATCACCTGCTGGCTGAAAGCATTTTTTTTCCGCAAATTTACCCAAAACTTCCTTCCCCTGACATTAAATCAATGGCATCTGGTAATCGATCCCTCCATCAAGGGGAAGCATTGACTTGAGTTTACCCTATCAATATCAATCATTATTTTGTACGTCTCTTCTGCTCTAAGGAAAACGACCACAGTCTGTGCGATCTCTCTTCATAACGGAAACTCTTCAGCCGAGACAATATCCTGGTTAATCTCTTCTGCACCGTTTCTGTGCTATCACATCCCACAATAACGTGAATTAGAGAACTGCACACAATACTCTAGCTATAGCCGAATGAAAAAATGCAATAACTGATGCAGAAAGCCACAGAAACTGGTATTTTCCGATGAAGTCTATTTTGCTCATTATTGTCGTTGTCATGTTCCTGATCTGATGTTCCAGTAGTCATTGGACCATGTCAGTTAAAGCTGCTACTTGAGTCTTGATCTCACCGTCCCTGTATCTAAATATTTCGTCTGGTTTAAAGTTCCCGGTGGTGAGGCAGGCCACGTTCACACAGCAACACTGACCGCAACAAGACAGCATGAACGATGTCAATGTGAAAATGGATGTTAAATTGTGCAGTGTCTCAGTGAAGTGGAAGTAGGGACGGAAAGGAGAGTTAGTGATTGTGGGTGGGAGAGAAATCTCCAATTGGTGGCTTTGAATAATAATACATCAAATGCAGATATGTGAGAGACCAGGGGTTGAGAGATGATTGTCACCACCTCAAAGAATATTTTCATGTAAAAATATTTGATACTTGCCGCATTTCTATAGCCCGTATCACAAGGGATTTTTTAAAAATGCAGCAAGCACCAACTGTCGTGAATCAGATTCGAGCCGAGGATAGTGCGGCCACAACACAAAGTATTAACCATTATATAATCACGGCACCCAAAGAGGCAGCTTGCTTGCAAAGCGCAATAACCACAATGGCAGAGGATATGTTAGGAATAGCACCAGATCCACAAGAGGAATTCTTTCCAAGCAGTGCACTGTAATGTGGCGATTCACAGAGGGCTGGAATCTGTATTGACATTGTTACCAGAGACTGTTGAGATTGCATCAATGAGTACATTGAAGACTGAAATTGATAGATTTCTACAAAATATCACAAATTCGGGGAATAGTACCTTTCAATAGCAATCTAATTTAACATCAGATACTTCACCAGATCCTTCACAGAAGGATGTAACTATTGCTGCATACTACCATTCAATCCCAGTTCCCAGGCCTGGAACCAGAGAAACTCAATGGCCCAGCCATGAAGATATAACGGAAATCGGGACGACAATAAGCGTGCAGACATACACTGTGATAATATTTGACGAGATAGCCTGTGCATTATGTGCCAAGACAACGTGTCAAAACCGAGATAGAGACGGAGGGATCATGTGCAGAAGGATGAGAGAATGCAATGCTGAATCAGACAGTGACCAGGGTGATACAGATAAAAGTGACACAATCGGTGAGTGTGCAATCCTTCTATGACAGGAAAGAGGCGCGTGAAATGCCAAGGCTGTGATCTCCAACCTCGCCCGGAGCAGCTTTTAGTGACATGGAGCAGGGATTATTGGGACTTCAAGCTGTATGAAAAGATACTCAGCAATTTTAATTTGAGGCAAAATCGATTTTGGCAGCACAGTTATTTGTGGATTGAGAGAGGATCTGTCCGTGAAAATGTCACAATTCTAATGAAAAATGCTGCAAACATTCAACACATCAAGATATAAATCTGTGCTGGGAGAAATGGGGGTAACGTTTTCGCTCTGTTACTTTTGTCATATGGATGACCCTGCACTGGGTTGAATTTCGGGAAGGGCTTTCTTTTTTGGCTCCTTTCATATTATTCAATTTCATGCCAAAATGCACAGGTCACTGAAGTAATCTGAACTTCCGAAAAATATCGGTAATATATGATGTTGTGATTAGGCTCGAGTTTACCTCAGGTTACGGAGGGAAAGCAGGAAAGTGGAGTTGACATTTATCAGATCAGCAGCGATCTCATTGAATGACTGAGCAGACTCGATTGGATGAATTGGAGCTTCCTGACGACAAATGGCAGTGAAACTCATCGCGTCACAAAAGGGAGACTGTTGAATTGAAGTAGCGACGGTGATCTTCTTTGCTGATTATTTATCTTGTGGATGTTACTATTACTGCTGATGTCCCTGCTAACAATACAACACAAGGGGGGATAGCCTGACTGAGCAGTGATGGCGAGGGCACCTTTCCTCTCTACAAGCGGCTGGAATATGGACTGTGATGTTCTTGGGGACATTAATCGACATTGAAAGGATTGCGGACCGGGCTGCACTGCCTTTGCTGCTGTCACCATCAGGAACAATAAAACTTGATTCCCTGACTGGGAATCGAAAGCGGGCCGCAGCGGTGAAAGTGCCGAATCGTAACCACGAAAGAACCAGGGACAGTGATAGGTGGAGGTGCATCGTTTCTTAATGACACAACCCCTGGCTTTTTTTTGCCTTTCTATGACAATTGTTTCTCCTCCGAAATGATTGAATAATCATGTTTTTATAACACGGAAAGAGGATCAACATCCCAGTTTCCAGCCTTGGCCCATCGCCTTGTATGCTACAAGGCGATGGGCCAGCCGTTTCAAATGTTCACGTTCCCTTGGGGAACTGGACCACATTTTCACGATCAGCAGGTAACACACAGACATATTTCCCAGAAGGTGACAAAGGCCTCAGCAGAGACCAACCCCCAGAAAGTAGGATTTCACCCATTTGGGTTATATTGTCCCATTTCACACTTCAAAACCAGAATCTGATTACAGCAAAGTAAAAAAGCATTCGGGCACTCGCCTACAGGGTTGGTCTCCCGTCGTTTCCTTGTCAATGTGCAATTTATAATACTTCACCTCACCGAACCGCTGGCCTGTGGAGGAAATGACATTGGCATAATTTCAGAATGTACAGAAAGTGCTCCTTTAGATGTTGGATGCGACAATTGTACAAAAATTCTCATAAGCTCCAGTTAGAAATAATCTCATGGCCGGTGTTTGACAAGACCATTGCTTTCAATACTGCAATACAGAGCGAATACAGGGCCCTGTAAGGTAGGGTTTCATGCATTAGAAACTGCACTGTAATAGATGACGGGATAGTCTGTGCATTATAAACCAAGACAATGCGACAAAACAGAGATGGAGCCGACGGGATCATGTGCAGAAGGATGAGAGATGCAATGCTGAATCAGACAGTGACCGGCGTGATATAGATAGAAGTATTCCCTAGTAGTCTACTGATTAGGATTCAGTGCCTTCACTGCCATGGCGTGTTTCTGGTTAAAATTTACAATAATAACTATGAAATATTGACTGATCTTTAGAAGCAGAATTATATCGTAGATCAAACGGTATCGCTTCAATCTATATTACAGCTCTGCATCAGCAATGTCACTTGCAACTGCCTGACGTGCAATTTGTTTAAGACAAGAACGGAGGGGAGGTCAGGAAAAGTAAAGGGCAATGGCGGTTTGTGAGAGTTGATTGTGGACCTAGTGGAACCAGGCTCAATGTGGGTGCTGAAGACGGGTTTTTCCTGTTTATCCTGGTATACAGATCATTCCGGATCAACCAACCACAATGACTGCCTCTTTGTTTGCTGCCCTTTGCACATCTCACCTAGGTTCAGTGACCTGATGGGATCTACACATTTTTTAGTTGGCGAATTTTACACCGGTCGGTTTTGCAGCCTTATATTAACATCATGCATTTTAGAGTAGAAAGAGACAACTCAGCCCGTCAAGTCTGCTCCGCTATTAAATGAGCGGATAATCCTGATCTGATAATCCTGAAGTGCACTTTCTTGGATTTCTCCATAACCTTTGATACCCTTGCTGCTAAAATCTTTCGATCTCAGCCTTAAATATACTCAATGACCCAGGCTCGACAACCCTCTGCAGTAAAGGAATCCACCGATTCACAACGATCTCAGAGAATAAATTTTACCTCGACCCTGCCTTAAATGTGCGACCTCCATTCTGAAATTAGACACTCCGTTCCTTGAGGGCCCCAGAACGGAACCAACCTTTCTGCATCCAATCCGTTACATCGCCAATAACCCCTGTATGTTTCAATAAAGAGCATTTTTGTGGCACTGTTTCTGAGCTGATGAAAGCAATGAATTTCAGTGCTTCTTCCCATTTAATTCACCGCTGATGTGAAACTCTCTCTGATTCATATAGAAATTATCATTATAACTAAGGAGGCAGTGTTGGGCAAGGTAATGGGGCTAACCGTAGACATGTCTCTTGGCCCTGATGAGGTGCATCCCAGGATTCTAAAAGAGATGATGGGGGACATAGCAAATGCACTCGTAATTATTTATCAAAGTTCACTGGACTCTGGGGTGTTTCCCACAGATTGAAAAACAGCCAATATGACGTCACTGTTTTAAAAAGGAAGTAGACAAAAAACAGGCAACTTTAGGCCAGTTAGCTTAACTTCGGCAGTGGGGGAATGCTTGAATCTATCATTAAGGAAGAAATAGCAAGACATGTGGATATAAATTGTCCCATTGGGAACACCCAGCATGGGTTCATGAACAATAGCAAAGATGCTGGAAAAGCTCAGCAGCTCCAGTTCTGAGGAAGGGTCACCAGACCCGCAACATTAACACTGTTTTCTCCTCCTCAGATGCTACAAGACCTGGTGAGCTTTTCCAGCTACTTTGTTTTTGTTCCTGATTTACAGCATCCGCAGTTCATTTAGTTTTTATGGATTCATGAAGGGTAGGTCATGTTTCACTAATTTGGTGGGGTTCTTCGAGGACATCACTTGCATTGTGGACAATGGGGAACCTGTGGATGTGGTGTATCCGGATTTCCAGAAGGCATTTGACAAGGTGCCACGCCAAAGGCTGCTACATAAGATAAAGTTTCACGGTATTACAGGTAATGTATTGGCATGGATAGAGGATTGGTTGACCAGTATAAAACAAAGAGTAGGGGTAAATGGGTGTTTTTCTGGTTGGCTGTCAGTGGCTAGTGGTGTGCCTCAGGGATCAATGTTGGGACCAGAGTTGTTTACAATTTATATTGATGATGATTTGGAATTGGGGACGAAGTGTGGTGTGTCAAAATTTGCAGATGACACTAAGGTGAGTGGTAGAGCAAAGTGTGCAGAAGACACTGAAAGTCTCCAGAGGGATACAGATAGTCTAAGTGAGTGGGCAAAGGTCTGGCAGATGGAATACAATGTTGATAAGTGTGAGGTCATCTATTTTGGTTTGAATAAAGCAAAATGGACTATGTTTTAAATGGTAAAAAAATTGCATCATGCTGCTGTGCAGAGGGACTTGGGTGTATTGTGCATGAATCGCTAAAGGTTTGATTGCAGGTGCAGCAGGTAATTAAAAAGGCAAATTGATTTTTAATGAAAGGGAGAAATTGGTACAAAATGATAGCAAATCAAAAGTTAGAAACAGTGTCGTTGAGAAAAGATACAAGAGTTTGAAGTACCCTTTCTGGTGGTCCACTAGTTAGGATTTGGCGCTTTCACCGCAGTAGGCTGAGTTCCGTTTTCGGTCAGGGAATGGGAGTTCTATTCTGCTCGTTTATTTTGATGATTGATTTTCAGGAGCAGGAAAGAGCTGTGGAGACGGTAGATGGACTGTTCTGTCCCAGAAATTATTCAAGTTAACAGAAGTCAAAGAATGACAGATGCTGAAAGTCTGAAAGAGAAACAGCAATTAACCGAGAAACTCAGCAGGCCTGGCAGCATCTGTGGAGAGAAAGGGAGGTAACCTTTCTGGTCAACAGATCGTTAATTGGAACTCAGTTAGTTATGCATTTCAGTAATATAATATTAGGGGAAGTTATCAGCTTTATCTGTTAAATCGGCATATTTATCAAATTTTATCTCTCTGGTTAGACTACAATTGTTAACTTTTACAGTTCACAAAACAGAACTGCCAATTGGCTTAAGCTCAGGCAACTGGAGTGGGAGCAGAGGAATAATAATGCATTGTGAATCAAGCATCTAGCACTATTTGCGAGAAGTTTAGACAAGATATCCTCAATCTAAGCCGCTGGCACGAAGGGTAATGGAACCACGGATCTCCTGTTTATTAAATAGACACTTTAACTAACTAAGCCACAGCACCGCACAGGCTGATTTTTTTCCCCAACCATATGTTCGTGTACTTAAACACCCGATCACAGACACTTTACGCTTTTTTTCTATCTCAATGTTATTCAGTGAGAATTTAAGTCAAACATCGCTTTTGTAAAGATGGACAGTTCACAGCTGAACATTTCCAGTGAAACTGCATAGAAAGAAACAATCGCCTCTTCTGCTGCTTTAAAACCAATATTTTCGCAATTTAAACTGGCGAGATAAAGAGGATGTGTTCATCCTATCTGTTACTATTAACCACGTTAATACACACAGACGAAACCTTGCAAACTGCATTCAATTCTATTCTCTCTGCTCAAGGAAAGATGAAAAGGTTTAGAAAAGGTTTACAAAGAAGTTGACATGGTTGGAGCACTTGAGCTGGAGGGAGAGGCTGAATTAACTAGGGCTATTTACACTGGAGTGTTGGAGGCTGAGGGGTGACCTGAAAGAAGTTAATAAAATCATGAGGGGTAGTGATAAGGTCTTTTCCCCAGGGTAGGGGAGTCCAAACTTGAGGTTTTTGGTTTAAAGTTTGAGGATAAAGATTTTAATGGGACGTAGGGTATAATGTTTTGAAGCGCAGGATGGTGTGTGTATGGAATGAACTGACACACGAAATTGTGGATACTGGTATAAATACAACATTTAAAAGGCATCTGTCTGGATACATGTTTAGGAAGGGTTTAGCCTGATATGGGCCAAATGTTGACAAACAGGACTAGATTAATTTTGGATATCTGATCAGCATGGACGAGTTCAACCAAAGGCTCTGTTTCTGTGCTGAATATCTGTAGGACTCTATAATTGCTTTAAGTGTAGAAAGGGTTCACTCAAACATCCTACCTGCTACACACCAGCGAGATCGCACTTAGGAGAGCTCGATCAAATGTTCCAAGTGTTGGAAGAGATCTAGTCAGTCTTTCCGTCTGCTCTCACACCAGAGAATTCAAGCGGGTGAGAAACCATGCATTTCTTCTGAGAGTGGGGAAGGATTCAATCAGTCATCCCACTTGCTGAGACATCTTGGCAGCCACATAGATGATAAATATTTTACTGACCTTTACTGTAGTTGTTCATTTTTATCAAATATTATGTACACATTCTTTGGTGACTGGAGAACTGATAACAAGACACTTACAGACACAGAGTGGAGTCAGGAACTACACACCTGTAATGTTGAACTCTGTAAATAAATCTGTGCCAAATAAAGAATGGTTTACGATTTTTCCTTCACTATAAAGCCCTTTTTTATGAAGGTGATAAATTTCAGAGACAAATGCTTCCATAACTGCTCGAAGAGGCAAAAGATGCATTAGGGGTAGGTTGTGGGATGTGGCTAATTTGGATTTGGTTATGTGTAATGTGGCCGGTTTAATGAAGACATCAAGTTCAAAGATCTCCGAGAGAACATGCCCATCAAATAGTGTACTTAAGAGTACGGTGGGTGGGTATTGAGGATCGGTATTTCAACTTGAAAAATACCCAGTCATCCCAATTCTGTGTCGTCTGTTAATTAAACAATAGGCGATCCATTCTCAGTTATTACCCAACACTGTGAACTCTGAACTTGTGCCATGACTTTTTATACGACCCCTTTTTGAGTGCTATGGAAAATTCAAGTTCACTTCATCCATGGGCTCCATTTATGAACTCTGCTTTTAATATTAGCAAGCAACTCTTTGAAAATTGTCTCATGCAGACTTCCTTTCAGCAAACAATGTTGACTCCGTTTGACTGCAGTCTTCTTTGGTGAATGTTCTGCTATTTCTTCCTTTACATTGTGGCCTACCATTTTCCAAATGACAGATAAGCAATTGGAGCATATGGAAGCCATTTGGCCGATCAGGTTAGCTATACATTTTTATGAGGTCATGGCTGATTTGGTAATGCTCAACACCACTGTTCTGCCTTATCCACGTGGGCCTCGACCCCCCAGAATGACTAAAATTCTGTCTGTCTCAGCCTTGAATATACCTAGCCAGGACAGACTCTGTTTTCAAGAATTCCACAGCTTTGCTTCTCCCTGAGCGTGAGAACACACACCTTATCTCTGATTTAAATGGGCAGCTCGTTTTCCTGAGAAAACACAGCCGGCTATAAATCAGAGCGCAACAAGACTCCAAAGTTCGAACATAGAACATAGAACATTACAGCGCAGTACAGGCCCTTCTGCCCTTGATGTCGCGCCGACCTGTGAAACCACTCTGAGGCCCATCGAACCTATACTATTCCATTATCATCCATATGTTTATCCAACGACCATTTAAATGTCCTTAAAGTTGGGGAGTCTAGAACCGCTGCAGCCAAGGCATTCCATGCCCTGAATACTCTCTGAGTAAAGAATCTACCTCTGACATCTGTCCTATATCTATCACCACTCACTTTAAAGCTATTTCCCCTCGTGCTAGCCATCACCATCCGAGGAAAAAGGCTCTCACTGTCCACCCTATCTGTCCTCTGATCATCTTGTATGTCTCTATTAAGTCACCTCTTAGCCTTCTTCTCTCTAACGAAAACAACCTCAAGTCCCTCAGCCTTTCCTCATAAGACCTTCCCTTCATGCCAGGCAACTTCCTGGTAAATCTCCTCTGCACCCTTTCCAATGCTTCCATATCCTTCTTGAAATGCGGTGACCAGAACTGCACGCAATACTCCAAGTGCGGCCGCACCAGAGTTTTGTACAGTTGCAACATATCCTCATGGCTACGAAACTCAATCCCTCTACCAATAAAACCTAACACACCGTACACCTTCTTAACAACCCTATCAACCTGGGTGGCAACTTTCAGGGATCTATGCACATGGACACCGAGATCTCTCTGCTCGTCCACACTACCAAGAATCTTACCATTAGCCCAGTATTCTGTATTCCTGTTACTCCTTCCAAAATGAATCACCTCACACTTTTCCGCATTAAACTCCATTTGCCACCTCTCAGCCCAGCTCTGCAGCTTATCTATGTCCCTCTGTAACCTGCAACATCCTTCCGCACTATCCACAACTCCACCGTCTTTAGTGTCATCCGCAAATTTACTAACCCATCCTTCTTGGCCCTCGTCCACGTCATTTATAAAAATGACAAACAGCAATGGCCCCAAAACAGATCCTTGCGGTACAACACGAGTAACTGATCTCCAGGATGGACATTTCCCATCAACCACCACCCTCTATCTTCTTACAGCTAGCCAATTTCTGATCCAAACAGCTAAATCACCCTCAATCCCACGCCTCCGAATTTCCTGCAATAGTTAGGTGTGAACTCACCGGCGTCTCCAGAGCCAGTATTTAGAACATTTTATTTTTAGACCTCCAGTTAAACCAACTGCCCTGATTTTCACGTTAGGTTTGCCAAAGACGAATCTGCTCCAAAGGTACTTCATTGGCTGTGATTTAGGTGGTGGTGAAAGGCGCGATTAATATACAAGGACATAATTCTTTCTCCATCCATTGCCCTGATAATTAATCTTTCCGCTCATGGAAATGGATCCTTTCCATCCACTCTATCGTTCATCAATGTGTTTAGTTCAATTTAATCCCACAACTGCCTACTCCGTTCTGATCAAGTACAGCGTGACTGTAAATACTAGGGTCGTGGCACAGACATCACAAATCGAATACTCGCCTTTCCTGTTAGAACCATTTCGTAAGAAATCTTAAAAGTTAGTCTGTGGCCTGTAGTTGTAGCCGAGTAGTTAAGGTAATGGATTCGAAATCCACTGGGGTTTCCCCGCTCAGTTTTGAATCCTGATGACGACGTTTCTGTCAAAACAAACTCACGTCTTTTCAAGTCTGGTAGTTTGTTGACATTCCGGGAAGACGAGCTCTGAACAAGAATGTCGCTGTACTCAAAAGCTTAGCTCTGTTTCTTTTTCCACCAATACAGCTGGGCCTGTTGAGCTTCTGCGGTTTCTGTGTGTTTATTCTGCCTAACTGCTGTATTTCATGAAATATCCTCAATCCCAGTCCTCTGGCAACAGACCCTTGTCATTGGCACAGTTTCTCCTGCCAACCAACCTGCTCATCCTCACTCCCACCCAACCCCATCATTATATACATCCCCAGGAAATATCTGGTTTTGCTCCAAAGAGAACATTCCCAGCCCTGGGATGCTGTCCACCAGACGGGATTTCCTCATATCTGGACGAGGTGCCAGAGATTTTGGGAAAATATTGTCAGTTGGCGGGGAGAAAAATATTAAGGAAGCAAAGCAGAAAACCCAGTCTCCAGCAATGTGAATCTTTAGAAACATTTTGGGATCTGGAATCACATGAGAATGAAGAGTGAAATTTCCGACTTAGCACAAACAGTCCAGACACCTGCCACTTCTTTAAGAGGCCGGGACATCGATTCGGATGTTCTCGGGACATGAACTGATCTGAGACATTGAAAGAATTCTCGTTCCTGCACATCAGGAATTCAAATCTCATCTCGGCTTCCGGGCAATGAGAAAACTCGGAAACAGACAAGACACAGAAAGGGTCGAAGGGAGACGGACCCGGTTGTTGGAGAGCTGCTTCCCGGTGATATGGATGTGTCTGCGGAGGGTAGGATCAGACCGATCCCAAGGCTTCTCAACGAATGTCCAAGATATTATTTTGGAAAAGTACAACTGATACAAAACAATTGCCATTCCAAGCGAGGCAGTTGGAAGTTTGAATTCACTAACAGCCCCCGCTTTCAGGGCTGCTGCAGGAGCTCACCATTTTCTGTGGTGTAATTGGCTGGCAGTTTCGACTGTGAAATGTGAAGTTGGAGTTTTGAGGCCACTGAGGAAGGAACAAGTACCGTTCTCACTCTGCCAGTTCCCTTTTGACTGTACAGTTGCGAGTTTTAATGCAGTCAGGAAAATGTTCCCCAAACGGAAAACTTGTCCAATGAGTGGCCCAAAGGTATTTCAATGTTGCTTTAATAGCTATCATAAAGAGCTGGGGATACTTGGAGCCTGAAACAAAAGCAGAAACTGCTGGAGAAACTCAACAGGTCTGGCAGTACCGAAGGGGGAAAACAAAGTTCTGAAGAATTTCTGAAACGTTGTATCAGATTCTCTACCCACAGATGCTGAGTTTTTCTTGAAATTTATATTTTCGCTTTTAAATGAACATTTATTTTATTATTGGGATGAAACAACCTGATCACCACATACCGAATTTAACACTTTAGAAATCTGTCAAGTAATTGGATTCAAACAAGCCCACTGAAGATTCAGAGATAAAAGGTCCTGCAGATGCTGGAGAATCCGAGATAACAAGCATGGGGCTGGATGAACACAGCAGGTCAAGCAGCATCATAGGAGCAGGAAAACTTGACGTTTCGGGCCTAAACCCTTCATGGGTTTAGGCCCGAAA